>CM038039.1:207498718-208013718 GCA_021397845.1 Areca catechu | reverse complement strand
ATTCAACCCATTGATGGCTTTCAATTGCCAAACATAAGGCTTTTGAATAATTATCAAGACATGTGCCGCTTTATTTGCTCTTCTGTTGAGCTTCAAAGCATGTAATACTCATGCTAAAATGTAGCCAAAAAGACATGGGTTTGCTTACTTTGGGCATTTAAATTCCAATGTTTGATATCTTCCACTTATCCATAGTGGGCATGTCGTTTCCATCCATCTCCCTCTTGCTCCATTCATACTTGCTAATAGTCTTGGCGACCACTTAGTACATCTACATAAAAAATCATGTTGGAGTTAAAAAAAAAGTATCTTATTATGCCTTGGACTCATTTAGCAACTATAAAAGATTAAATATCTCTCATCTCCCTCGAGTTTTAATCTTAGAGCTTGGTGTAATCCCATCTTTTTAACACACTAATGATTATATCATAAGCCTAAGAGGTGACATAACTTGTTGCCAATGATATAAAACTTAACTTATATGGTTCTAAATAGTCTTTCATTCATCTCATGACATTTAGTTTCAGCTCGGTCACTTTCTTAGCAATGTCCCTTTAAATTAAATCGATCATGGTTATTAGGCAACATACTACAGTGGTAGACACTAAAACTTCAACTTCATGGCATTGTAAAAAATTACAATAGAAAAAGTTTGGATCGATTATAATATTTATAGGATTAACACGATAAGGAAGCAGGGATCCATTCTCTCGCCTCCTGCATCAGTCGATAAGCACCTATAGTATGAATTACATGCTACAATGGAGTTCTCTTTCCAAAAGAGTGTATAACATCGCTTTAACATCCGACTCTTGGATTGGTTAATAATTATTTTTTTAGTCCCTAAAATATAAGTCTAGTGTAGAGACTGCAAAGATTTTGTTGTCTCTATAGTCCATACCAAGAATGCCGAGAAAACACTATTAGTTAGGTCCTAAAATGGATCCATAGTCCCTTACCAATGACTTCAATCATGAACCCCATATAGAGTTTGAATATATATTTGCAATCTCCAAGGAGGTGTTTGGCTCATGCTCAATCATGATCAAAATAAGAATCGAAATCATGGATTGAAATGTGAATCAAGATGACTATATCCTTTGACATATTTGGTTTATGACCGAAATTTGAATCAGAATTGGAATGAAGTTTGAATATGAGAAAAAAAAGTAGGGATTATGTTTAGAGGGATTAGGGGCATTCTCATTTTCTTCTGAAATATAAATGGAAATGAAATTCCTCCTGTTACAGCCGTGACCGTGACGTGGCCAGGCTCAGGTATCACCGAATACGAACGAGCCACGTGTAAGTTTCCCCGGCCTAGTCAGCGCCACGTTCTCAAAGCCAGGATCGGCAAGACTACACCGCCCGACGACTGTCTGAGGCAAACCGCCCTCGCCGAGGTCGAGCTCGGCTCGGAGTTCCTCTACCACCTCATTGGCGCCCGGGCCCGGAGGGGTCCGCCTAAGTGAGGTCGGCCGAGGTCAGGCGACCTCCTGCCACCTCACCAGGTGTCCACCCAGGAGGGGTCCACCTAAGCCAAGGTCGGCTGATCCTTCGCCCTTCGCCAGGTGGCCACCCGGAGACGGGCCCACCTCGACCGAAGTCAGGCGACCTCCTGCCACCTCGCCAGGTGTCCACCCAGGAGGGGTCCACCTAAGCCGAGGTCGGCTGATCCTTCGCCCTTCGCCAGGTGGCCACCCGGAGACGGGCCCACCTCGGCCGAAGTCAGGCGACCTCCTGCCACCTCGCCAGGTGTCCACCCAGGAGGGGTCCACCTAAGCCGAGGTCGGCTGATCCTTCGCCCTTCGCCAGGTGGCCACCCGGAGACGGGCCCACCTCGGCCGAAGTCAGGCGACCTCCTGCCACCTCGCCAGGTGTCCATCCAGGAGGGGTCCACCTAAGCCGAGGTCGGCTGATCCTTCGCCCTTCGCCAGGTGGCCACCCGGAGACGGGCCCACCTCGGCCGAAGCCAGGCAACCTTCTGCCACCTCGCCAAGTGTCCACCCAGGAGGGGTCCACCTAAGCCGAGGTCGGCTGATCCTTCGCCCTTCGCCAGGTGGCCACCCGGAGACGGGCCCACCTCGGTCGAAGCCAGGCAACCTTCTGCCACCTCGCCAGGTGTCCACCCAGGAGGGGTCCACCTAAGCCGAGGTCGGTCGATCCCTCGCCCCTCGCCAGTTGGCCCCCGGAGACGGGTCCAACTCAGCCGAGGTCAGACCGCTCGTACGGAGAGGGCCCCGGGGAGAGAGACGGGCCTCGAGGCCATCCCTCGGGCCGTACGAATCCCAGACGGCGTCCCGTACGGAGGGCGGCGGCACGCGGAACATCACTTGCATCGGCCCGACAGGTCCCGCAGCCGAGAGACCCGATCCTGACGGAACAGGCCCATAGATGGATGGCGCCCGCGCTTGGGGAAGAGAGCGCTCTCACTGAGCCCGAGGCCTGACCGGCCGCCCTGCCAGCGCCGCCCTTTCCTCTTTCTCTTCTGTCTTTGCCTTTTCCCTGCTGGGCCCGGCGGACGAGGTCGGAAAGCCGCCTGGCCTCCTTCACCAAAAAGGGAAAAGAGAAGAGGACGGGGGAGGGGAGTTTCCGAGGAGAAAAAGATAAGCGCACGACGGAAGGAGATAAAGAGGGAAGAATCTGGGGACGACAAGGTAAGCCAATTAGCCTGGGGACAAGGAGGAAGCACCGGCACAAGGCCTTGCTCCGAGAGAGAAACCAGAGATCCCGAGAGAGAAACACTGGGCGTGAGCTCGGCAAGGAGGCCCAGCCGAGATTCTGGTCCCCGGAGCGTTTCCTTCACCAGTTAACTCTCTAGGCCTGAGACCCTTCAGAGGGCCCGGCTGGAGAGTATGTTCCTTCTTGTCGTCTACTGACTTGACCGTCGGAGCTCCCTCGCCGGGATCCCCGGCCAGGGCCCTCTAACCCCTTTGTTGCAGGTTTTCCGCGGGAAGGGAGGCTCCCTCGCCAGGCGGTCAGGAAGGATCGGCTGATCCGTGGCACGGGCGCGACGGCGAGAGCGACAACAGATTGGCGCGCCAGGTAGGGGGGCAGGACACTAACCCCTAGTGGGAACCAGCTTTCTGCAGGTGTCACGCTCTCCAGCAATGGTGGTCACTCGTGGTCGCGAGGCGTCCACCAGCCGCGTGGGAGAAGCCCACTCCCCTCCAGGGGGCCACAGCCCCGAACGGGAGCTTCCGGCTCCCCCTCCTCTTCCACAGCAGCCTACCCCGGTGGACGGATCCCTTGCGGCCATCGTCCAGCAGTTGCAGACCTTGACCTCAGCGGTCCGACAGCTTCAGCATCAGCAACGGTCCCTGGCCACTCAGCCGCAGCCAGGGACCCCCGCGGCCCGAGCCGCAGAGCAGCGTGGGAGCCTGCGCTCAATCCAGGGCAGGCCATCCCATCCGCGGGCCGTCTCCAACCCCCGGGGGAGCCAACAAGCCCCCGCAAAGAGAAACTATTCCGGTTCGGAGGATCATGAGAGTCGATCCCCGGTCGATGGGGCCGAAATGGTGCATCGCAGCAAGCGACGCCGAGGCCAGACCTCCCGCCGAGACCGATCGGCACCCCCTTCACCTGCAGCCTCGGTGGAAGACTCCACCGACGAAGCCATCAGGCGCCAGGCCGAGAGGCGCCTGGAGGAGCACGAGCGCAAGTTGGCAGAGTTCACCCGACGATTCGCCGACCTGCAGAACTCGTCGGCAGACCCGGCGGGCTACGACTCCCGCCCCCCTTTCTCTGAAGAAATCCAGGCGGAACCGATCCCGAAATAGTTCCGCATGCTGCAGGTGGACCCCTACGACGGGACCACCGACCCCCTGGACCATTTGGAGAGCTATAAAGCTCTCATGAGGGTCCAAGGCGCCACCGACGCCCTTCTGTGCATCGCCTTACCGGCGACCCTTCAGAAGGCCGCTCGAGTCTGGTTCACCCGCCTCGAGCCCGGATCCATTTCCTCCTTCCATCAGTTGGAAGGAAAGTTCGTGGCGCACTTCGACGCTTGCCGAAAGGTGCCAAGAGAGGTGGACAGCCTCTTCTCCATCCGCGAGCAGGACCAGGAGCTGCTCCGGGACTACATCACCCGGTTCAAGACCGCAGCCCTGGAGATCTACAGCTTGGATGAGCCCGTCGCCATGCTGGCTTTGAAGCGCGGGCTTAAGACGTCCCGCTTAACCTATTCCCTGGATAAGAAGCCGCCCAGGACGTACTCCGAGCTCCTCCTCCGCGCCCACAAGTACATCCGAGCGGAGGAGGCTGACCGCACCCGTCGAGAGCTGGACGGGAAGACTCCGAAGAAGTTGCTCCCGAGGGATACCTCGGGAGCTCGGAGGCCCGGGCCGTCTGCCGACCCTCGCCCGAATCCAAGGCCGAGGGGCGAAGCCACTCCCGAGCGGAGGTACACCCCTCTCCTCGCACCTCGAACGAAGATCCTCATGGAAATCGAGGGTGAGCGCTACCTCCGCCGACCTCCTCCTCAGAACCCGAGAGCCGTCCGAGACAAATCAAAGTACTGCCAGTTCCACCGCGAGCACGGACATGACACGGAGGAGTGCCGCCATCTGAAGCAGGAGATTGAGGAGCTGATCAGGAGGGGTTACCTCAGGAAGTTCGTCAAGAACGAGGCCCCCTTGAAGGGCAGCCGCTCGCGGCCTTACCGCCTGCCCCTGCGATCGACAACCGCCCAACGGAGAAGCCCGTGGGCATGATCTCACGCGGGTCCGGCCGAGCAATGAAGAGAGCCCGGGAAGTCCCGGAGAATGTAATCCCTCCCAAGGGAGGAGAAATTAATGACAATGTAAACAACGATGCCGTGGTGGTCGAGATGACCATCGCGAAGCATCCTGTACATCGAATCATGGTGGATAGTGGAAGCTCGGCTGATGTACTTTTTTACGATGCTTTCTCTCGGATGAACTTATCCCCCGATCAGCTGAAACCGGTGCACATCCCTCTGGTAGGTTTTACAGGGGACTCCGTGGGGGTCGAAGGGGAGATCACTCTCCGAGTCACCGCCGGATCCCCACCCCGGCAGGCGACCGTCCTAATAACATTCACCATCGTCAGGCTCCCTTCGCCTTACAACGCCATTCTCGGGCGTCCTGGGCTCAACCAACTGGACGCCACCATCTCCACGAGGAGGCTGTTGGTGCAGTTCCCCACGCCTTCCGGGCTCGGGGAGATGAAGGGGACGATCCAGCCAGTCCCGCTCTGCCTCCAAACGGTCCCAGGCGCCAGGGACGCGGAGCTCGCCCATGATATTGACGACCTCGATCTGAGAGAGAAGGAACCCAGGGGAGGGCCCGTAGAGCGCCTGCTGACTTTTCCCTCGGTTCGGATCCCCTGAAGACGGTGCAAGTCGAGGCCCAGCTCCCCGAGGAAGAGCGAACCCGCCTGCTGGAGTTCCTCCGTGCCAACGCTGACGTGTTCGCCTGGTCAGCGGCCGACATGCCGGGCATCCCGCCCGAGGTCATCATGCACAGGCTGAACGTGGACCCAAGTTGCCGCCCGGTCCGCCAGAAGAAGAGAAGCTTCGCCATGGAGAGGCAAAAGGCGATCAACGAGGAAGTGGAGAAGCTCCTCGCCGCCGGTTTTGTCCGAGAGGTACAATACCCCAGTTGGCTGGCAAACGTGGTCATGGTAAAGAAGAATAGTGGTAAGTGAAGGATCTGTGTGGACTACACCGACCTCAACCGAGCTTGCCCAAAGGACAGCTTCCCTCTTCCAAAGATCGACCAGCTGGTCGACACCACCTCGGGGCATCGCTTCCTGTCGTTCATGGACGCCTTCTCCGGATACAACCAGATCTGGATGAACCCGGAGGACGAAGAGCACACTGCCTTCATAACTGATCGCGAGACTTTTTGCTACAGGATGATGCCCTTCGGCCTCAAGAACGCGGGGGCGACGTACCAACATCTGGTCAATAAAATCTTCAAAGACCAGATAGGCCGCAACATGCAGGTGTACGTGGACGACATGCTGGTGATGAGCAAACTCGATTCGGACCACGTGGCTGACTTGACGGAGACGTTCGGCAACCTCCGGCGCCATCAGATGAAGCTGAACCCGGCGAAGTGTGCCTTCGGCGTCTCCGCCGGGAAGTTCCTAGGGTTTATGGTGACTCAAAGAGGAATCGAGGCCAACCCGGAGAAGGTCCAAGCCATTCTGGACATGGAGCAGCCCGCCTCCAAGAAGCAAGTGCAGTAACTGACCGGCCGAGTCGCGGCCCTTAGCCATTTTATTTCCAGGTCGGCGGACCGCTGCCGTCCCTTCTTCAAGGTGCTGAGGAAGATGAATGGCTTTGCTTGGACCGAGGAGTGCCAGCAGGCCTTCGAGGAGTTGAAGAAGATGCTTGCATCGCCACCTTTGCTGTCCAGGCTCGAGGAGGGAGAGGAGCTTACCCTCTACCTGGCGGTTACCCCGGAGGCCGTCAGCTCTGTCTTGGTCCGAACCGACGACCAGGGGCTCCAGCGGCCGGTGTACTATACCAGCAAACTTCTCCGAGACGCGGAGCTCAGGTATTCCCGGCCCGAGAAACTTGTTTTTGCGCTAATAGTGTCTGCCCAGCGTCTCATGCCCTATTTCCAAGCGCACCCCATCGCCGTCTTGACGGATCAACCGCTGAAAGCGGTGCTCAGCCGACCCGATACTTCGGGACGATTGGCCAAGTGGGCACTGAAACTCAGCGAGTTCGACATTACATACAGGCCAAGGTCGGCCATGAAGGCGCAGGTGCTGGCCGATTTCTTGGTCGAATGTGCAGGCTTGGGCAAGGAGCCCGAGGAAGGCCCCCCGGCCCAGCCGATGGAGGTTGGCACCGATGAGCCCGGAGAGGACGCCTGGATCCTCCATGTAGACGGAGCCTCAAACTCCGGCGGGAGCGGAGCTGGGCTCATCCTTGCCAACGGCGACGGGGTCGTCGCCGAGTGCGCACTCCATTTCCAATTCCCCGCAACAAATAACCAGGCGGAGTACGAGGCACTTCTTGCCGGACTGAGAGTCTCCCGCGAGCTGGGCGTGACCAACCTCAGAGCTTTCACTGACTCCCAGCTCGTGGCGGGGCAGGTATCCGGGGAGTACGTCGCACACGACCCCCAAATGGCGAAGTACTTGGAGCTCGTCAAGGCGGCGCGTCCAAGTTCCGGCGCTTCAAAATCTTTCATATCCCCCGCAGGGAGAACGCCCGCGCGGATGCCCTCTCTCGGCTGGCGACCCTGCCGGACACGATGCTGGGACGCGCTCATGTGGAGCGCCTTGAGGTCCCAAGCCTCGAAGCACCGGTGGAGGTCCATCAGGTCAGCCAGGAGCCCAGCTGGATGGACAAGTACGCTGCGTACATCACCAGCGGCACCCTGCCGGAGGACCGAGAGGCGGCCCGCCTCATCAGGAAGAAGGCCGTGCGGTTCGTCCTGATGGACGGGCAGCTATATCGAAGATCCTACTCCTACCCCCTCCTCAAGTGCGTAGGACCCACAGAAGCCAAGCTTGTGCTCCAGGAGATTCACGAAGGCATCTGCGGGAACCACGTGGGGGGCAGGGCATTGGCGTACAAGGCCCTCCGTCAGGGTTACTTCTGGGAGACAATGAAGGAAGACACCGCCGACTTCGTGAAGAAGTGCGACCGGTGCCAGCGTCACGCCACGGTGCAGCGGCAACCCACCAACCCAATCTCTCAGCTCTCAGCCCCCTGGCCGTTCGCCCAGTGGGGGATGGACCTCCTGGGCCCATTCCCGCCGGTGTCTGGCCAGCGGAAGTTCTTGATAGTGGCTATCGACTACTTCACGAAGTGGGTCGAGGCCGAACCCTTGGCGAGGATCACCGAAGCAAACGTCGCCAAGTTCTTCTGGAAGTCCATCGTCTGCCGCTTCGGCCTCCCCCACACCGTGGTCACCGACAACGGATGCCAGTTCGACTGCCTGGAGTTCGAAGAATTCTGCAGCGACCTCGGCATCAAGCATCGCTTCACCTCGGTGGCGCACCCTCAGACCAACGGGGAAGCCGAAGTCACGAACAGGACCATTCTTCAGGGCCTCCGCACGCGGCTGGACCAAGCCAAGGGCAGGTGGGCCGACGAGCTTCCCAGCGTCCTTTGGGCATACCACACCACCCCAAGGACGGCTATCGACGAAACCCCATTCAACCTCGTCTTCGGAGCCGAGGCAGTCATCCCGATCGAGCTCAGCCTACCCACGCTGCGCGTGGAGCAATACGACGAGACAGAAAACCCAGCCAGGATGATGCTCAACCTAGACCTTCTTGAGGAAACGAGGGACAAGGCCCGAATCCGAATGGCGACGTACAGGCAACGTGTAGCCAAATATTACAACTCCCGAGTGCGGCCGAAGGTTTTTCGTCCCGGAGACTTGGTCCTCCGACGCGCCGAAGCCTCCCAGCCACGGGAATGCGGCAAGCTATCACCCAACTGGGAAGGCCCATATCGGGTGGCAGAAGCCCTCCCTCACGGAGCATATTACTTGGAAGAATTGGGAGGTGCCAGGTTCCCCCGGACGTGGAACTCCTCGAACCTGAGGATGTACTATCAGTGATGTAAGGCTCCCAGTTCCTGTAACAAAGTTCCCCCACTTCAAACACTCCCTTCTAACTTCGACAAGAAGGCCTACGGCATCGGGTTCAGTCTGCAGATCCTGGGCTTCGGCCTGGAAGGTGGCGCCGAACCCAGTTCGCCCACGCAAGCCCGGAGCACAGCTCAGCAAGCCGCGCAAGGCTTGAGAAAGCCTGCGGCATCGAGCTCAGTCCGGAGATCCTGGGCTTCGGCCTGGAAGGTGGCGCCGAACCCAGTTCGCCCACGCAAGCCCGGAGCGCAGCTCAGCAAGCCGCGCAAGGCTTGAGAAAGCCTGCGGCTTCGAGCTCAGTCCGGAGATCCTGGGTTTCGGCCTGGAAGGTGGCACCGAACCCAGTTCGCCCACGCAAGCCCGGAGCACAGCTCAGCAAGCCGTGCAAGGCTTGAGAAAGCCTGCGGCATCGAGCTCAGTCCGGAGATCCTGGGCTTCGACCTGGAAGGTGGCGCCGAACCCAGTTCGCCCACGCAAGCCCGGAGCGCAGCTCAACAAGCCGCGCAAGGCTTGAGAAAGCCTGCGGCTTCGAGCTCAGTCCGGAGATCCTGGGTTTCAGCCTGGAAGGTGGCGCCGAACCCAGTTCGCCCATGCAAGCCGGAGCACAGCTCAGCAAGCCGCGCAAGGCTTGAGAAAGCCTGCGGCATCGAGCTCAGTTCGGAGATCCTGGGCTTCGGCCTGGAAGGTGGCGCCGAACCCAGTTCGCCCACGCAAGCCCGGAGCACAGCTCAGTAAGCCGCCAAGGCTTGAGAAAGCCTGCGGCACCAAGCTCAGTCCGGAGATCCTGGGCTTCGGCCTGGAAGGCGGTGCAGAAACCATGTTGCCTGCGCAAGCATGAAGGCGACCCAAAGTCGGGCCCGCTTAAGGCTTGCTCTGCTGCGACGCGACTCAGCAAGCCCTATCCTTCAATTTGAGCAATGGGAGGACCAGGCCTGCAACTGTTTCAAGTATTCCAAACCGACATCTCAGAAAGAAAGGAAAAGAAAGGTAAGATAAAATGGAAAGACTCAAGGTTAAGATAAACTTAGTTTTCCATTGATGTGAGAAGTCGGTACAAGCTAGGAGTCCCGACAGGCCGGGACTCCCCAAAAAAAAAAAAAAAACACAACACAACAACAAACGGAAGCAAAAAGAGAAGACGGCGCCGGGTTCACTGAGGTGCGGGGTCGGAGCCCTCTGCCGGAGGCGCGGGTGCTGCGTCCTCGACTTCTACAACGGCCGGCTCCTGGGGCTGCTCCGAAGTCGCGGCATCGCTAGTCGACGGCACCGCAGGAGTCGCTTCGGCCGTGCCGGAAGCCCTGCTCTCGCCCCCTGGCCTCCTGCCACCGATCACAACCCCGCTCAGATCCAGCTGGGGGAAGAAGGCCCCCACCTTCTCCCGGCACATCCGGAACCCCTTCAGGAAGGAGTCCACGGCGGCCTCCCGGACCTCCGACGTGTACTCGTCGGAAGCCCGGAATTTGGGGACGGCCTCTTGCGCTTCCCGCTTGGCTGCCTCCAGGAGCCCGTTGACATACGCGCTCCGGTCCTTCGCCGCGGCCGTGTCTCGCCGGGCCTCCTCCAGCTGGCGCTCCAGATATTGGGAGTGGGCCAGCTGGCGGGCCTTCTCCGCCGCCTCCTCCTCTGTTCGGCGCTGGTTGGAGGTCCGCTCCTCCGACAAGGAGGCCTCCAACTCCTTGTTCCGCTCCTCGGAACGTGCCAGGTCGGACTGGAGGGCTTGCTTCTCGGCTCGCAGCTCGGCCCCTTCTCCATCAAGTCCTTGACGTCGGTCGCGAGCTTGCCGAGTCTCAGCTCCCGCTCGGAGTCCCTCTTGGCATTCCCTACGAGAAAATTTCTCAGTAGGAGGACGTCGTTCCCGATCTGCAATGACAAAAGCAACACAGGTCAGAATAAAGGAAGATAAGTCTCGAGAGAGAAAAAAGGAGAAGGAAGAAGCTCGGACTTACCGTGAAGAGCTGCGGGAGGATGCCGAGCAGCGCATCCGCATAATCCCGGCCGCCCCGAGCTCGGCGGTCCCGGGCGGTGGAGGCGTACTCCATGATCTTCTCTGCCAGCCCTTTGTCGAGGATGACAGAGTCCCGGTGGGTGATCACCGGTGCCGGAGCCTTCGGGCCGGCCCCTGCGGCGGCTGCCCCCTCAGCCGAGGCCACAACCGACGGGTCGGCAGTCGCCACAGGCGGCACTGTCGAGCTGGCAGCAATGACGGGCCCGGCGATGGGCGGAGCAGCAGGCGCTGGAGCCCTCTCGGCGGTGCCACCAGGTCGCGCGGCCGAAGTATCAGTAGCCCCACCCTGAGGTGGCCTGGGCGGGGAAATGACAGCAACCGGGCTGGGCACGGTCACCGCCATGACCTCCCGGCTCGTCTCCGTGCGAGCCCTCTTCACTGCGGGCTCGTCCACCTCCACGACGTCCCGCTGGGCTGCCCCCTCCAAAAGGTTCTCCAATGAAAACTTCATCCCTGCAAAACAAAAGAAACAGGAAGTCAGCCGGCTCGGTTATGAAGAGAGAGGGGGGCAGAGGTCAAAGTGGGGCCGAATCTCACCGGTCTCACGGATGGGACTGATACCGGCCTCAAAAAGATTCTGCTCAGAGAGCAGAACCTCGAGCGCCGGGACCACGTCGCTCAGGAGCTGGGTATAGGACTCCTGGTCCGCCGACTCGACCCGGAAATTTCGGTTCGGGGACCGGTCCGGTTCACTCCAGGCCCAGTCGACGTCGTCGACCGAGGCGAAGAAAAACCGGCTCTTCCATCCCTTGACCGAGGAAGGGAGGTCGAACCGGAGACACCTGGGCCGGGGCGAAATGTACCACCAGCCGTCATCGGTGGAGCACTTCTTCAGGGTGAACAAGGCCCTGAAGAGAGAAAAATGGGCAACGAACCCATGGAAGTGACAGAAAACAATAAAGGAAAAGATGACCCGGATGGCATTAGGAGCCAGCTGGGCCGGGACAAGCCGGAAGTGGCTGAGGAAGGAAAGAAAGAAAGGATGCAGAGGAAACCGAAGACCCCCAAGGAGGAAGTCTTCGTAGAAGGCTATGCGACCGGGGCCACTCATGGTGACGCGCTCCCCGGACCGCGGAACGAACAAACGAATTGACCCCGGAATGTCATAGGCATTCCGGAGCAGAGAAAGATCGCCTTCGGTCATGGTAGAAGCATGACCGGAGGGACCGGCGGGAAGAGACGGCGGAGCAGGAAGAGAAGGCAAAGCAGGAAGAGAACAGAGGGGCACGGCAGGTGCAACCGGAGGGGACCGGATCCCCCTGGGGATGCCAATGGTGACACCCCTGGGTTGCAGCCGCCGGCGGACCTCCTCCGGGATAGTCTCCTCATCTGAGGAGGAAGAAGATGGAGTCCTCGGCCGGGATGGACCGGCCTCGTCCGGGTTGGAAGAAACATGGCGACGGCGCGCCATGGAAAAGGAAAGGACGAAAGATCAGAAAAGAAACAAGAAAGAAGGAGGGGGGCTAGAGGAGAAGAAGGAGGCACTCACTGAAAATACACAGACGAGCGCGAGCAACAGGAGTTGTTAGCCTGCAGCAAACCGCCCACGAAGCAAGGGAAAAGGCCTCGTTCTGGAAAGTCCCCTCCCTTTCAAACTCAGTCGACAGTGGCCGTACCCGTCATTCCGTCTCAGGCCACTGGATGATCGCCACGTGGGTGCACGCCCGACACCGTCGCCTCGTTAGCAGAGTAACGGCCTCTGCCTCGAAGCGACGCATTAATTACGGGCAAGTGGGCGACGCGTGGCGGCTCCCCATAGGTCTTCAGCCGCATCGAGCCACGGCGACGAGGATCGTGGCAATTATGATGCAAGATCTTCGCCTCTCCACGTCATGTCTGCATTTAATCCCGACGTTTCATTCTACGATGCCCTGACGGAACGGCGGGCTGGGGGGCAACTGTTACAGCCGTGACCGTGACGTGGCCAGGCTCAGGTATCACCGAATACGAGCGAGCCACGTGTAAGTTTCCCCGGCCTAGTCAGCGCCACGTCCTCAAAGCCAGGATCGGCAAGACTACACCGCCCGACGACTGTCTGAGGCAAACCGCCCTCGCCGAGGTCGAGCTCGGCTCGGAGTTCCTCTACCACCTCATTGGCGCCCGGGCCCGGAGGGGTCCGCCTAAGTGAGGTCGGCCGAGGTCAGGCGACCTCCTGCCACCTCGCCAGGTGTCCACCCAGGAGGGGTCCACCTAAGCCGAGGTCGGCTGATCCTTCGCCCTTCGCCAGGTGGCCACCCGGAGACGGGCCCACCTCGACCGAAGTCAGGCGACCTCCTGCCACCTCGCCAGGTGTCCACCCAGGAGGGGTCCACCTAAGCCGAGGTCAGCTGATCCTTCGCCCTTCGCCAGGTGGCCACCCGGAGACGGGCCCACCTCGGTCGAAGTCAGGCGACCTCCTGCCACCTCGCCAGGTGTCCACCCAGGAGGGGTCCACCTAAGCCGAGGTCGGCTGATCCTTCGCCCTTCGCCAGGTGGCCACCCGAAGATGGGCCCACCTTGGCCGAAGTCAGGCGACCTCCTGCCACCTCGCCAGGTGTCCACCCAGGAGGGGTCCACCTAAGCCGAGGTCGGCTGATCCTTCGCCCTTCGCTAGGTGGCCACCCGGAGACGGGCCCACCTCGGCCGAAGCCAGGCAACCTTCTGCCACCTCGCCAGGTGTCCACCCAGGAGGGGTCCACCTAAGCCGAGGTCGGCTGATCCTTCGCCCTTCGCCAAGTGGCCACCCGGAGACGGGCCCACCTCGGCCGAAGCCAGGCAACCTTCTGCCACCTCGCCAGGTGTCCACCCAGGAGGGGTCCACCTAAGCCGAGGTCGGCCGATCCCTCGCCCCTCGCCAGTTGGCCCCCGGAGACGGGTCCAACTCAGCCGAGGTCAGACCGCTCGTACGGAGAGGGCCCCGGGGAGAGAGACGGGCCCCGAGGCCATCCCTCGGGCCGTACGAATCCCAGACGGCGTCCCGTACGGAGGGCGGCGCCACGCGGAACATCACTTGCATCGGCCCGACAGGTCCCGCAGCCGAGAGACCCGATCCTGACGGAACAGGCCCCATAGATGGATGGCGCCCGCGCTTGGGGAAGAGAGCGCTCTCACTGAGCCCGAGGCCTGACCGGCCGCCCTGCCAGCGCCGCCCTTTCCTCTTTCTCTTCTGTCTTTGCCTTTTCCCTGCTGGGCCCGGCGGACGAGGTCGGAAAGCCGCCTGGCCTCCTTCACCAAAAAGGGAAAAGAGAAGAGGACGGGGGAGGGGAGTTTCCGAGGAGAAAAAGACAAATGCACGACGGAAGGAGATAAAGAGAGAAGAATCTGGGGACGACAAGGTAAGCCAATTAGCCTGGGGACAAGGAGGAAGCACCGGCACAAGGCCTTGCTCCGAGAGAGAAACCAGAGATCCCGAGAGGGGAACACTGGGCGTGAGCTCGGCAAGGAGGCCCAGCCGAGATTCTGGTCCCCGGAGCGTTTCCTTCACCAGTTAACTCTCTAGGCCTGGGACCCTTCAGAGGGCCCGGCTGGAGAGTCTGTTCCTTCTCGTCGTCTACTGACTTGACCGTCGGAGCTCCCTCGCCGGGATCCCCGGCCAGGGCCCTCTAACCCCTTTGTTGCAGGTTCTCCGCGGGAAGGGAGGCTCCCTCGCCAGGCGGTCAGGAAGGATCGACTGATCCATGGCACGGGCGTGGCGGCGAGAGCGGCAACACCTCCCAACCAAATGGCTGGAATGGGAGCTACTCGTTCCTATTTCCATTTGAGAGTTCATCTCCTTCTAACCAAACATATCCTAAATGGATTGTGTCGAAGGAAACTATTAACAATATCCTTGCTTGGCATATAATTATCTCTTGGTTTGGCCCATCCCCGAGGCATCTCGCACTAAAAAAATACAAACTTTCGGTAGTTTAAACATGGAATATATTGAGAAAATTGATAGTTCCTTTGATATAAACATATATGTTATTAGTATCTGAACTTTCAATGTTGTGAGCACGTTCCAACATCAACAATTATCAATTCATGGTCTAAAATCAAGCTGATTTAATGTGGAGAGTTTAGGAGAAAAATATTTATAGGACAGTAGATGGAACATTATATTTGACAATGTTTTAGATTCATGTGCACATGATACTAATGACTTTTACAGCATAGAACCATCCACCTTTCATAAAGATAAATTGATAGATGCCAAAATCTCAGTGTCTAAGCCTTGAAGTTACTTTCCTCGGCAGTGATGCAAGTCACAAATAAAGCCAATTAAGTTGTTTTCATTAAAGAACATGAATGACTTGATTATGCCATGAGAGTATGTTGCGGTATCAATACATTGATGCCACTTATCAGGAAATCTTTTGTATGGAATATGAATCCTTATTTTCAATATCACGTGTCGATATTGACATCGCAAGAGAAGGAAGAAGGAAAAATAAAATAAAAGACATAATTAATTAGACATGCAAGGTTTCACTATGAAAAAAATAATTACTTATAAGATTGGAACTTCCATTCTCACTCCTATATAATTTATCTCATTAAGAAATTTCAAATATCTCGTACCCAAGCTCTCACTTCTCAAAAAGACTCTCTAGCCTTTATAGGCATTTTTTACCATTGTCACGCCCTCTAGAAGTCTTCTAGATCCTTACACCTGGTCCTTGGCCACTTGCCTCCCCTTTTTATAGCCTTTGGGATGAAGAGTATCTCAACAAGAGTCTCTAGGTTCAAACCACATCCAAAACAGAGTATTGTACCTCAAAAAACTCCCATTTGACTCCCATAAATCTTCCTGGTTGCTTGATCACCCTCCATTGCACTGCAAATCTCACAGAGCGGTCCTAATCAAAGTCAGCAACCTTTTAAACCATCAAATCTTCACTTGGGAGCATGGGAAAGCATTCGATCATATAAAACACGCATTTGGACCATGATAAATGATAGTGGACTGCGATATCTTACCCCAGAGCCATGATGAACCACTCGTGGATAGGTTGGTCCACCATAGATCATGAACAAAAAGGGGGTGAGGCATAGGACTGCATGTGGACTGCGCGCTGGGTGCACGCGTGCATTGCCTGGGCTTGGGCCATGTGCCTACACAGGCCTAGGCCATCACCTACTCATACCTACGTACTAGGCCATGTTGACCTGGGCTGACCTACTAGGTCCTCATGGGTCTACTATGGTTGGGCCTCGTTCTAGACTTTTTCCAAGTTGAATCGAGATATTTTTCTTAACAATCTCTACCTTAATTGGACATTCAGCCTCCATCTAACTTTGAGAGCTTTTGAAGGATCTCATCCCATGCCTTGGAACAAATACTTACTGTTCATGGTTAGGTAAACATGGAAGTCTAGCCAGACTGCTTGATACCATCTCCATTGCGTGCTGTGCTCCCTTGACCTAAAACTTGCTTGGGAAAGCTTCCTGTGTAATAGAAACTTTATCATGTAACATCACCTATCATCCTCGTGAGTCTCTCGTTTCATGTCCAATCCACTTACTCTTGGAGCTCCACCTTGTACTAGACTTCTATTTGCACCAAGGATTCCACCTTGCACTAAACTTCCTGTTAAGAAATAGTATTCTCCATGCTTCTTTTCTTGCAAGATAACCCTCCTACCATGGATGACCTTTAAGATTCTATCACTAGCTCTCCATGCATAGCTATTTGAATCCAGTTTGCTCAGAAAGATTAGATTTCTGCAAATACTAGGTATGCATCAACTTCATCCAATTTCTTTACTGTCCCATCATATGCTTTCAAACTGACTATCTTGATGCCCTTGATCGCATAACTTGATCCATCTAGCAAGTGGACAGAACTCTCTCTACTTTCTAGAGAGTCAAATAGCTCCTCTCTATAATAAGTATGATGTAGATATACATAATATAAAATCCACTTTTAGAAAGAAATGTATCACTGTAGCATCCATCATTGTCGCTATAATCAACCATCGCCACAATAATCTTTGTCCAATCTTTGAGTTACTGGCAATCTTTGATACGATGTCCTAACTCGTCGTACCGATTGTACTTAATTTTACTCACATCCTTCGACCTAAACCGCCTACCTTGTGATCCTTTGTCGCTCCACCTTCTACTTTCAGCTTCTCTAGAGATTGCTAATATTAATTTCCTACCTGAACACAAAGCTTGGTTCTTTCATCTAAGAATCTTATTTTGAAGTAGTACCGAAGTCATCTCCTCCATCTTGATGATACTCTTTCCTATTAGAAGAGCAATCACTAAAGATTCGAAGGAGTACGATAGTGATGATAGAAAGACCAACATCTTGTTCTTCTATTTGACCTTCTTACCTATACTAAGAAGATCGGTGAGGATCCTTTAAAAGTTGCTCAAGTACTTCTATGTGCTCTGTCCTTCGATCATCTATAGTTGATAGAATTGCTTCCAAAAGAAGTGTATATTAGTGATAGACTTTTTTATGTATAACCCCTTGAGCTTCTTCCATAGTATCGTTAGAAAAGTCTCGCTCAGTACATGGACCACCATGTCATCGCTAGGTACAAATGAATCATTCTCATCACCTACATCTAGAACCCCTTCCAAGTCTTATCCTCTACAGTGGCTGGCCTCTCCTTGTATATGAGAGCATTGATCAACCCTTGCTGGATCAGCATGTCTTTCATCCTCGCTTGTTAAAGGAAGAAATTGCTCTTTCCATGAAATTGGTTGATTTCTACCTTGATTGTGCTTGTCTTCTCATCTTCTTCAATTTCGATTAATACGAACAATCCGGGACTCTGATACCGATTGTTATGGTACTAACTGCATTGATACTACTTATCCATAAATCTCTCATACAGAATATGGATCTTCATTTTTAAGATCATGACATTGTTATTGATGCCGCAACAGAAGGATGAAGAAAAAATAAAATAAAAGATACAATCAATTAGGCATGCAAGATTTTATTATGAAAAATAAATATTTACAAGATTAGAACCCCCACTCTCAATCTCGTATAATTTTTCTCAACAAAAAATCCTACATCCTTCACATAAACTCTACCAACTCAAGGAGACCCTCTAGCCCCTACAAGTTTTTTTTGCTGCTGCCATACCTTCTAGAAGTTCTCTAGATCCTTACACCTATTCCTTGGCCACCTGTCTTCTTTCTATAACCTCCGGGACACTAGTCCCTAGCCACTTGCCCTCTTTTTTATACTCTTTAAGATGAAGAGTATCTCAATAGGAGTCTCCTGATTCAAATCGTGTCCAAAATGGAGTCCTGTACTTCAAATAACTCCTGTTTGACTTCCAAAAGTCTTCTTGATTGCTCGATCACCCTCCATTGTGCCGCAAATTGCATGGATCAATCTCACACTAGCTATCAGAAAAATGAATATCTAATAATTTTTAAATTTTATTCTTTTACAAAAATATATTAGTGATGGTTGATTTGTTATTAGCAATAGTCTCTAGCCATCATTATTAATAATAGCATATTTTTCAAAATTTTACTGACTACTATTAGTGATGGGCATGGTTGTCGTTGCTAATAGTTTTCCCCATTAAACCCCCTATCCGATCAGATTTCTAAAAATTTTTTCTTCCCCCCTCCTCCTACCTCACCTTCTTACTATTCGCCCTCCCTCATCGATGCTCCTCCCTATCGGTTGCCACACCCTACTGGCCCATTCACCGGTGCAATCCTTGTCGGTCGCCACACCCTACCGGCTCGCTCCCCAGTGCAACCCCTTGTTGGCCATGACACACCCCCACCTCCCTTACCCTGGTGCTCCCCCTGCCTACTACAACGCCCCTCCCCCCGGTGCACTCCCTGTAGGCCACCACATCCCCTTCCCCCTCCCCCCCAGTGCTCCCCTGCTAGCCGCCACACCCCCCGACTCCCTGATGCAACCCCTACTAGCTGTGACACATCCCTACCTCCTCCCTCGGTGCTCCTCCTACTTGCTGCTACACGGCCCCTCCCCCTTTGGTGCTCCCCCTATTGGTTGTCACACCCTCTCGCCCCTGGGTACTCCTTACTGTCGGTTCCCCCTTCCCTGGCTTCCCATGCTCTCCCTGCCACTTACCCTCCCAGTGCCCTGTGCCCTCCTGTTCGACTCTCCCTTGTGCTGTTGTCCCCATGCTCTCATCCCCACGACCGTGTCCTTAAGCCGGTGTCTAGTTCTTGCATTGCTATCTCTACACCACAATTCGTTCCTGTACTTCAATCTTTGTAGGACCTCCTATTTTAGATTTTGTGAGTATTAGCGACGGTGACGGCAATGGTACAGAGCCATTATCAAAAATTTATTAATTAAATTTAATTAGTAATTTATTTAAATAATTAATTAGATGTTAATTTAATTCGTTAATTAATTAATTAAGTAGTTGTTTATTTAATTAAGTAATATTAAGTTAATTACTTAGTTGCTTAGTTAATTAGTTGTTTATTTAATTAATTAGCTATTAATTACTTAATTAGTTGTTTATTAATTAGTTATATATTTAATTAAGTAGTTAGTTATTTATTAATTAGTTATTTATTTAATTAAATAGTTATTAATTAATTAATTATTAAATTAATTAATTAATTGGGTGTGCACGAATGTATGTCCTGCATGTACGAGATTCGGATATCGGCATGGAGAGCACAAGCGGGATCCTAAGCTACTTTGGTGAAGAGGCTCTAGTAGCATCGATGTAATAGTCAGTGGTGCCATCCCCGTATCCTCATGATATCTAGAAAATCTTTTTGAATTGTATACAAGAAAATATTATAAAATCTAAGAAGACCAAGGAGGAAAGAAAGAACAAAAAGCCTCAAGCCTGCTCGGAATGCATTCTCATACATTTTGAACCGACTTAGAGGTGGATTATTTACTCAATCATCAGATTTGAAAAGTTTAAGGGTGAATTCCCTCGGGACTCTATACTAAATTCGGATCCGAGCTAAGTCATCCGAGCCTAGTATGGCTTGGTATGCATTAGGCCCAGAGGTCTCAAAATCTAATGCACCATTTATCGGGCTTTTAGAATTTTTGGATCCTACCTTTTTAGAATCAATAATGACCATCCACTTCCTAAACTCTTAGAACCCACCATGTCAGAAAAAAAAGGAAACAAGAGAAGATAGACCAACTTGAAAAGGGAAAAGTGGAAGATGGAGATGGTTGGAGATGACAATGGATGACTTGAAAAGATTTTTAGTGGATAAGAACAAAAGAGGGAAAGAGAAAAATTAGAAGCTACTTACTAGAGTGAGAGGTAGCAGGAGGACAAGTAAGAAAAGAAAAGCAGGTAAAGAATGAAAAGAAGAGAAGACACCCCTTAGATAGTAGGGGATGGAGAGATTTCAAAATCATGAGTTACTTCGAGCCAATCAGTGTGTGCCACATGCGAGCCCCAATTGGTTCTTTATAGTTGTCAGTCACTAAATTTAAATGAACTATTATTATTGATGAATTCATGTTTGCAGTGAGGCATTGCAAACATTGGAGTTGGGGCATGTCCCGTGTACTCAAGCCTCAGGTCTCAGCCAACATCCAGGGTAACTAACCCTTGTGTAAGGGCTGAGTGGCAACTAGTTTGCTGTTGACTTCAATCACTATGGAGATTCTAATTCTTTTTTTATCTTTAGTTACATCCTTTGCATCATAGAGTGGTCTAATATCACCAAGTATGTCATAGATTAGTTCATGTTTTAATATTTATGAGCTGAACAAAGTCAATAATTCATATGCATCGAAAAATGAGTTAATTTACGATCAGAGATTACACTTAGTGATATTAGGCCAATCCATGATGCAAATGATGTAACTAAAGATGAAAAAGAGTTAGAATGTTCATAGTGAATGAAATTAACAATTGTAATCTTGTGCGCTCAAGCCCTAGGTCCCAGCTGGCATCCAGGGCAACTAGCCATCTTAGTATCTCAAGGCATATAAGAAGCCTTCTAGAGTCGTACATAAAAAAATAATATAAAACCTAAGAAGACCAAGAAGGAATGAAGGAACAGGAAGCCTCAAGTTTGCTCAAAATGCATCCTTATATATTTAGAGCTGACTTGGAGGCAGATTGTTCACTTAGTCATTAGATTTGGGGAGTTCTAGGGTGAACTCCCCGAGATTCTGTATTGGTCAATGAAAAGGTGGAAGAAACTCAAAGCTAGATATATTAAATTGATCAATAAAAAAGGTATTTTCAATTATACTTAAGATACTGCAGTCCTTTCTAAGTCCATTATTCAGCCAGTGATAGTAGTAGAGATGCAGTTGTCGCACTGACTATTCCTGATACCTTCCATTCCAATGTAAGCGTCCTCAGCACCAAAATAGCTTAGGACCAAGTAGCAATTAGCTCACTATTGACTGCATTCACTATTGAGAATCTAACTCTTTCTTTACCTTCAGTTACATTATTTGCATGATCATGAGCTGGCCTAATATTATCCAAGATAATTTTTTTATCATAGATTAATTAATATTTTAATGCATATGAACTGAACAAAGTCAACAGTTCATATGCATTAAAACATGAATTAATCCACAATCAAAAATTGTACTTGGTGATATTAGGCTAGTCTATGATGCAAATGATGTAAATAAAGATGAAAAAAGAATTAAAATTTTAATTATGAATGAAGTCAACATTAAGCTAGTTATATCTCTGCTATTATCACCAATCGAATGATGGAGTTGGAGAGAACTACAGTATCTTGAGTACAACTGAAGATACCTTTTCATTAACCAATTTGATATATTTAACTTTTAATTTCTTCTACCTGTTTCCTTTGTAATCATTTTAAATTTTGCATTACCACTCATAATTATATAATTAATTCGATGAATCTATTTTTTTTATTTTCAGAGATTATACATCATATCTTCTAGAGATCGGAGCTAAGCTAGTCGAGGAGAGAGCTACAGAGGACATAGCTCCTTAACCTCAAGCGATGGCTTAAGGCCATCAGAGGGATGAGTAGGAGCTAGGTTAGGATTCGGCCACAACTTCGACCCTCCGATAGCTTGGTACTTTTCAACATTCTCATCTCTGGCCCTAATGATCTAGATGTGGAGTGATGCATATATTGAAGACATCATGACCTGTGTACTTGTTTAGTGACCTCAAACCATTTGAGATACCATCTATGATACAGTCATTGATATTTTTTGGGATTCGCATCTATACAATCAGCTAGCCTTATTATCCCATCCATCATAGTAAATCGATTAATAAACTTTTTAATTTACTTGTTTTAAATTTTTATACTAAAACACTTATTAATAATATTTTAAAAAACTTAAATAAAAATTTTAAAGAGCTTGTGCCTTTGTACCTCACTTGTTCTTCCGGCATTCCCACTTTCCTATTTTGATTCACCTGAGGGTTAGGGCTCTGGCACTTTGGCAGAGGAGAAAAGAACAACCGGCATCGATGGTAACAAGGGGGAGGAGGAGAGAAGCATCGATATTGGTATCAAGACAACTCACGGTATGTGATAAGTCCGCAACAATGAACATGGATGGTGAGTCCTCACTCCTCAATCCTTTTTTTTGATTTTTCTCTCAATAGAGAGTCGAAGACAAGCGTCAGGGGGTGCTAGTATAGCATGCTGAGTGGGCTTGCTAGGCTAAATCTTTTTCCTCCTCCGCCGCCACATCCAATGTGGGATCTCCTTCATGATCTTGGATGTTGAATCTTCAACTCTGCCCCACGACCACAAGGCCCTTGTTGGCTCTCGTTGGTCTTAGACTCCCACGGTCTAGCCTCTTTCGTGCCCTCCCCCCTCCCCCCTTGTCGGTAGATAACAGGTATTGCCTCCTAACTTGTACCCTAAAAAAAAGTTGTGGGCTGGCCTAGACTTAGCCCATGACCTATTTGTGCAAGTGGGCTAGCCCGGCCCGGTCTTATAAGTTAGCCCATGTAGGTTAGGGCCGGGCCAGCACCGACCCATTTTAATAAGTCTAGATCTCACATGATTTTTTTTTTCTATTTTGATATTATGTATTTATTTTTGATACTATAGTGTACATTTATAAAATTATATAATTTATACTTTAAAATATAATATAATTATAGTTTTTATTTATAATTATGGTTGTTATTTGTTAGTTTACTTCTAATATGATTTAAGAACTATAATTTTTTAATTAAAAATAAAGCTAGTTTTTTAAAAAATTAATTACTATTTTTTAAAAAAATTATAAAAGATATTAGCGATGACTTTGATGATGGTGATTGTCATCGCTAAAGCTTTATTACCATTGGGTGCTATTTTTAATGACTATATATTTTTGGTCGCTAATAATTTTTATATTTAATTATTTTTTAAAACTAGAAAGATTATTAGTGATGATAATTGTCATTGCTAATAGCTGTCTTTAACAACCATTATTAGTGATGGTTAAAAAAGTCATCGCTAATAATAATAATTAGCAACAATATTTTATGCGATGGATTTTTAGTGATGGCTTGAAAATGTCAAGCTTGCTATTAGTGATGGCAATTAGCCATCGCTAATAATCAATTTTCTTGCAGTACCAATCAAAAATAGCAACCTTCTGAACCGTCGGATCTTCGCCTAGGAGCATTGGGAAACATTCGATTGTACAAAACGAGTGTCT
Organism: Areca catechu; assembly: GCA_021397845.1. NCBI lineage: Eukaryota > Viridiplantae > Streptophyta > Magnoliopsida > Arecales > Arecaceae > Areca > Areca catechu. Next base: position 207,990,557 of record CM038039.1, on the reverse strand, counting down.
GAACTACGATAAATGATAGTGGTTTGCGATATCCCACATGTGAGCCACGATGAACCACTCATGGACCAGCTGGTCTATCGTAGATCACGAACAAAAAAGGGGTGAGGTGTTGGGTCGTGCATGGACCGCGCTCTGGGTGCATGCATGCATCACCTAGGCTTGGGCCATGCACACCACCCACTAGTGCCCGGGCACTGGATTGTGCTGGCTTGTGGCCGCACATCACGTGGGCTTGGGCTGGCCTATTGGGTCCTCCTTACAGGTCTGTTGTGGCTAGGTCTCGTTCTGGCTTGTTGTAGGCCTGTTTTTCCCAATGGAGTAAACTGCTTTTGAATGATTCTACTGTAAGGAGGATGATTGTTTTTTTTTTGATAAAAGTAGAAGCTCGGAAGCTTCAAATATTGATTGATAGGCAAATATAACATATTACATCAAGTTTAACATAAGCATAGAAGAAAGCCAAAGTACAACCCAAAAGAAGGTGATAAAAATATAGCAAACTGTACTCTTCAATACATTGATACTGGAGAAAAACTGGTGAAGGACCCGGTGCATAGCTTGGACAGTCCAATATAGCGGTGGTTTAGGTGTGCAGAGCATTGTGAAGAAACTTAATGGTGTATGAAGAGCAGGCAAATTGGTAAAAGACCTCAGTATTTGAGCCTGTACATAGTTGATGAAGGTGTAGAAGGAACACAGTATGGCATAATGGCTGAATGGAGATTGCGGCATGAGCTTCAGTGGGAATGATAAGGCATAGGAAACTTGGATGGAGTAGTAGAAATCATCTTCAGACTGTGGCTTTATCATTGGATGTTTGAGAACAACCTGTATATGGCTATTGCTGAAGAGGTAATGTTCACAAATCCTCGACAAGTATCTGAATATAGCTATCCCTGAAGAGGTAATATGCATTTGATACCAGATAGAAGATTTATAAACCTGTACGAGATGGTCAAATAAGGCATGGAAGAAAAATCCTGATGTCAACATGAAAAACTCCAGCCAATTGATGGCTCCTGAAGTCTGATCTTGGAATAAGATCTCGATATAGACCATCTGAGATGCCTTAGTAGAATATGCATAGAGCTGAATTTGAACACCATAATCTTCCCATAGCATAGAAACTATAAGCATAGCAGAGCATAGACTTGAACATGAACCAGTACCCATCACAGCAGCTAAAAGTTTCCAATGACAAGTAATAAGATAAGACCCACAAGCAGATATACAGAGTTCCAAAATAAAAGGGTTATTGCAGTGATTCCAGAATACAAACATGTGTGCATTGATGAACCTCGGCTGAGATTTGGAGAATCCCTGCGTGAGCCAGACCTTGTTGAAATAGATATAGAATAGAATAGAGTATAAAAGTGTGCAGTAACACCCCCCTATTGGTCCATAAAGAAGAGGCAGCCTTGTTCGGATTCTTATCCAAGGAAACAACCAGTTAAATATGCGAAGAAATACATAGTTCCCGATCGAAAAAAGAAGTTGGGGACCTGCACCCATGCACCCATGAATATGAAGAACCCTAGAGAACCAATATCACCTGCCATCATAGTAAACATACAGCAAATAAACCGAGTAGGTGGTATGATACCAAGCAGCAGGAGAATAACCACCATTATCCAAACAATTGTAGCATTGTAATAGAGCTTGGTTGATATAGCAGAAGCAGACAGTAGCAATAAAAGAGTGATGAGCAGTCATAACCAAACCCATGAAGAGGTTAAATAAAGCTTCCCAGTGAAGATAAATAAAGGTGGAGCAAGCAATGAAGCAGTTAATATCAATGAAAAGCTCATATCGAAAGCAGTGAGGAATGGGATACTGCATGAAATAGCACTGGAGATTATTAAAGGAGCTAAATAGGATGGTATCAGTGAAACATCTGCAATCAGTGCCGGTACAGCTGGGTGACGGATTAGGCCTTCGGTTACCAAGACACCGATTACAGAGACTATAACAGCAGTGAGATGATCCCCCATAGAAGTTCAGGATGAAGTCCAGACGGAAGAGAAATGGAAAATACGGCCAATAGCTAACTTGTTGGCAGTAAGGTGGCACGTGGAAGAGTAGTGGACCCGTATACCTGCTGGGATCCATCTTGATAATGAAAGTGTGGATGATGGCATGTAAAGAAGAGCCCTGCAAAACAAGCAAACATGTTAAGAAATGACTCTGTTTTCTTTTTCCTCCCTGAATAATTTCTTCTCCTCCTCCTTTTTTTTTTTTTTTTTTTTTTTTTTTTTTTTTTTTTTTTTTTTTTTGACAGTTGATAGTTCTTCAGGTCATGGGAAATATTATTTTCCTTCTCATGACACCCCTCTCTTCGCTTTCTTATTTTTGGATCATCCTTGTTTTGCCTCCGATTTCGATGTAACCTGATCTTTCCCTTGAAGAGGATCATCAAGTCATGACCTTTAAGATGGCATAAAATATCAATCAAGCTCATGCATGATGCAACATACTAAAGGTACAAATAATAAATCAATAAAGACTTTGAATATAACAAGCCATTTTCAACAAATGTACCATGTGCATCATCATATAAAACTCTCCTATAGGCAGAGTATGTGATGTACTTTTAAGCTCCATAAATAAGGTCAATACAAATTTTGAAAATGTCTCCATTTGGATAAATAATAATTTTTTTAAGGCCCAATATATATTTCTTTTCAAAGAAAACAAATGTTAACAAAATGAGGATACAAGGCATTCGAAAATCTGTCCCCTTTGAGCAAACAAATTTTCTAAGTCCAATATACCTCTACCTTTGATATTTTGATCCAATCAAAATTGAATAACAACATAATTGTTAAGATAAATGACTGTATAATAAAAAATGATAGAAATGCAAAATACTACTCAATGGGCATAAATCACAAATGATATATAAGAGTCCAAAAAAATAATATCACATATTCTCCTTTGGGCAGAACATGTAATAAGCATAAGTACTCTTCACACGAGGCCACAAGCAAATGAAATACCCTAACAGTCATGAACTTATCTCTTTTGGGCAGACAAGCATATGAAAGTTAAAGCACCATTGCAACACAATGCCCTATGCAACCTTTCTGATTAAAATATACAACAACCCCCTTTGGGCAGGCAGTTGTATGCAATAACCAGAAACCCTCTCATAAGAAAAAAATTCAATGGATTGACACAAACAAATCAATTTGGTGATAAATATTTATGCCAACCCATAAATTATTCATACAGAGAAGATAAATGCCCATTAAACACAAAATGACATACTTTAACAACATGTATGCCACAAATGATTAGTCCAAAATGAAATACTTTAACAACATGTATCTCACTTATCATATTATTACATAATAATGCATTCCAACTGCCACATTTATCAATAACACTTACTACATAACTATAAAACACCTTTGGACAAGAATTATAGTATATAATAAGTGTCACAATCAATTACAGTCAATTTTGGATCAATTGTTATAGAGACAACAATATGTAATTTCAAATAAAAATAAGTCATTAGTCCTCATTAACTCAGCTATTCAAAATTCATAGAGTGCTCCAAATCCTTTGATGCTACAGAAAAACACACTCAAACTATATAATAGTGAGTAGAATTGCACATAAATAATCTTAAATTATTTAACTAATTTATCAAACATGAAGAACTCTATCAAAATGTTTTTTAAATTATTACGAATCCAACGATCCAAAAAAAAAATTGCTCAAAATAAATATAAAATAAGCAAGTTACAGCAATTTTTATCAAAAGCAATAGTAGATGACCAAATCATAAATTTTAGAAATTATTTGGACTCATATTTAATTTATAGGGGATTAAGCTTAAAAATCTTCTTAATCTCAAAGCTTAAATAGATCCAATGAAATTGAATCCAGCCAACTCATCAATTTTGGGCTGAACATAATTAATGGTTTGGTTTTTTAAATGGGTCAAAAATTGATAATCCAAACCCAAAGTCCACTCAGAACTTATCTCTTACAATCCTTTCTATTTGATGATGGATCAACCATCATCAAGCGATGGAAATGAGACAAATATTGACCTCCATGATCTTTGGAAACATTAACAAACGAGAAGATATGCCAGAGATATAGGATGTTTCACGTCAATGTCATTCTTAACATATTAAAGATCCTGTGAGCATGACTATGACACCAGGGATGACAAAAAGACCAAACATGGCATAAGGGAAATGCATGTGAGCATAAGAAAAATCATTACTTAAAAAAAAAAATATGGAAACCTCAAAAAAGAAAGAGTCCATCTAGCAATTTAGGCACAAATGGTGCTTTGATCATTCAAATTATCGGGTCTAGCCTCACGCAATGCAAGATCAATGTTAGCAATTTCAAGAGCAAACTCTAGGTCTTGCTTCCATTTCTTATAGTTCGACCAAGTAAGCACCTCAATTAACGTTTGTGCTCTTTCCTCGCTAGGCTCGGCAAGCAAGGCGGGGAAGCCGCCTGGTTCTTTGATCCAGAAAGGGAAAGGGGAAAGAGATGGAGGGGAGGAGGTGAAAGCGACGAAGGAGTCCCCCATGGGCGGAAAGCGAAAAGGCAACATGAGGAGTTAAAAGGAAGGGGAGAGTAGACGACAAGGTAAGCGAGAAACGAAGGCTGGGAACCAAAAAAGCACCAAGAGCAGGATCCGAAATCCTGAGAGAGGACCTTCGGCGTGAGCTCGGTGGAGGGACCCGGCCAGATTTCTGTCATTCTTGAGATCTTTCTTGCTAGCACGATCTCTAAGTCTGGGACTCCTTCAAGGGTCCGTCTTAGAGATTCTGTTCCCTCTCGCCGTTTACTAACTTGACCATCGGAGCTCCCTCGCCGGGATCCCTGGCCAGGGTTTCTGACCTTGTCTTGCAGGATTGAGAGCTAGGAGACCCCGGGGCGAGATGGTCTAGTCAAATCGACGGCTCCGAAGCCACAGTCGCGGCGGCGAGATCGGCAACAGATTGGCGCACCAGGTAGGGGGGTAGGACAACACCCCCAGTAGGAGCTAACTTTCTGTGGACGAAGCGTGCTCCGACCATGGTGGTCACGCGTGGACGCGAAGCATCCACTAGCCGAATAGGGGAGGTCCCCTCCCCTCAGGGGCCACACAGCCCGGAGAGGGAGCTCCCTGCTCCCCCTCCTCTTCCACAACAGCCGATCTCGGCGGACGGACCCTTTGTGGCTATCATCCAACAGCTACAGACCTTGACTACGGCAGTTCGGCAGCTACAACATCAGCAGCGCTCCTTGGCCACGCAGCCTCATCCAGGAACCCTCGCAGCTCGGGCCGCGGGGCCACATGGGAGCCTGCGCTCCATCCACGGCAGGCCATCCCAACCGCGGGCAGCCTCCAATCCCCGCGGGAGCCACCAAACTACCGTAAAAAGAAACTACTCCGGTTCGGCGGATCACGAGAGTCGATCCCCGGTTGATGAGACCGAGACGGCGCGTCACAGCGAGCGACGCCGAGGCAAGACCCTACGCCGAGACCGATCAGCGTCCCCTTCACCAGCGGCCTCAGTGGAAGATTCCACTGACGATGCCATCAGGCACCAGGCCGAGAGGCGCCTGGAGGAGCATGAACGCAAATTGGTGGAGTTCGCTCGCTGATTTACTAACCTGCAGAACTCCTCGGCGGACCCGGCGGGCTACGACTCCCGTCCCCCCTTTTTCGAAGAAATCCAGGCGGAGCCGATTCCGAGCCGGTTCTGCATGCCGCAGGTGGATCCTTACGACGGACCACCGACCCTTTGGACCATCTGGAGAGCTACAAGGCTCTCATGAGGGTCCAGGGGGCCATGGATGCTCTTTTGTGCATTGCCTTCCCTGCTACCCTCCGGAAGGCTGCTCGAGTCTGGTTCACTCGCCTCGAGCCCGAATCCATCTGCTCCTTCCATTAGTTGGAAGGAAAGTTTGTGGTGCACTTCGACGCTTGTCGGAAGGTACCAAGAGAGGTGGACAGCCTCTTCTCTATCCGCCAGCAGGACTAGGAGCTGCTTCGAGACTACATTACCCGTTTCAAGACCGCTGCCCTGGAGATCTACAGCCTTGACGAGCCCGTTGCCATGCTGGCTTTAAAGCGCGGGCTCAAGACGTCCCGACTGACCTATTCCCTGGACAAAAAATCTCCCAGGACGTACTCCGAGCTCCTCCTCCGTGTCCACAAGTACATCCGAGCGGAGGAGGCCGATCGCACCCACCGAGACCTGGATGGGAGGACCTTGAAGAAGCCGGCCTCGAGAGACGTTCCAAGGGCCCGACGGCCTGGGCCATCTACCGACCCTCGTCCAAATCTGAAGCTGAAGGGCGAGGCCACCCCGGAGCGAAGGTTCACCCCTCTCCTCGCTCCCCGAATGAAGATCCTCTTGAAAATTGAGGGCGAGCACTACTTCCGCCGACCTCCTCCTCAGAACCCAAGAAGAACCCGCGACAAGTCAAAGTATTGCCAATTCTACCGCGAGCATGGCCACGACACGGAGGAGTGTCGTAATTTGAAACGGGAAATCGAGGAACTGATCAAAAGAGGCTACCTCAGGAGGTTCGTGAGGAACGAAGTCCCGGCGGAGGGACAACCGCTCGCGGCCTTACCCCTGGTTTCCACGATCGACAACCATCCGACGGAGAAGCCAGTGGGCATGATCTCTTGTGGAATCGGGCGGGCGGCAAAGAGAGCCCGGGAGGTCGGGAACCCAGAGGATGTACCCCTTCTGAGAAGGGGAGTGAAAACAAAAATGTAAATAACGATGCTGTGGTGGTCGAGATGACCATCGTGAAGCATCCTGTACATCGAATTATGGTAGATAGTGGAAGCTCCGCTGATGTGCTTTTTTGTGATGCTTTCTCCCGAATTAATCTGTCCCATGATCAGCTAAGGCTGGTGCACACCCCTCTGGTAGGCTTTACCGGGGACTCGGTGGGGGTCGAAGGGGAGATCACTCTCCCGGTCACCGCTGGATCTCCACCTCGACAGGCCACAGTCATGATGACGTTTACCGTCGTCAAGCTTCCTTCGCCTTACAACGCGATCCTCGGGCACCCGGGGCTCAACCAGCTGGACGCCATGATTTCTACAAAGCGGTTGCTAGTGCAATTCCCCACAGCCTCCGGGCTTGGGGTGATGAGGGGGATGACCCAGCCAGTCCAGCATTGCCTTCAAATAGTCCCAGGTGCCCGGGGCGCCGAGCTCGGCCCCGACGTCGACGACCTCGACCTAAGGGAGAAGGAACCCAGGGGAGAACTCGTAGAGCGTCTATTGACTTATCCCCTCAGTTCGGACCCTCTGAAGACTGTGCAAGTGGGGGCCCAACTCTCGGAGGAGGAACGGACCCGCCTGCTGGAATTCCTCCGCATGAATGCGGACATGTTTGTCTGGTCTGCGGCCGACATGCTGGGCATTCCTCCCAAGGTCATTACGCACAGGCTGAACATGGACCCGAGGTGCCACCTGGTCCGCCAGAAGAAGAGGAGTTTCACTGCGGAAAGGCAGAGGGCCATCAACGAAGAGATGAAGAAACTCCTCGCCGCCGGTTTTGTGCGGGAAGTTCAGTATCCCAACTGGCTGGCGAATGTGGTCATGGTGAAGAAGAGCAGTGGCAAGTGGAGGATCTGTGTGGACTACACCGACCTCAACCGAGCCTGCCCGAAGGACAGCTTCCCTCTTCCGAAGATTGACCAACTGGTCGACACCACCTCGGGGCATCGCCTCCTCTCTTTCATGGATGCTTTCTCTGGGTACAACCAGATCCGAATGAACCCGGAGGACGAAGAGCACACCACCTTCGTTACCGACCGTGGAACTTTCTGTTACAGGATGATGCCGTTTGGCCTCAAGAACGCCGGGGCCATGTACCAGCGACTGGTCAACAAGGTCTTTAAGGACCAGATCGGCCGCAACATGCAGGTATACGTGGATGATATGCTGGTAATGAGCAAGCCCCTCTCGGATCATGTTGCCGACCTGGTGGAGACCTTCAGCAACCTCCGACTTCATCAGATGAAGCTGAATTCGGCGAAGTGCGCCTTCGGCGTCTCCGCCGAGAAATTTCTGGGGTTCATGGTAACCCAAAAAGGGATTGAAGCCAACCCGGAAAAGGTCCAGGCCATCCTGGACATGGAGCAGCCTGCCTCCAAGAAGCAAGTGTAGCGACTCACCGACCGGATAGCCGCTCTGAGTCGGTTCATCTCAAGGTCGGTTGACCGCTGCCGGCCCTTCTTCAAAATGCTGAGAAAGATGAACGACTTCGCCTGGACTGAGGAGTGCCAGGAGGCATTTGAAGAGCTGAAGAAGACGCTTGCATCGCCCCCACTACTTTCCAGGCTTGAAGAAGGAGAGGAACTCATCCTCTACCTGGCGGTCACCCCGGAGGCCGTCAGCTCGGTCCTGGTTCGAACCGACGACCAGGGAATCTAGAGGCCGGTATACTACACCAGCAAACTTCTCCGCGATGTGGAGCACAGGTATTCCTGGCCTGAAAAGCTCGTTTTTGCGTTAATAGTATCTGCTCAGCGTCTCAGGCCCTATTTCCAAGCATATCCCATTGCCGTCCTGACGGATCAGCCGTTGAAAGCGATACTCAGCCGACCCGACACATCGGGGCGATTGGCGAAGTGGGCACTCAAGCTTAGCGAATTTGATATCGCTTATAGGCTGAGGTCGGCCATGAAAGCACAAGTGCCAGCTGACTTCTTGGTCGAGTGCGCAGGCCTGGGCAAGGAGTAAGAGCGGGACTCTCTGCACCAGCAGTTGAAGCCAGGGCCCGAGGGCCCCGAGGAGGATGCCTGGATCCTTCACGTGGATGGAGCCTCGAACTCCGGCGGGAGCGGAACCGGACTCATTCTCGCCAACGGTGGTGGAGTCATCGCCGAATGTGCACTCCGTTTCCAGTTCACCGCAACCAACAACCAGGCGGAATACGAGGCGCTCCTCGCCGGGCTAAGAGTTTCCCGCGAGTTGGGTGTGGCCAACCTCAAGGCCTTCATTGATTCCCAGCTGGTGGCCGGACAGATCTCCGGAGAATATGCTGCGCACGACCCTCAAATGGCGAAATATCTGGAGCTCGTCAAAACGAGTGCGGCCGGATTTCGGCACTTCAGCATCTCCCATGTACCCCACGGGGAAAATGCCCGTGCGGACGCTCTCTCCCGGTTGGCGACCCTGCCGGACTCGTTGTTGGGTCGCGCTCATGTAGAGCGCCTCAAGGCCCCGAGCTACGAGACCTCTGTAGAGGTCCAACATGTCAGCCATGAGCCCAGCTGGATGGACAAGTACGCCGAGTACCTAACCGGCGGCACCTTACCGGAAGACCGTGCAGCGGCCCGCCTTATCAAAAAGAAGGCCGCGCGGTTCGTCCTGATGGATGGGCAGCTGTACCGGAGGTCTTATTCCTATCCCCTCCTCAAGTGCCTGAGACCTGCGGAGGCCACACTCGTGCTCCAGGAAATCCATGAGGACATATGCGGGAACCACGTGGGGGGTAGAACGCTAACCTACAAGGCCCTCCGCCAAGGTTATTTCTGGGAGACGATGAGGGAGGATGCCGCCGATTTCGTGAAGAAGTATGATTGGTGCCAACGACACGACGTGGTGCAGCGGCAGCCCTCCACTCCACTCTCCCAGCTCTCGGCTCCATGGCCGTTCGTCCAATGGGGGATGGATCTCCTAGGACCATTTCCCCCGATGTTCGGGCAGCGGAAGTTCCTGATCGTGGCCATCGACTACTTCACGAAGTGGGTTGAGGCCCAACCCCTGGCGCGGATCACAGAGGCAAACGTCGCCAAGTTTTTCTGGAAGTCAATCATTTGCCGTTTCGGCCTCCCCCATAACGTGATCACCGATAACAGGTGTCAGTTCGACTGCCAGGAGTTTGAAGAATTCTGCAGCGATCTCGGCATCCACCATCGCTTCACCTCGGTGGCGCACCCGCAGACAAATGGAGAAGCTGAGGTCACGAATAGGACCATCTTGCAAGGCCTCCAGACGAGGCTGGATCAGGCCAAGGGCAGGTGGGCGGAAGAGCTCCCGAGCATCCTGTGGGCATACCACACCACCCCGAGGACGGCCATCGACGAGACCCCGTTCAATCTCGTCTTCGGAGCCGAGGCGGTTATCCCGATTGAGCTCAGTCTACCCACCCTGCGTGTGGAGCAGTACGACGAAGCGGAGAACCCCGCCAGGATGATGCTCAACCTGGACCTTCTTGAGGAGACGAGGGACAAGGCTCGAGTCAGAATGGCGGCGTACAGGCAGCGAGTGGCCAGGTACTACAACTCCCGGGTGCGACCAAAGTCCTTTCGCCCCGGAGATCTGGTGCTCCGACGTGCTGAAGCTTCTCAGCCTTGAGAGTGCGGGAAGCTCTCCCCGAACTGGGAAGGCCCGTACAGGGTGGCGGAAGTCCTCCCTCACGGGACCTATTACCTGGAGGAATTAGGAGGATCCAGATTCCCTCGGACTTGGAACGCCTTGAACCTAAGGATGTATTATCAATAATGTAAGGTTCCCCGAACTCCTGCAATAAAATTCCTTTACTTCAAATGCTTTTTCTCGCTTCGTAGGAAAAGTGGCGCCTGGCTCTGAGTTCGGCAAACACGGCTGTGGCCAGAGACCCAAGAAAGCGAGAAGTCCCGGACTTCGGTCTGGAAGGCAGGGCAGAGCCAAGCTCGCCCACGCGATCACGGAGAACAGCTCGGCAAGCCGTGCAAGGCTTGGATAAAGCTTGCGGCCCCGGGGTTCAGTCCGGAAGTCCTGGACTTCGGTCTGGAAGGCGGGGCAGAGCCCAGCTCGCCCACGCGATCACGGAGAACAGCTCGACAAGCCGTGCAAGGCTTGGATAAAGCCTGCGGCCCCGGGGTTCAGTCCGGAAGTCCCGGACTTCGGTCTGGAAGGTGGGGCATAGCCCATCTCGCCCACGCGATCACGGAGAATAGCTCGGCAAGCCGTGCAAGGCTTGGATAAAGCCTGCGGCCCCGGGGTTCAGTCCGGAAGTCTCGGACTTCGATCTGGAAGGCGGGGTAGAGCCCAGCTCACCCACGTGATCACGGAGAACAGATCGGTAAGCCGTGCAAGGCTTGGATAAATCCTACAGCCCCGGGGTTCAGTCCGTAAGTCCCGGACTTCGGTCTGGAAGGTGGGACAGAGCCCAGCTCGCCCACGCGATCACGGAGAACAGCTCGGCAAGCCGTGCAAGGCTTGGATAAAGCCTGCGGCCCCGGGGTTCAGTCCGGAAGTCCCGGACTTCGGTCTGGAAGGCGAGGCAGAGCCCAGCTCGTCTACGCGATCACGAAGAACAGCTCGGCAAGCCACGCAAGGCTTGGATAAAGCCTGCGGCCCCGGGGTTCAGTCCGGAAGTCCCGGACTTCGGTTTAGAAGGCGGGGTAGAGTCCAGCTCGCCTACGCGATCGCGAAGAACAGCTCGGCGAGCTATGCGATGCTTGGATAAAGCCTGCGGCCCCGGGGTTCAGCCCGGAAGTCCCGGACTTCGGTCCGGAAGGCGGGGCAGAGCCCAGCTCGCCCACGCGATCATGGAGAGCGGCCCGGCAAGCCCGAAGGACTCGCGCAAGGCCTGCTCTACTGTCGCCCAACCCGGGAGCTCCGAACTTTGATCTGAACGCTGGATGGGACCCAGTCTACCCACGAACTCAGCCCGGAGCAAGCCGCAGGACCTCGTCTTGGCACTCGACACAAACATCTCGACAAGATGCAAAAAAAAAAAGGAAAAAGAAAAGGGAGACAAGGTCGATACTTAACAAGATCGTGTCTTTCATTACTTTGAAAAAGTGCTACAACGGAGGAGTCCCGACATGCCGGGAGTCCACCAAAAAAAAAAAAAAAGAAAAAAAGAGAGAGATACAGCTGGGGGCCTAGTTCGGCGCGGTGGCAGAATCTTCGGGCCAGGGCATGCACTCCCCGTCTTCGCCGTCGGTGGCTGGCTGCTCGGAGGGTTGCTATGGAGCTGCAGCCGCGTCGCCCGCTGCAACTGGAGCCTCGCTGGTGGGCTCCTGCCTTCTACCCCCAAACACCACCCCACTGAGGTTGAGCTCGGGGTAGAAGGAGCCCACCTTCTCCCAGCACACCTGGAACCCCTTCAGAAAGGAGTCCACGGCGGCCTCCCGGACCTCCGAGATGTATTCGTCGGAGGCCCGAAATCTTGGGACGGCCTCATGCGCCTCCCGCTTCGAAGCCTCCAGGAGCCCGTTGATGTAGGCGCTCCGCTCCTTGGCCGCGCTCGCCTCCCTCCGGGCCTCCTCTAACTGGCGCTCCAACGACTGGGACTGAGCTCGGAGACGAGCCCTCTCCGCCGCGTCCTCCTCCATGCACCGTTGGTTGGAGATCCTCTCCTCGGACAGAGAGGACTCCAGTTCCTTGACGCGCCCTGCAAGGAAATTCCTCAACAGGAGCACGTCGGTCTCGATCTGCACGAAAAGGTGAATTGGTCAGTAAGGAGTTAGCTGGAATTGTAAAGGAGAAGGATCCGAGCTCGGACTTACTGTGAAGAGCTGCGGAAGGATCCCGAGCAGAGCATCAGCATAGTCTTGGCCGCCCTGGAGTCGGCGGTCCCGGGAAGTGCAGGCGAACTCCATCACCCTCTCTGCGAGCCCCTGGTCGCGGATCACAGAACACCGGCTGGTGATTGTTGGTGGCGGAGCGGACAGATCGGCGGCAGGAGCGACCGCCCCCCGGGTAGGACTGCCATCGACGGGGCAGCTGGAGTCGCGGGCGGCGCTGTCGGAGCTGCGGTGGAAGCGGGCACTGCCCGGGAGGGAACCGGGCCTCCCTCTTCTGCGGCCCCTTCAAGGCGGATGATGGGGGCGTCGGCGGCCCCGGCCCGAGGTGGCCTGGGCACGGGAGCTGCAACTGCTAGACCGGGAGCGAGCGTCGGCACGACCTCCCGGCTCGCCTCGGTGCGAGCCCTCTTCGCCGTGGGCTCGTCTCCCTCGGCGGCGTCCCTCTGAGCCACGCCCTCCAGAAGATTTTCCAGGGAGAACTTCATACCTGCAATGGAAAGGAGGTCGGTCAGCCCAGTTAAAGGAAGAAGGGGAAAAGGGGGGAAGTGCAGAATAGGAGAAAAAGCTGAGCCTCACCCGGCTCTCGGATGGGACTGATCCCCGTCTCGAATAAGTTCTGCTCCGAGAGCAGAACCTCGATCGAAGGGACCACATTGCTCAATAGCAGGGAGTAAGCCTCCTGGTCAGCCGGCTCGACATGGAAGTTCCGGTTCGGGGACCGATCCGATTTGCTCCAGGCCCAGTCGACGTCCTCGACCGAGGCGAAAAATAACCGGTTCTTCCAACCCTTGATGGAGGAAGGGAGGTCGAACCGAAGACACCTAGGCCGGGGCGAAATGTACCACCAGTCATCATCGGTGGAGTACCGCTTTAGGGTAAAAAGAGCCCTGAAGAGGGAGAAACGGGCAACAAACCCGTGGAAGTGGCAAAAAATGATGAAGGAGAAGATGACCCGGATGGCGTTGGGAGCCAACTGGGCCGGGACGAGGCAGAAATGACTGAGGAAGGAAAGAAAGAAGGGGTGCAGAGGAAATCGAAGACCCCAAAGGAGGAAGTCCTCGTAGAAAGCTATATGGCCGGGGCCACTCAAGGTGACGCGATCCCCAGGCTGCAGAAGAGAGAGATGGATCGACCCCGGGATGCCATAGACTTCCCGGAGCAAGGAAAGGTCACCTTTGGTCATCGTTGAAACGTGACCGGAGGGATCGACAGAAGGAAGGACCGGAGGAGGAAGAGAAGAGATAGGACGGGCAGATAATACGGGGGGAGACCTAAGACCCCTAGGGATGCCTATGGTGATACCCCCAGGCTGGAGTCGCCTGCGGGTCTCCTCCGGGATCACCTCCGCTTCCGAGGAGGAAGACGATGGAGTCCTCGGCCGGGACGGACCGGCCTCGTCCAGGTTAGACGAAACATGGCGGTGGCGCGCCATGGAGAAGAAGGTGGTAAGGAAAAGTCGCTAAAGTAAAGGGACGGAGCAAGAAAGGAAATGGAAGCACTCACCGAAATGCACTGTGCAAAAGAGGTGGCAAACCAGGGGAGTGGGAGATAGCCTGCTGCAAACCGCCGACGGAGCGTGAGAAAGGGAAAGGGCCTCATTCCGGAAAGTCCCCTCCTTTTCAAATTCGATCGGCAGCGGCCGTACCCGTCATTTCATTCTGGACCATTGGATGGATGCCGCGTGGACGCACGCCCGACACCGATGCCTTGGTTGCAGGGAAACGGCCTTTGTTTCGAAGCGACGCATTAATTACGGCCGGAGAGACGACATGTGGCAACCTCTTATAGGGCTTTGGGCGCAACGAGGAACGGCGACGAGGATCGTGGCAATCATGGCACGAGATCTTCGCCTCTCCCACATCATCTCCGCATTAAATCCCCACGTTCCGAGCCATGATGCCTCAACAGAATGGGGGGATGGGGGGCAACTGTTACGGCCGTTACGATGACGTGGCATATCTCAGATTTCGCTGGGCGTGATTCGAGCCATGTGGAGTATTTTGGCCAAGTCAGATGTGGCTCCGCCTCGGTCGAAGTCGAGGTCGGTCCAGGCCTTCTTGCCGCTCCGCCAAGTGTCCACCCAGGAGGGGTCCACCTCGGCCGAAGCCGGCAGACCCCATGCTCTCTCGCCAGGTGGCACCCTGAGACGGTCCCACCTCGGCCGAGGTCGAGCCGGGCCCCCTCACTCCTTCACCAGGTGGCGCCCGGAGACGGGACCACTTCGGCCGAAGTCGAGCGCCCCTCTGCCGCTCCGCCAGGTTTCCACCCAGGAGGGGTCCACCTTGGCCGAAGCCGACGGCCCCCCTGCTCCCTCGCCAGGTGGCGCCCTGAGACGGCCCCACCTCGGCCGAGGTCGAGCTGGGCCCCCCCGCTCCTTCGCCAGGTGGCGCTCGGAGACGGGACCACCTCAGCCGAAGTCGAGCGCCCCTCTACCGCTCCGCCAAGTGTCCACCCAGGAGGGTCCACCTCGGCCGAAGCCGGCGGCCCCCCTGCTCCCTCGCCAGGTGGCTCCCTAAGACGGTCCCACCTCGGTCGAGGTCGAGCCGGGCCCCCTCGCTCCTTCGCCAGGTGGCGCCTGGAGACGGGACCACGTCGGCCGAAGTCGAGCGCCCCTCTGCCGCTCCACGAGGTGTCCACCTCGACCAAAGCCGGCGGCCCCCTGCTCCCTTGCCAGGTGGCACCCTGAGACGGTCCCATCTCGGCTGAGGTCGAGCCGGGCCCCCTCGCTTCTTCGCCAGGTGGCGCCCGGAGACGGGACCACCTCGGCTGAAGTCGAGCGCCCCTCTGCCGCTCCGCCAGGTGTCCACCCAGGAGGGGTCCACCTCGGTCGAAGCCGGCGGCCCCCCTGCTCCCTCGCCAGGTGGCGCCCTGAGACGGTCCCACCTCGGTCGAGGTCGAGCCGGGCCCCCTCGCTCCTTCGCCAGGTGGTGCCCGGAGACGGGACCACCTCGGCCGAAGTCGAGCGCCCCTCTGCCGCTCCGCCAGGTGTCCACCCAGGAGGGGTCCACCTCGGCTGAAGCCGGCGGCCCCCCTGCTCCCTCGCCAGGTGGC
The DNA here is from genome assembly GCA_021397845.1 of Areca catechu. NCBI lineage: Eukaryota > Viridiplantae > Streptophyta > Magnoliopsida > Arecales > Arecaceae > Areca > Areca catechu. The sequence continues at coordinate 207,974,993 of CM038039.1, read as the reverse complement.
GCCCTGAGATGGCCCCACCTCGGCCGAGGTCAAGCCGGGCCCCCTCGCTCCTTCGCCAGGTGGCGCCCGGAGACGGGACCACCTCGGCCGAAGTCGAGCGCCCCTCTGCCGCTCCGCTAGGTTTCCACCCAGGAGGGTTCCACCTCGGCCGAAGCCGGCGGCCCCCCTGCTCCCTCGCCAGGTGGCGCCATGAGACGGCCCCACCTCGGTCGAGGTCGAGCCGGGCCCCCTCGCTCCTTCGCCAGGTGGCGCCCGGAGACGGGACCACCTCGGTTGTGGTCGAGCCGGGCCCCCTCGCTCCTTCGCCAGGTGGCACCTGAAGACGGGACCACCTCGGCGGAAGCCGAGCGCCCCTCGCCGCTCCGCCAGGTGTCCACCCAGGAGGTGTCCACCTCGGTCGAGGCAGGCCAACCTGTGTATAGAAGCTTCCGAGGAGCAGGAGCGCGAGCTCCGAGATTGCCCCTCGAGCCGTGCGCGCCGCATCCCGAGAAAAGTACCCGTACGATCGGCAGTGACACGCGAAACATCGCTTACATCGGCCCGACAGGTTCCGCAGTCGAGAGACGAAGTCCTGACAAAACAGGACCCGATAACGGGCATCGTCGGCACCTGGGAAGAATAGCGCTCACGCTCGGCCCAAGGTCTGGTCGGCGGTCTGACCGGCGCCCTCCCTTTACTCTTTCCTCGCTAGGCTCGGCAAGCAAGGCGGGGAAGCCGCCTGGTTCTTTGATCCAGAAAGGGAAAGGGGAAAGAGATGGAGGGGAGGAGGTGAAAGCGACGAAGGAGTCCCCCATGGGCGGAAAGCGAAAAGGCAACATGAGGAGTTAAAAGGAAGGGGAGAGTAGACGACAAGGTAAGCGAGAAACGAAGGCTGGGAACCAAAAAAGCACTAAGAGCAGGATCCGAAATCCTGAGAGGGGACCTTCGGCGCGAGCTCGGTGGAGGGACCCGGCCAGATTTCTGTCCTTCCTGAGATCTTTCTTGCTAGCACGATCTCTAAGTCTGGGACTCCTTCGGGGGTCCGTCTCAGAGATTCTGTTCCCTCTCACCGTTTACTAACTTGACCGTCGGAGCTCCCTCGCCGGAATCCCCGGCCAGGGTTTCTGACCTTGTCTTGCAGGATTGAGAGCTAGGAGACCCCGGGGCGAGACGGTCTAGTCAAATCGGTGGCTCCGAAGCCACAGGCATGGCGGCGAGATCGGCAACAGCGCCAACCCACAAAATTATGCATACAGGGAATAAAAATCCAAGCCAAAACAAAGGATATGATTAAATATATATGTATGTCCAATATGATTAGTCGCAATAGGATACTAGTCAACATGTATCCCCTGATCCATTTCACAAATTTCATTGCATTCCAAAATGTACATCATCAATAAAAACAACCATAAGAATTCGCCCATGGCCCTCCATCATACTTATTTTGGACCAAAATATAATTATAAATTTTTAATGTCTTAATTGTAAAATAACTAATTTATAATTCCAAAAAACTCAAGGGTATGAATGCAAAATGATCTTTTGAACCAAAAAGCAATTATAAATGTTGGAGGGACTTAACTGCAAAAGGGCTTATATTTAATTCTAGAAAACCTAGGGACTTTAGTGCAAAATGGGGGCTTTTTTTTTTTTTTTTTTGGTGATAATGGGCTAACGGATTTTGGGTTAAAACCCAAAACCCGCAAACCCGCCAGGCCTTTCTTCCCCGCGAGACCAAATCACTGTGCACAAAAGAAAACAGGGCCTGATCCTAAAATCGCCGGCCATGAGCCCTTGGATCCCTCACCCGCCGGCGCATCCACCAGCGAGACCACCGCCCGGGCCGGTCGAGAACTTTCGGTCGCCGATTTCGGTGAAGACCCCGGAGATCTGAAACACATCCACGGCCGGCAAGTGGGTAAGTTCCCAATTTTTTTTTTTAATAGATTGTGCAATCGGTGAGACAGCGGCTCACCGGTCGCTGCCACCGGGAAAAAAAGGTGGGGGAAAAGGGAGGGTTCCGGTCACGGGACCGACCGGAAACCATGGCTGCAGCGATGGCCGACCGCGGCCTCCACGGTCGCCACCATTAAGCGAACGGCCTTCAAACCCTCTTATGTTCTTGGTGGTTTGGGATCTCAGTCAATCGAGCGAGATCCAGCAGTTCTGCTGGCCCAAGATCGGGTCTCGATGCTCGATCGTCGACGAGTTCCGAGGGTTTTTTATTTTTTTTTTGTTATCCGAGGTGTTAAAAAAAAATGGAGACCGTCAGTGATCTTGCCGGCTTCTGCTCCCACCTCCGGTCACGGCAGCGTATCACGATGCCGCCGGTCACCCCACGGCACAGACAATATCCGGTATACACAAGATATATAAAGATCGGTGGGGGAAAGAATTTATTTCAACAGATCTAAAATATTAAAAATACGATTCTAATCCTAGGTTCTGATACCAAATGTGGGAAAAATAATTTCTAAATCCCTAAGATCGATCAAAATATAGAATCATACATTAGATTTGAAAAATAAATACTTACATGTATTCGCTATAATTCTGATCTTGATCCTTGATCTCGATGCTCACACGAACACCGTAGGCAAAGTCCTCTCCGGTCTTCCTCAGAAAGGCAGCTCTCGATGGAGAAAATCACCGTATCATCAAATCACCGTGTATGTGATATATAAATAGAGGAAGCGGGGAGGAGATCTAGCCAATAAAATGAAAATACCCTAACTGACCCTTCCATCACGAGTCAAGTCGGGCTAAAGCCTACACTGTGCCGCCTCAACCACACCAAATCATATAAGATGCTCCTAGCCCAATCAATGATCACATAATAATGAACTCAACCTACGTCTATCAATATGGATCATAAAATCAACCCAATTTTAATAAAATAAAATTTTAATTAATATTAATCTAAATTAAAAAAAATTTACATTTGAATTTGAGATATCACAGCCATTGGTGCCAACCCTGCATAGCAAAATGGATATGCCATTATAACGTCTTGGCAGTCGTCACATCCCTGCACGCAAGTCACAGCGAATTAGAGAAAATCTGGCAATAAGCCCCTCTAGTTCAATACACTTTTACAAGGAATTCAATGCCACATAAGCTTCCACCAAACGCATTTGAACCTCCTTGGGACCTGCAATTCTAAAGCTAGTTACACTCTGAGCCCCGAGCTTGGTTAGAGTCTCAAAGAACTTTCTCTATATCTTTAATAGTACTATTGGGATTTTATTACGAAACCAACAAAGCGGATTAGACCATGGGCCTTTTGGCACTACTAATAATACTGATCATCATATTGGCATTAAAACAGTTTGCCAAACGATTAAGATCCCAGGTATGCTCACTTGTAATAAAAATAAGCAACACGGACAATTGCAAGATGCTCCTCTATGATGACAAACAATGGGCTAAGTATATAAAGGCACTTATGATATCTAAGGATCATTGTAAACATTAGTAGAATCCCCTGTTCCAATCGACAAGACAATAATGCTGCAATTTGGAATCGAAAGAACATATCTTGCCCACATGACAGAGCAAGCTCTTGGCCCCAACCCAACTACCAAAAAAAAGATATTTACATTTTATCAACCGAGCCCACAAAGTATTATGATGCAAGAACAAATTGATAGCAACCCTTCCGAGTATAGCCTGCTTCATAGACTATAGAAAATGAAGTCCTAAGCCTCCAAGGCTCTTTTTAGCTCACATATCGTAGCCCGAGAGAGGAGTTGCACTCCTCTTTGATCAGCATAATGCCATGTAAAAAGGCCATAAATTCCTTTTCTATTATTTTAATTACTGATAGAGGAATATAAACAGAGGACATAGCATATAATGGAATATAAGATAATATGGATTGCAGAAGGGTTACCCTTCTTGCAAAGGATAGGACCTTAAACTTCCACTTTACAATCTTTGCCCCCCATTTTATATATCCATCAGAAAATTAAAATCAAATGGTACTAGTTTGTTACCTGATAATGAAATACCTAAATAGTTTTAAGCTCTCCTCTTTATCGGCATGTGAAAATTAAAATATATTTTATCCCATATGTCTCGTGATCGATCACAATCTACAAAGCTCCATCTCTCCCTCTTTCCCTGTCTTTGTTTTTCCCTTGTTTTTTTTTCTCTTTTTCTTTTTTAGCGATTGCTTTCTTTTCTGATTATCGGTATTGTTCATACTCAACACTCGTGAATACATTCAACAGAGTCAACAAATAAAATATTATAAAATTTTAAAGAATTATAATTTGAAGGAGACCGTAAATTTTATTGGAATGTTTTGCCAAAAAAAAAAAAAAAAAAAAAATCCAATCCCTTCTCCATCAGCTCCCCTATAAACATGATTTGCATGGAATACCACAATTCCTTGAAAGCCTTCAAAAATAAAATAAGCAAATGATGCACCACGGTGGACTTAGATTGCCTTGATATCCTGCCGACCACCATCTCCAAGTAGGAGTATATGAGTGACTCCGGCCCTGACCCTGCTATTAAGATGTCAAAGAGCTGCAGTGCCCCGCTACTATCAACCAAGAATCTGGGCCTGACAAAAGCTGCACTTTCTTTTCTTCCATCATCTGCAACACTCCCATTTTGATAAAGCAAGAGGGTGGCTGGGTGGGGCTCCTGGATAACAAATGCTACTACTAGGTAATTTTGAGGAACAATGGAAACAGATGAGTAGACTCTAGCGTATCAAAACGGCTTATTACATTTGGTTGATAAATGACAGCAGGATCTTGCAAACAATAGAATTAATCCTCTCGTTAACCCACACCAGCTATCACAAATCATTTATAAAATCTTGTCATGAATTCACGTTGCTTCGATAATGAGATAAAGTCTCTATCAATCAAGCTATCGCCTGGGTGATGATCGCTTTCTTTGCGCTCTAGATTCTGCTGTCGTAATATAATAAACGTGGATCGGTGGATTTAACACGGCCTTAAACGAGTCCGAGACGTGTACGTGTCATCCCCTGGATCATCTTTTTCGCTGTTGCGTATACCGACACACAGTCCATCCGTACACTTGCTACCACGTCGGATCCACACCTGCTTCCGTGGTGGAGCGGAGGTCCCTTATCCGCAAACATATTTATTCGGAGCCACGACGAAAATATCTCATCCGTCCAATTTATATCCCTGGCACATGATACACCGGAATCAACGGCTCGAATGTTAAACACAAACCTTAACGCTACATAAGACCGACATCCAGTCCGCCCCCCTAAATCATTTATAAATCCAATCCCTCTTGTTCCATCCGATCGCTTCGGGGAGCTCCAAAATATGGCCTTGATGGCGTCTATAACTCGCCGAAAAATCGCCCGAGAACCCCTGTTCGGAAACCTTAACCCTCGAATTTGGCCGTCGAGGGTCATCTCCTCGTCGCCTGAGGGGATGGGGGAGAAGGGCGCGGCGGCGATCGAGAAGATTCTCGTGGCGAACCGGGGGGAGATTGCATGCCGGATCATGAGGACCGCGAAGAGGCTTGGAATTCGGACCGTCGCCGTCTACAGCGACGCCGACCGCGACGCCCTGCACGTGAAGTCCGCCGACGAAGCCGTCCGGATCGGCCCGCCGCCTGCCCGGGCCAGCTACCTCAACGCTTCCGCCATTGTCGAGGCCGCCCTTCGAACCGGCGCCCAGGTCAGGGGCGGCGGGTTTCTGCTCTCTCTTTCTTTTACATTGTTTACTGTTTCTGTCTTTATTTTTGCCGAACTAGATGTTAGTCGGGATCTTTTTCTTTTCAATTTTGTATTTTGATTCTCGGAGGGCCTTTAATGTTGTAGCTTTGGGATCTTTTTGAATATTGTTACCTTTTGGTATATCTAATAATTTAATCATAGTCACCATCTTACTATTTGTCTATATATTGGTTGATTCGTACTCATTCCTTTCGTTTTACGCAACTGTATATAACTTACTCATTTTTCGTGTTTCGCTGCAACTGTATATAGTATTTAGGCGAGTAGCAATTTTACATAGGCTGGATTGGATCGTGATCGACTTCACGAAATGGAATTTGAAATTATTAAATTAGTACATGACTTGTTTGATAAGCGGTTTGATACTTGCAAACCTAGTTAAATGTTTCATAATTTTGTTAACATCATGCTATATGAAAACTTTTATGTAAATTTTTAACAAAAATATGAGCCTTTTTTACTCAAAGGTAATACAGTGACATGTTTGTGTTCCCAGCATGGAGTTCAGTTCAGGTAACTAAGTTGGTGTTGGAACGTTAAGTTATTGCTGAAAAACCACTGCCGCACCATTTTCAGTTCAAACTTTGATTTTGGTGTTTAGAAGTCAAATACAATTTAAATTTTTTTACATTTTCAATTCTGTATATGACATTATCAGAACTCTAAATTTTCTCCACAATTTAAGTTTATTTAATCCTTGATGAGATTGCCTAAGAAATTCATGAGGCATAGCTTTTTCTGTCATGATTATGATTCATATAATTGTTTTATAATATTCTATATAATTGTTTTATAATATTCTATATAAGTGGTTTGTCCTTAAAATTGGGGGGAATGAAGTAACAAAGACTATTTTCTTTTTAGTTGAATTAGGCACTCATATACAATTTGTTATCCTAATATGTTGAAAACAAAGATTTACACACTTTCCCTGGTGAGCTTTTCTGTTTTAGGCTTGTCTTTACATTTGGTATTAGAGCCAGCCTGATGACCTTAGTTTATGTTTAGATAGGATCAAAAAGGAGTACTGGGAAAAAACTTTTAAGGGGGAAAAAAAAAAAAAACACCTTTGGAAGGTCATATTTGATGGAATTAGAGTTAGAGTTGCCATGAGGCAATATCACCTAATGTGACTGGAGTTTGAATTGCTACATGGTGTATGATCATTTCATAATGTTGGTAGCTTGACCGCAAGGCATATAACATTCTTAGACTTGGTCATATCATTTTGTCACTTGAGTTGGTATTGGTGCTCTGATGACCCTGCTAGCCCTAGCTGATATGATGCCTGATATTGGTTTTTGAACCTAGCTGTAGAAACAGTAAACAATATACCTAACAGTTCATCATTCCCTACTTAAAAAAAAAAGAAAATCTCATTTTTATGGTACTTAAATTATTTCATAATGGTTTTCACTTGGCTGGCTCATGAAATCCAGTTCACAGCTGGAATATTGTCCGGTAAAGGTATCATACCATCTACTTGTTATGACAGTTACGGTACACAGTAGTGTCGACTTCTTAAGCAGTCAAATTTCATTCTTCATGCTTTTGATTCATGCCCTTTTATGTATTGGCTAAGGTTATAACATTAAATCAATTGAAATCCTATAAAAATCTCCATTCTCTGGTCTCAAGAATGATGTATGCATGGTCTACAGTTTCAATCGGGAATAATTTGTTTAGAATAGAAAAACTCAAAATCTTAAAAATTGAGAAAGATTGCTAAAAGTTTCTGAATACTTTGGGAATGAAAAAACAAAAAATCAGAGAAGAACTTGTAAGCTCAATGATATATTTACCCACTAGTAGATGCAAGAATAAGCATTATAGAGGCAAACCGCAGCAGATGATAGCCATGGCAGCAACTCTAGTAACGGATAACATCTTTAATTGACATTATACAAAGCAAATGAGAATAACTTGTGAACTATGTTAATCATCAAATAGTCCATGAAAATATAAGTTACTTGATGACAATTTGAAGAACCATTTGGCAATGCATTGGTAAGTTATTTGAGATTTTTTTTCCACAATTCAAAAAAAAAAAAAAAACAATCTATTATATATTTGATTTGCAAACAAAAATATTACATCGACTTAAAAACTGTTTGTGTTGCATCACTGTGATTTACTTGATGTGTTTCATGCCTTAGATCAACTCTCTTTATTCTTAGGATGCTTTTATCATTTTGTAGGCTGTCCACCCTGGCTATGGTTTTCTCTCAGAGAGTGCTGACTTTGCCCAACTTTGTGAAGATGAAGGGCTTACATTTATTGGGCCTCCAGCATCCGCTATCCGAGACATGGGGGACAAGAGGTAGTCCTGGGCTCTGTATTTTTCTCATTTTCTCCTTCTACATGGTATTGCTGTGCTCTTAGTGTACTCCAGGATGTCATTTTCATGTGCATATTCTGACATAATGTCTCTAATAGTGCATCAAAGAGGATCATGGGTGCAGCAGGCATACCACTTGTTCCTGGGTACCATGGCAATGAACAAGACATTGACTTCTTAAAATTAGAAGCTGAAAAGATTGGATATCCCATTTTGATAAAGCCTACACATGGTGGTGGGGGGAAGGTATGCTCTTCAACAAACTTTCATATGTGAGTATCTAGACGTTGCATGTGATGTTAACATTATATGTTGTATGGTTTTTTATGTTTCTATTACCTGTTAATTTCATCGTAATGAAGAATGTTAAGATCTCAATATCATGTTCAGGGTGTGAATTAAAACTTTAAATGATTAAAATCTTTTAATATTTTCAGAACTATAGATTTCTTTGTCTTGCATCTAGGTTATCTACATTTTTTCTTTCCATCTTGGAAAGCAACAATTGCACAAGGTTGGACAGCTATTATTGATGCATTGCAATGAAATCTTTAGCAAATACTTTCTTTTCTAAAGTTGACACCTTGTCTACATGACCAGACATGACTATGTATTAAATTCATCTTTCATAGTCATCTGGTAATCTGTGAGATGTTGCCGAAGCATGTGGTACTGCAGTCATTTCTTCTCAACTTATCGACAAAGAAAACATTCTTGTGACATTGCTACTATAATGCAGCAGGGGAATTAGTAATGGCTTAAAAGAGTCCACTGAAAAGCACATCTACTAGAAACATGTCTAATGGAAAACACCTTGTTGCAGAAGTCTTGTGGATTATTTTTCTGCTGATAATCTTCTTCTCCAGGGCATGAGAATAGTCCAAGGGCCAGATGAATTTGTTGAATCTCTTCTGGGAGCACAACGTGAAGCCACTGCTTCCTTTGGCATAAACACCATCTTAATAGAGAAATACATTACTCAACCCAGGCATATAGAAGTCCAGGTACCAATTTTCAAATCCTTAACCTTGCTGAGTACTTTATGTACACTTAAAAAATTTTCATCTATTCTGATGTATGTTTTGCATGTGTTGTATTATTTTATTTGTCTTGAAGAGAATACGTTCTGCATGGTACCATCTGGTTTTTTGTTCCTTCTTTGTCACATTATGCTTTACAATAAAGCATGTAATTAAATTTCGTGTGCAGTTATTTTACTAGCGCATGAAATTTGCTCAATCATCTGTCTTTGTTATGTGGTTCACCAATTAGGACCTTTCAATTTATACAATTTATATTTCTATTTTGCAGGTCACAGAGGGCCCCCTAATCTACATATTCTAGTTGTCATACATTTACCATCTTCTTTAAGCACAACATAATTCTTTACACATACAAAGGTCCCACATATCCATTTATGGAATTCACATTAGCTCTATTATAATGTTTGCATATGAGGCTTAAACTGTACTTTCAGTATTGATTAACAACTACATCCAATACAATTTTGATGCACTAATTCATTTATTAGATCCAGTCAACTAATTGCCCATCAAGTTTCATTCTGTTAATCAAGTTTGTCTTCCATCATAACAACTGCCCTCTCACATATATATTACCTCCAGACTTTCAGCAATTTCTCACGCATCTTTAATACTTTATATTCAACCTAAATACACATGTATGTTTTATCCTCATTGAAATGCTTTTGTATATTCACTTAGTTGATTTAAGAAGTATTTGTATTCTTCATCATCTCTATAAAAGTGTGCATCAATTGTCTCATGAGAAGTTCTGTTGAGTATTTTTCATAACAGCTGCATCAATTATAGAAGGTGGTTGTAGCGTATTAAAATATCTTACGCACCTCTCCTACATCATTCATAAGAATATTTTTGTAGTCTAAAGAAAAAGAAAGATGACTTTCATTTACTGTATGAAGGGCTCTTTGATCTTGAAAAGTAAGGAGGAGATATAAACCTAGACAAAAACAAGCAACACTATAATAAGGTTTGATTTTGATGTTATCTTAGATATTGCTACCACTTATCACCATCAACCATGATATAACACGGCTTCTTAGAAAGTAGGACTTAGTGGACAACATGGTCTTGTAAACGTACTGCCAAATTTATAGAAATCCTTGACAAGTCTTCCATGAGAGGGAAATCTATAGCTGCATAATAATTACTTTTGCATGTTTGTACTTCAAGCATATGAAAGTATCTTAATGTTTTTTACTTATTGTTCCTATCATTTAATCCCGGATACTGATTTACTGATTTTGACAGTCTGACTGAAATCTGATCTTGAAAGAAAACTAACCTTGACATAATTTCTACATACTTTCTTAATTTATTTATGTCCTCATGGGTTATGTATTGATTGGTGCTCATCTTGCTTATAATATTTTTAGAAGTAATATCCCATCATCTTGGTCTGATTAGCTTCTTCCTTTTGAATGATGGACTAAAACTAGCTCAAACATCTTTCATGTGCATTACAGCTATGAATCAAACTTCTTTACCCTTCTCATAACTGGTCTGTGCTATTTAATTGACAGCTCATGATGAATGACATTGCCAGCTGAGTTGCTTTCATGTTTAGTTGATGGCTTGTTTGCGGGTTTCTGAATAGTGCAGGTTTTTGGAGACAAACATGGGAATGTCATACATCTAAATGAGAGAGATTGCAGTGTGCAAAGAAGGCACCAGAAGATAATTGAAGAAGCTCCTGCAGTAAAGCTCGCGTGTCCTGTCACTGATTAAAATTATTGTTTTAAGGAATAACATAGTTCTGACAACTCCATCTGTGCAGCCCAATGTTACTAATGAATTCCGCTCCCGCTTGGGTGAAGCTGCTGTCTCTGCTGCTAAGGTGATGTGCTTTTAAATTCTGCCCAATAAATGGAATTTTGATAAGTGCTGTGTTTGGATTGAGACAAACAAATTGTGCATACCTTAGTTAAAATTTTTTATAATGTGTTTAATTATTTTAATTTAAATCTTGATTTGTGCTTATACTATCAGGAACAATTCCTGCTTTTTCAAGATATGTTAAAGGAGATCATCTTTATGCAATCTGTGTTGTTAAAATTATACTGTTGCATATCAATCCTCATGCTTTTGTGTGCTCATACCAAGGATTTTCATCAGCTTAAAATGATTGCCCTCTTTTCCAAGTTGCAAAACCTTTTCTTATTAATTTTTTTTCTACCTTTTGTCATCAGCTGAAGACAGACATTATGTCAGTACAAAAAAAAAAAAAAAAGTAAAGTCTTCGGAAGAATTTTCATGGTGCTTTGCTACTTTGGGATAGGATGGGACAAGGATGTTGTGTTATGTATTACATCATGCCTTCTTGATTATCCATTTTATTCCCCCTCTCCTCCTCCCTTCCCCTTTTTTCTGATCAAATTATTGATATCCATTATCATCTCGAGTTCTGCAGTTGAATGGTTATTTTCTGTTTTTCCTTTTTCAAGTCTGCTGATATCAATGTCAGATTTTTGAAGAAGTTGTTTTTGTAGACTCTGGCATCAAAGTATACAAGAGGCCCATCCAGTATTTACTTTTTAAGAGAACATTATTTATAAGATTTTGTGTACCTTCCTTAGATGTTGCTTGGAAATTCAGTGTGCGTTGTCTTGGAAGTTGGTAAAGATACAGAAGATTATAAAAGAGAGTTATGACTACCCACTTTTACATTAAGAAATATAGTGTCACACAACCAGATGTTAACAATGAGAATCTTAGCAGAATATGGCTCATGATTGAAATTGTACCAGAGCCATTGATATTCTGATTCACAGGATAATTACATAATATATCTAGAATTTGCTTTGAGTTTTCAAGCATGTAGCATGCACGAGATTTTGATAAATAGTCCTTTTGGAATTTCTTGGCTTCTTTTCTGATGCATATTTTTCTACTTGCTTGTGTATAGTGATAATCAATAATTTTTTACACTAAATATGCTTTTTCAAATCTATTGACATTCATGATGAATGTGCTGATATGTTGGTCAGACCAGACAGCCTTTTTCAGTGCTATGATAGATGTCATTTTTGGAGTTATATAGAAATATTATTTTGTAATTTACAAACCTAGTGATTGAGTGGTAAAATTCACAAATAGCTGTACTCTTACGTGCCTTTTTTTTCTTTTTTTTTTTTTTGAAAAGCATCATTGTTTTGTTTATAGTTAATTGTTTTTCATCAGGGTGTATGGCTGTGTAGTTACTGCAATATGTTTGCAGTTGCATCTATCATTTATCTCTTTTTGCCCCCCATCTGTTTCACATCACACTTTTACAAGTTTTACTTTTTCGGACTGTGGTTTTGATGATTTGGTTTCTGATTTTAAAATTAATTATTGAGAAGGCAGTTGGCTATCATAATGCTGGAACGGTGGAATTTATAATGGATACACTCTCGGGCAAATTTTATTTCATGGAGATGAATACACGTCTTCAGGTACCTTGATTAACTTTATTATCATGAATTCTTGAATGTGTGATGCATCATTGAATAGGTGGTTGGTGTAACTGCATGTAATGGGCTGTCGTAGTAATTGATCTAGTACCTTCTCTCAAGAAGCTTGTGTAAATTTGAATTCGGAAGTGAGTATTATGGTACAATAATAGCTCTTATGACATAATGTATGAACTTCGAAGGTTGAGCACCCTGTGACCGAGATGATTGTTGGTCAAGATTTTGTGGAGTGGCAGATTCATGTTGCAAATGGAGAACCTCTACCATTGACCCAGGAACAAGTGCTCTTAAATGGTATATTGTTTCTTTAGTACATCTTAAAATTTAAATGGTATATTGTTAAACTATAATGGTGTTGCAGATTTAAGGTTGATAGTTTTGCTTTTAGTATATGTCTATGTAATTGAGGATCTGCTATTCTGATATCATATGTTCTTCATTTTGGGTGATTCTGTATGTCTAACATTGTAAATCATGATTTTCTTTTTCAAATATATTATAAGCTGGAGCAATCTTTTTATGAATATTTATCTGAAAAAGGTTGGTGAATCATATATTTGAATTTTGGGTGATGTATACCATGGTTCCATCTATTGAAAATCTAAAAGCTCTGAGCAGAAAGGCAAAAAGCATGGGACTTGAACACACTTGAAATATTGACATGCTGTTTGAAGCATTTTCAAAAATATTTTTATTTTAAAATATTGATAAAATGATAATATCTTTTTTATTTGAAAATATTGATAAGATAATAATACTGATGGTCAGGGTTTGCCATCTCAGTCTTGGATCCCAAATTGGTACCATCTTATAGCAATGTTAGTACATGGTATGGTACTAATCAAGGTTCCCGATACTGGTATCGAAATCCGTACTGGTGGCTGACTGATACGGTACGATATCGGTAATCAACATGCCAAAATTTTTTTTTGTTTCTTTTGATCTTTTTAGGGTTTATTAAATATTTTTAGATTTAAATAAATGTTTGTTGATGCTAATTGATGTTTGCATCAATTCAAAATACTATGAAATGCTGTCTAGCCTCCAACCATGATATATTATTTTTTAAAAATTTTTATAAAATAAGATTATCGGTAATTAATTGAAGTGAAAGGAGAAATATAAACATAATTACATATCGATATTTAGAATCGGATCGAGTATCGATGTCTATAAATATTGGGATCATTAATGTACTCATAGGAAGATCAGTAAATCCTTCTAACTAGGTAGCATGATAATCTTGTAAGTTCATCCCAGGAGGTATACATGATGGACGTAATTCATCGTAGATCCCTCGTTGAGGTCCTGACTCTGAGAGATATCTAGAGACTGATGATATGGCTATGCAGGGATCCATCCAAATATATCGGCAGCAAAATTAGATTCGTAAGATGTTCCAGGCTGTATGGGATAATAATCACTAGTAGACAATGTCTTGGATGTACCATATCCATATTCATATAGATCACAAGCTATCGGTGCTTGTGAGTAAGAGGATCTAGAATATGAGAATGATTATGATACATCCATGGATCCTACTCTATGTACAAGATCTGCAGCTGCATTATGTCCTGAACGATCTCACAAAGCCCGTTGCTCATATAAAATCGTATTACCTTGGGCTCTACCAATTGGTACACCATGGTCTTTATTTTGTGTGGCGGAATAAACTGCGACTCATCAGTGAATCGAAGATTAATAGCCGGCTGTCTCCTGTCTTCCAGCCCCTTCCTGATCACTAGGTCCTTGATTATTAGAAGCACTAGTACTACTCTTCATAGTATTTGAATTTGAATGAATTAATTGTTTTAGTGGAGATGCAACTACCTTTTCTTTTTCTATCTCTGGGCTGAATAGATGGTGGGAAGGGATGATGTGATGTACTACTGGAGCCCTGTAAGGAATATTGCTTCTTGCCTATTGTTCATATTCATCTAGCCTCGTTAGCTACAGAACTTGCTAGTGATGAGACGATCCTGGTTCATCAAGCTCTGTCTTCTGCTATTGACTTACAAAACCTATCAAATCATTGGATTTTCATCCTCATCAACATAATTACTTGTAGTCGGATCGGATATTTCAGTTCACTTCCTCCTCAATGTATTTTAGTCTCAATCTTAAATTATAGTGTATGTATATAAGATCGTTGAAGCATTTTTATTTTAGACGATTCCTATGCTTATAGTGGATAAGGCCGAAGGTAGATTAATTGCGCTCACATTCATTAGATGACACAATCTAGGAGAGGATCTTGATAGCGAGATTTTTTAAATGCTTTGCTGATCTATCAAAATGCACCATTATTTTGCTGCAAAAGACATTAAATTTTTTAGAATGTTAGATTGAGCAAAATTCAAAAATCACTTTGAATATAATATTAGACTTATTAGTACTTACAAGGATTGATCTTTAATTTGCTTTTGATGGCTATATTGGATCCAAAAAATCTGTGCTCTCCTTAAAAAGTTTCGTTTGAAAAAAATTGTTATTATCATATATTACTTGTTGAAGTTACTGCTAATAAAAATCACTCAACAATTTCAACCATGTTTTAGGTACATAGCTGCAACATTTAGACCGAGCCTCATTTATATATAACATTGTATAAGGCAGACATAAGTTGTTTATCCATGACAATGCTTGGTATGAAGTACTGAAATCTCGGATTCAAATAGTAAGCTGCACATATATTTTCAGAATTAGTCAAAGTATACTTGTAGAAATATAATTAAATTTAAAATTTAGAGCGTTGATGATTTACTGCCTACCTACTAGATGCAAATCCGAACTCATTTGATAACTTCACCGTTCATCAATGATCCGGATATATTCATTGACATGTGCTGAATCTGCTTCTTGGACTTTTTCTGTCCTTTCCATCATGTCATAAAGGAAGCCCATCTGAGCATATTGCTCACAGTCCATGACCCGAAGTACCTCATATAGAGGATTGATAGCTTTCACTATCCTGTCGGTCACTATCAAAATATCTATTTGGTCACTAAATTCTTCACAGTGCTCTCAGTATTTGTCTGGCATATCTGCTCTGCTGTTACTCTTGATTGATAAACATTTGACGCAGCTCTACTTTCTTGCTAAGAAGACTCTCAAGTACTATATAATTTGTAGCAAATCGTATAATCCCGGTCTCAATATTTCTCTTCAAGCTCCTTATCAATGATAAGATCCATATATAGTTATAGATGAATATAGTGATAGTCTATGCTAATTCAACTATCTTTTGCATACTACGGATCTTTCAAAATCCATCAACATGAGATCAATACAATGTACAGCACAAGGGATCTAGAAAATATTTGGTCGCTGCTGTATTAAGAGTTGCCCTATAGACCTTTACTATGGTCTATTATCTGTAATGACCTGCACGACATTCTGCTCAACTACCTGATCAATCTTTTTCTGTATCAATATGAGGATATGGTTACTGTCGTGCACCTAATCTAAAGTATCAATAGATTTCTAAAAAAAACTTTTCATTATATAAGTCAAGAAGTTGATGTTTTGTCTAGTAGGACCAGTCCAATCATTATACATTATTGTCAATCTATACACGGGTCATTCTGATAGGAGGCAATTCAGAAACTGACCATAAATATTCTTTGATCTTGAAGGATTTATACATGTACTAGTAGCCTGTATAGATGCAATAGCTGAGCGATAATATGGGTTGTCTGCTACATGCGCTGGATATGACTGAAGTGAAATCATGTTTCGATAGCCTGTCACATATCATTCTTCTTATTCTTTTTAGTATATATCAATCTTTTATTGCTTGGAATTTTTGCTAGGAAAGGCATGTGGATCGACGTGAATAGTGGCTCTTGCTGGAATGTCCCTAGAAGACTTCTTTCTACTGTCAAATACTTGTAACATGGATGCAATACAGCTGGTGCCTCTCCTAACGGGCTCTCTTACTAAGGAGGTCCTAAATTGTCTCAGACTTTTCTGCAACACTTTCAGAGCCCGATCCGATTTCGACTCAAAAACTGATAGTTCAAATTGCTCTCTATACCTGGCCATCTTCTCTAGCTATTTTTGCTCATACAAACTCACCTGAATGGCAACCTCGATCTATGCCTCCTCATCGAAAAGAATAGATGCTCTCTTATTTCTTGGAGTGATAAGGCGGTTTTGCGGCTCTATAGTCAATTTCTGCTTTCTTTTTTAATATTTTTTTCTTTCCTACTTTGAAATCAGTAAAATACTTCTTCATCAATTAACGGATCTCTTGTGGACACTGTCGGTATGCAGATACATCAGAATAACCACTAGCCAAGTGATGCTTTAACTCTGTTTTCTACCATCCTTGAATTATATATTGCATCATTTACACCTCCAATGATGCCGACCCGAGAACATTTCTCCATGCATCCAATTTATGTCATGCTCGGGATCCTTCTTCCTCCTCGATGGATTCATTCTTGAATATTTAAAAAGCACATAAGCTCAATAATTACATAAAATTAATTAGCATTTTGTTTACCTAATATTTTTATTTTTAATTAATTATATATTTTAATTTTTTAGATTTAAAAATATAAAAATATAATATTATAAAAAATAATTTGATCTTAAATTCATATAGGATCTTATCATAGATGTTATATATATATTTTTAAGATAGTGAGCATGCATGAAAGATCACTTTTTTTTAATATTAGACCTAGAGCACTATTCACAAGATACATCAAAACTTGAATAAATCGATATGAAATTTATAATGAAAGTAGCTTACAAGTCCTAGAAGAATAATCTATTATTATTATTTTTTAATTAATTATTATATTTTTTAATTAATTTTTTAATCTAAAAATATTTTTTAATTTTAAAAATCATATACTTAACAAAAATTCATGATCTTAGCATCATTGTGTAGATCTTTTATAGATCTACAACATACTCTAAAATCATACCAAAATAAAAAATTTTGATAGCATTTTTTCTTATTATTTTTTATTTTTCATGAATTTAAAAAAAAGAAAGGGGAGAGGGAGAAAGAGAGAAGGAAAGTTTTATGTACCTTGAATCCACCTTTTTTCTTGCTATCTTGATATTTGATTGGCTTGAAATGCTGAAAAATCACTTTGAAAGCCCTCTTTTCCTCTTTCTGTCAAAACTGAGAGCTTCTCGGGCTCTCAGTTGCTTAATAATAATCCCCCACCCTACTTTATTGTAGCATAACAAAAAAATTGAACCGGACCAAATCGGACCGAATCGGTCCGAACCATGCCTTAACCGATTGTATCGATCAATTTGGCATGGTTCGGGCCTGGTTCAATTTTTTTATTTTTGAATGGGGAGAACCGGTTTTTATAGCCAAACCATATTGATTAGGTGCCTGTCTGATTCAATTCGACCTGAATCGGCTGGTTTGGCAAGGTTCGACAAACCTTGGTGCTAATGGCAAGATTTATTGAATATTGGTAATTTGGTATCGTGCAAGACTATGTACTAGTTCGATACTAGTATAGTATGGTATGCTTTAGTTCGATACTAGTATAGTATGGTATGCTTTAGTACGATATTGTGTCGACTGGTACAGCAAACCTTGCTGATGGTAGATTTACTTGCTATAATCCTAATAATATTTTTTTTCCTCTCTCTAGATTTTGATCAACTAATTTTCCCTAGTGAATAATGCCTTATGATGAATCTGTATATTATAGGCATCAGTTTAGGAACCAAATAAATGAGTTGCCTGACATATAAAATTTTGGTGCTTGAAATATATAAAATTTATGTTTAATACTATTCAATTATAGACCTTTCAACTGTTCAAGAAGATCTGATTTGATTTACTACACCCAGAATAACTTTTCCCTTCCATTTCTGTACTAATTCATGTTCATGGTTTTGGTACATCTTTATCATTTTTTCCTGCTAGAATGATCTTTTTCTTCTACATTAATAGTGTCTATCTGGTTTGATCTTAATTAAGAAGAGTATAGAAGGGATCAAATAGAGAACGTATATATCTATATCTATCATTGGGTTGGCCTTGTGAAATTAGTTTCTACTTCCATTCTCGTGCAATTTAGAATCTCTGATTTGAGATTTTTATTATTTAAGCATATTGTTTTCTCTGGGATTATGGATATAATTTTTTCTCTTTTTTTATTTATTTTTCTGAGATTAGCATGTTCTACCTGTCTTGTTTCATTTTATTATTTGCACACAACTGGGTATAAAAAGAGTGTGCTATGTAGAACTCTTATACTTTGTATGCATCCTCTTTCCCTTTAATTGGACACAAAATGGGGGTGGCCCTCCCCCAATAGCATATCACTCTGTTCATCTGACATATAATTATTGATACTGGCTTTATTTGACTTTAAGAATAGAAAAGGATAAATCTTGCTCGTGTGATACTCTTTCATGTTAAATATTCGAATGAGATAATCAAAAGGGTAGCCAATTATAGCTTGGAACTCCCAAAATATCATGCCTAATGACCTAGAGTAGCTGTTGGTCACAGTGCAAATCCTTCTAATCAGCGAGAAATGCTACTCAGGTCCTCAAACTTTGCCTACCCTGCTGAACTGCTTCCCTCTAGAAAGAAATACATGTTTTCATGAAAAGCTGCAAGACCACAATTGGGGCCTTGGGAGGAAATGCATTTGTGTAGGTCCAGCACTTAGTTGCACCTGAATAATGAGTTTCTGATTATGTCATAAAAATCATCCCACCTGTTATTCTCATGACTTGCCTGGGCACATAATGGGTGCTGAGAGTCCTTTCTGATTATGTCTGTACCCTTTGGTGATCTGGTTCTTGTGTGGTTTCCTATTTCTATCATAATCTGTTTGATGTTTCCCATTTGGAGTTTATGATATCAGATCCTCGCACCAACTATTGCTTTGCAACTTTGGAGAATGCTGCATCATGTCTTATCTATTTTCGAGTTAATGACATAGTTGTTGATTGGTAATTCAAATTCTCCTATGATGTTCTCTTTATATTGTTGAGTGGTAATTCAAATTCTCCTATGATGTTCTCTTTATATTGATGTCAGGACATGCCTTTGAAGCTCGAATATATGCTGAAAATGTTTCAAGAGGATTTCTTCCTGCAACTGGAACCTTACATCATTATCAGCCAGTCCCTGTTTCACCATCAGGTAATGTGCATGAACAAGGTAGTAAACATATTCAATAGCTTATGCTTTTAAGACTGCTTACTATTAAAATGTTATGGCCAACCAGTGCGTGTTGAAACGGGAGTGGAAGAAGGAGACACTGTCAGCATGCATTATGATCCCATGATAGCTAAGCTTGTAGTATGGGGAGAAAATCGCAATGCAGCATTAGTTAAACTAAAAAACTGCTTGTTAAAATTTCAGGTGCATCAATCATTTTACCTCATGGTCATGCTATCCCTATTCATAGATAATCTATTTTTAATGTTTCTGCATGCTTCTTCTCAGCTTGAGCAAGGTGCAGCCCGTGGGCTTTGTTGCATTTATGTAGATGAGGGTCTTGGGTTCTGATGCATGTTTAATGTTTTGATTAAGCTTGATGAAAAGTATGTCTTAAGTACATTCAGTGGTTATCTTTCCAATTCTAAGATATTTCTAAATAGGAAATAAAATTATACAATATATTTTGAGGTGCTGACTTTCATAAATATGAGACACATGGCTTTAATTTTTATATTAATATATGTGCATCCATAGAAATATAATCATATTTAAAAATAGAAGTATAATCGTCACCAATTTCTGCCTCCTTTTGTGTTGAACTTGAAGTTGGACTTGGAAAGTTTGGCAGATGCCCGTCTTGCTGAGTTTCTCTCCAAAGCACAGTAAGAAAAATAAAATAAATATTATAGCTGTAGTCTTACATATGTTGACTCAGATAACAAAGAATTTTTAGGGGATTCACTTGCCAAGGTGTACCTTCCTCATTGTTTGTCTTACTTAGGTCTTTTCTTTATACAAATCCTACTGCTCTCTTTGCAGGTTGCAGGGTTGCCAACTAATATCTCTTTCCTCCAGAGTCTTGCAAATCATTGGGCCTTTGAGAAGGGCTTGGTAGAAACACATTTCATTGAACATTTTAAAAATGATCTTTTCATTGACTCAGCTGATGAGGTAGCTGCTGAAGCATATGCTGCAGCTAAGCTTGGTGCAAGCTTGGTTGCTGCATGTATTTGTGAGAAGGAGCATGTTACTTTGAAAGAAACTCTCCTTGGTATGTTTATCTTCTCTATTATGCTCTGGCATGCTGGCAATGCCAGGTGTTCTGTATGATGGCTTACTGTTTTCTGATTAATCAGCATATACAGATGGTGACAGGTTACTTTCACTTTGGTATACTTATCCACCTTTCCGAATGCATCACTCTACCAAGCGGAAAATGGAACTTGAGTGGAATAGAGAACTTAATGGTAGTTGCCAGGAGCTTTTCAAAATTGATATTACCTATCAGTCTGATGGAAGCTATTTCATTGAGGTAATGCATATCTGTGTCACTGCTAATAGTCATTAAAACAATACAAGATATGTCATTTTCACTTAAACTTGCCATCACCTGTGTTGGATGGATGCCTTTTGGATTTAGGAACTGAATGGGTAAATTTGGAGATGTTTTCTTCAATATATATATGTTTGAAAAATGTGTACAAATTGTTTTTCATGTGGGCAGGTAGATAATATCATCTGACAAATGCATATATATCTTTAAGGAGATTTGTCACTGTGGTAGCATGAATTGCGGATTTTCGTATTATGCTGCCCAATGTTTGCCATACTGGTGCATACTGCCTCATATTGGACATTCCGAGACTCGATATAGGGGATGTACTAAATCTTGGTACGCCAAATTGACCCTGTACCAGACATACCGACATTGTACCAGCATGGTGCTGGTACAGGGTTTGGTACCAAAATGGCAAACCTTGATGCCACCAATAACTACTATATTTTATTTATATTGTTTTATTTTAAAGATATGACAGTAGTTTGAAAATGCAGGGTTCACGGAACCGTCCCGTACCGCTTGGTACAGGGCATACCGTACCGGTCAAGAGCCGGTATGGTTCACTTATTAAAATTGATACGGCATTAAAAAAATAAAAAAAATTCAATTCGTACCGGTATGGTATTGTATCGTCCGGTTCGGGCTCGGTTCGGCCTGGTTCAGGTCCATTTCATGTTCGGTTCAGCGATCCTTGCTTGAGAGGGGGGACAAAGATTGTTTTTTTTCAATCTAGCAATGCAGGTACACATGTCGGTATGGTATGGTATGGACCGTTCCATACCGTACTGGCCGCTGACCGGTACGGATCTTGGTACCGGTTCAGCGATCCTTGTGAAAATGGCTATCGCGGAGCCTGCCATTTTCATAAAATCATGTAGCTATATGCATGCTTATAACTTTAAATTTTCTATGGTTTTATTTGTCAAAAATTTTTCTGGGTTTTTTTTATGCTTTACTGCCAATCATTCTAACTCATTTAGATTTTGATTGATTTGATCTCATTTCTGCTATGTTATATTCAAAGCTTCATGGACCTCTGCAGGTCCATGATCAGGCTTGCAGCAGTACTGGTGCGTCCTGAGGAAACAATATGCAGAAATTCATTTAGTGTTGATAATTTGATTTCCTCAACTTATCTGTTATTCTTCAGCAACCCAGTCCATATAGGATTGTTAATTGGAAGCTGATTGCAGCAGTGTGAACACAAACAGCTTGCTGATTCTCATGCGACGCCTATTACATGCTTCCATTTTATTTTTTACCTCGATTGCAGACATAACATTCATTCAATTAGGTAAACGGACTGTAGCCTTGGCAGGTAGACAATGAAGGAAACCAGGTCTTTTGGATGCTACTCTGGCTACAGGGTGTAGGTCAATATGTTTTCTGGCACTAGCCATGTAGAGTTTATATAATCATGTCATTATGTACTGTGATGACTAGGTTTGTTTTTGAATCATTTCTTGCCTATGATAATTCTAAACCATTTAGTGTTTTGTTGCTCTAAGTACAACTATAACTGTCAAGCCCCCTGGAGTTAGGTTTATGGTTTCTCATCCTCCAATTATCCCTATTGAATGCTGTCTCTAGTGTTACTGCAAACATTCATGTCCTTTATTGCAATTTCCATCCATATTTTCTGAGGTCTTCCCCTACTCTTACTAAATCCTTAAACAAAGATTAGTATCTCTCTCCATATTGAGGCCTTCTCAGATCTTCATTCATTACAATCTCAATCAGTTCTTCATTACTTCCATAATTCGTGGAACTCCTACAGTTCATCTAATTAACTCATTCCTTGCTTTAGTAAATATATCAGTGTCTTTAAATTTTGCTGCTCTGACTTTGTAATTTACATGCCTACAAATTTAGATGTCATAATGCATCTAATGTTACATTCAGATTTTATAAAATCTTGTTATTTACTTGTGGCTTTAGATCTTAATGTACAACTTTTTTGTTTGACTAGATTGAAGATGGTGATTCCCCTGGTTGGGAAGTTAGAGTCAAGCATGTAGGCAACCATGATTTCAGAGTCGATGCTGGTCAACTACACAGCTATGTTACTTTAGCACTTTATTGCAAGGTCAATTTTTTTACTCTTGTTCACTTTTACAATTGTAACCACTGATGAGCTGTTGTTGTAAAACTAGAAAGCCAGTAACCATCACTTTATTTCCGTGAGAAACCAAGTTTTACACATTAAGGTCTTCCATTCTCTCAATTGGCATCTTCTTAGCTAATGTCTTCAGGATACTAGCAAGCACATACATCTTTGGCATGGCAGGCATCATCATCATTATAGACAGACTGTCAGGCTCGAACAAGCTACTGATGATGACTCTCAGCATCAACCCGGTCGTCAGGTGGCATCTCATCCAAAAGGAAGCGTTTTAGCACCTATGGCTGGTTTGGTTGTTAAGGTTTTGATGGAGAATGGTGCATTAGTGGAGGAAGGACAGCCTATTTTGGTTCTAGAAGCAATGAAAATGGAGGTTAATTTGAGCATGTATTTTAGCCATTTTTACTGTCTTTCATTGGTCAATCATATTTCAATGTTTTTCTATCACCTTGCTTTTTTCAGCACGTTGTCAAGTCACCCCGTTCTGGGTATGTGGATGGGCTTCAAGTGGCTGCTGGTCAACAGGTTTTTGACACCACCATTTTATTCAGTGTCAAGGTAAAGTACTACCAGTCTATTCGAATTTTACTGCTGCTTGTTTCATGTGATATTGCATTTATTATGCCTATGGACATCGTGAAATTTAGTTTTGATCAGGGACCTGCATCACATTATGCTGAGTAGTCTGCTTCTTTATTCTCGGTTCTCTATAATTTTAGCTCCCAATATGGTAGAAGAGGTAAACCTGAAAATACTGAAAATGGTAGTTAGTTACTCTCATGGGTCAGGATTTTTTTAGGAATGCACCTTGGGCTAGTGACTTTGAGGCCAATCCAAGCCTAGCATAATTAGTCAAATAATAATCTCAAAGATTAAGTTGGTTAGAACACAAGCTTCTTAACCCCAAATAGCCTAATCATGCAATGCCTTATACACAAACTCAATTTAAGTCAAATTTAGAATACCATTGAAGCTGGAGTCTTGGATGAGTGAAAATGTTCTTTTATGGACTGGCATTTGTATTTGGAGTGCCTTTGGAAGCAGCTTTTTGTCTTGGGAGCAGTTGAAATGACAAAGTTAACGCTCTTGGATCAGGATGAAGAAAGCAGAGGCCAGCAAGCCAGCAATGGTGAAAGTAGGAGGTGTTGGTCCTTGGATATTCATTTACTAGAGGGCAACTTTTACACGTGCTGCCGTTATCTTTGCCTCACAAACCGTTTGCACCCTCCCGACCGCTATTAAAAAGGTCACTTATCCGAGAGCTCCATGCCCAGTTTATTTAAAATCCAGTGTACGCATAAGAAGGGATGGGGGGTGTTACAGTTGAACCAAGGGCCAAGAAATATTCCCTACCCACCCCGCAAGGCCCCAATCCACACCACACAGAGAGAGGGAGAGAGAGAGAGAATCATCTTTTAGGTTTTTTTAACACAATTATTTTACAAGACCATATGTTGTAATACAAATAAACTGGCTTCAGAGAGAGAGAGAGAGAGAGAGAGAGAGAGAGAGAGAGAGAGAGAATCATCTTGTAGTTTTTTTGATGCAATAATTTTCAAAACCATATATTATAATACAGATAAACTGGCTTCAAAGTTTAAAATGGATATATGCTCTGCATAAATTAGTTATGAATTAAAGTTTCAATCAACACGAACTATAACCCATCATATATCCATTCCCCAATATAAAATCACGAGAAAGTAAAAAATTTATGGAATCATTATAACATATTTCAAGGTACCATTTATGGACAATAATTATACAATATTTACATGCCTAATAAATTCAAGCTATCTTATATGGTATAATTGCTTGGCAATATTACTTGAAGAAATTTGTAATCTTATATGGTATAATTGCTTGGCAATATTACTTGAAGAAATTTGTAATAGGTCAAATGGCATGAACAAATAATTGTTCCTCAATTAAATCACTAAGCATGTTAGTTAAATAGGGCATCATAGCCTCTTCCTACATGAAGACCGTAAATGTTGTGGTCGTTGCTGTTTACTCCTGATAATACAAGTATGTTTGCCATCACTGCCTTCACAACCACTATCATCTCCTTGCCATAAGTGTCAGAATCTACACTGTCATTATTGTGTAGATCCTTATCATTATCGTGTAGAACCTTGTCAGGAATATCATATAACTTTTCCAAGCTACTGCTACATATATTCTCTACCTCATCATTGCTATTGAATCAATGATACCGAGTGGCTCCGTGTTACCAATTTTATTGACCGAATGTTATCAGTCTCTCACTGTTGACATTATATGACTCTTTATCATCCTTTCTGAGGAAGGTTGTTCTCTTGCCCTCAAAAGGTGATTTTGTCCTTAAAAATTGTTCGGAATGATTCATGCATGGATGGGCACACCAAAAAGTGGGCTCCTCTCTATTCTCCTTAACTCTGAAACCTGTCTATTAAGTAGCTCTAAATCAAGGTTTTAAATCTCGTGGGACGAAACTGTTCTAATTTTTTCCTAGAACAGGATATACCGGCATCCCGTCCAAGGGATGGCCCAAGGCATCCGAATTGGAATGCTGGGATGTTGGTGGAACATCCTGTCCCGATACATGGGTGGTATCCCATCCTGGTATTCTGTGGGACATTTCCGTCAGGACTTGAATCCTTGCTCTAAACATTCTGTGCTGGTAGAGTTGAAATTTATATATATCCTATTATATGGTTGTGTACTTGCAATGTGGATCCCTTTTGAGCCTTCTACAAAATGATTATGAGATTTCAATGTACACGGTATAATGGAAAAGTCTGTGCTTGTTATTACTTACAGTAAGCATGTATTGTAGCGATCTGTATTCTTGTGGGTCTGCATGTTTTCTATTACCTGTTGTCCATGTTTCTTTTGTTCATGCATTGCAAGATTTGTAATATGTTGTTGTCCAGGATAAGTAGCATTCTGGGCAGTGGCAACAAGAAGTAGAAGATATCGAGAGCAGTTCTGCTAACAGGCTTAATGTATCGCAGCATTTGTTGAACAAATTTATACTTTTATCTCAGTGGAGAACGTTGCAATAACAGTTCTGCAGAGAACCATGTATTGCAGATGAACAAATTCCATGGTGTATTCGCCGTTGTTGTGAGGCTGATCTTTTTACTGCTGTATAGTGAAATAAACATTACTAGCATTTCAAATAAATAATGCAGCATTTACTTTTTTTAATTTTTAATTTTTACTTTTTAATGATGATTCCTTTGAAGTAGTAGTGAGGCTTAAGGTCTTGTGTGGTTGTCGTAAAGTTACTGAAGCAGAGAAAAACAACAGCAAAAATCACCACCGGCTTTGCAATGTTTTGTTCAAATGTCATGCTCACTTCCAATTTTTATCTAAAAAATAAAAAAATAAAGCTTTTCTTAGTTTTACACCGCCTCAACAAACATTATATCCTTGAAACAATATTTTGTTAAAAAATTATATTTCTAACTGTTAGATCTGTCATGTATTTACAAGTTATCCTCAAAAATCATGCATCCAGAAGATGTAAAACTCTTTCAACAAGTAACAAGGTGGATAAGTTTTCAACTGAATTTTATTAATTATTTTCAATAAATAAATAAATAAAAGATGGCACCCATCTTACCGTAACCCGCTTAATCTGAAGAAGATTTCAAGAGAAAAACAAGGTTCTACCGGATCTGCAAGTTCCCACGGCTATCGTCTCGCTCAACTCCTGCACTCACCCATCTATGATCGGCAAGCAGCAGTTCAAAAACTGGTTATAAGATATGCTTGCTCTCTGTCTTGTCAACAGTTGAATCCTGTTGCCAACACCCTCGTCTACCATGTCACCAACCTAACCAAGACTGCGATGGTGCATCCTTGTGTTACGTTGCTGACATCCAGGACTTGTTATAATGGGTTTAGTTGAAACATACCCAAAGGTGTACCTACAAAACTTTTCCATCATAACTCGTTTTATCATCACCAGAATGGACCGATGGATGCAACGATATCTAAGGGCCATCCAAATTGCATTAAAACAAGCCTCCAAATGCTACAAATAAAGCATAGGAAAGTATGGTACGAAGAAACCTAGCATCCAGCACAGGCAATCCGGCAACGAAAAATCGGCCACGAGCAAGTATCAAGACAGCCATGATCAACAATCGAAGTAGAAAAACTACTACGATCGACAACAACAAACCAATCAACAATCAAGTATGAATGCGGTCACAAGTACTTTTACTTGTATACTTTAAAAGGAAAAAATATGGCGTTCCACAATCAACAACAAACCTGTCACCAAGCATCCAAAATTTAATTGGTGGATCAAAATTTCGGGACGAGTTTGTTGTTGTGGGGTTAAGTACGGCTGTCACGTTCAAAGGTGAAATAGTCGATGGGTGACTTTCAGATAGCGTCAATCATTATGGATTAGTGCCGTTCTTATAATTGTTCCATCACCATCCGGTACAGGATTGGGATTTCATTAAAAATCCTTGGATGGGGCCTAAATTCTTGAAGGATAATACCAATCAAGATTTGAACATGCGATTCCTTGCTTTTGGGATGAGATGGTGCATCACTAAGCCATATGCTAAAGTGGGGGGTGAAATTGAGCTGTGCCAAGCAGAGCAGCTAAAAACTCGAGCTCTACTCAATTCAAAATACTTAAGTTTGAAACTTGGATAAATTGAGTCTCAATATTTCAAATCCGGCCTTGATTTAACAACAAAAGATGACAATATTTGATGTCAAAAATATCATACTATCTGAACTCAACTTGAAAAATTATTTGATCTACTTAAGTTTGATAGTAGCTAACTTAAGTCGAGACCAAATAGCTTGATTCATTTGCTTTCCTAGTTCTCTATGATAGAATAAACTATTGATCATTGATTGATAGCTAATTTAAAATGTATATCATATAACCATGTAACATATCCAAATTAAATAATTGGTGAGTGAGAACCTACAAACCAACTTTGAAACAAGCAAAATTGTTGTGGTTATAATTTGTATAGGACTGCCCTCTGTTTCAAAATCGAAAAAAAAGAAGAAGATAAATTTGTTCAAAAAGTTAATATTTTGAATAAAAAAAAATTACTCTATTATCATGGTTCATAAAAAATAATTGTTTGAAATTGTAAATGATCATTATGCTCCATGCTGAAATGGATGCATCCATTTGTTAGATATCTGCAATACTAGTTGTTGTCGCCAAGATCGTCGTGGCCTGTAGTTGCTGTCGAGCTCGGATCGCCCTTCTTGAGCTCTTAGGATGTCCTGCTCCCTCGAACTTGCAAAAAAGGAGGGTTAGTGACCCGGGCTGGGGGTTCCGGCGAGGGCACTCCGACGGTCAAGTCAGTAACGATACAGGAGAACAGATCTTCCTGGTCGAGCCTCTCTCGATGAGCTCCATGCTTGGAGGAGTGAGTGGTGTGAAAATGGGATGCAAGCATGTCAGGAGGATAATAGTATGTCAGGAGGATAATAGTCGGGCTTGAGGGATTCTCTGCATGGCCTTCTCCTCCGCTACCTGCTTGACATTTTTTCTTTGTGTTTTTTGGTGGTCGTTGCGATTGTTACCCTCTCTCCTTTTTTAGAGCGTGTCGAAGGTTCTTTCTCGTTCGGGCGATTGCTGGGCGCTTACCTTGGGATCTCCCCTGTACTGTTGGGTGCGCGCGGCGGTGCTCCATGCTGCGGATGGGACGTCTTTCCCAACGTGTACTGTCCGGAGTGTGTGGCGGCATTTCGTGCCATGGACGGAACGTCTTTCCTGGTTGGTGGTGAGGAAACTGCTGTGCATTTTGACATTCCTTCCAGTTGTTCCATTCCGGGAAGTCTGACAATGACTTAATTAGGAGGAACTCCTCCCTCTCCTGGTGTAAGCGGCACCCATAGGTAGTTATTACGATTTGATGGGTGCTTCTTCAAGGCCCTCGGGTGGCCCGCCGGTCCCCCGGGGAGGTGGCTCTGCCCTCTTGGAGACCGGCAGCACTGTCCGAGGCATTCGCCGAGCTAGAGAGTTGGAACTCGGCTCCGGCCCGGAGGGGGCATGGCCTCGATTTCGGAGAAGCTTGGGCCGGAGGAGGAGGAGGGCTCGACTCCTGCTCAGAGAGCGCGACCTGGGATGGGCCCGCTCTGGCAAAGGGGGGTCGCTTGGCTCCGGCCTAGGCAACTCGGGCTTGCGGGCGCTGACCTGGCGGAGGAGGTCAGCACGTGACCCTCGCCCAGAGGGCTCGACCTCGAAGGGGCTCGCTTTGGTGAGGGGGTCGCGTGGCTCCGGCCTAGGCGGCCCGAGCTTGCGGGCGCCGACCTGGATTGATGGTCGGCCTAACAAGTATGAATTGGATATTTATTTGGATCAAACAAAACTTGATTATGACCACTATGATGATTTAGATATCCTCGATTATTAGAAGACTAATGCAAAATGATTTTCTATTCTCTTTATTATGGCGTGTGATGTATTGAGCATTTCAATTACTACAGTGGCATCGAAATATGCTTTTAGTATTGATGGTCGTGTTCTCACTAAATATAAAAATTCTATCCTTTTTGAAAATATACAAATTCTAATTTGCACTCGAAATTGGTTGCATGGCTTTGTTCCAAATTCTAATAGTAATTTTTTTATATATTTGTTGTATATATTTTACAATCATAATTTATCTTTAGAATTCACTGTTGAATTGATTTTTAATTAGTTATGAAATTTAGATAAAGATGATAGTAGTACTGGTCTTGAGACATTAAGAATGGATTCAAATGTGCTTCTTGAATAGATTGTTTAACTTGATATTGTTTTTTGAGTTTGATGTGCTATGGATTATACATTTGAACTATTTGTGAGTGTTTTTATTGCGAATTGTTGATGTTTAGGTTGGTAATATCATTTCAAAGCTTTCTTCAATATAAGCTTTATAGACTGTTAATGGTTTTGGTTCAAACTAGCTTTTTAGTTCAAACTTTCTTTATATTTCATATATATATATATATATATATGTTAATAGTTTGGGTGGGAATGAAATTGTTATGTAAAGACCTTTCTATCCTTACTTGGGGGGCAAGCTTATGAGTTTATAAGAGAAGCCCTCCTCTCTTGTATGAGACAACTTTTGAATGAATATTATTGAGTTTTCTCATCTGCTGTGTGCTTTTGCTATGTGCTAATGGGATTCTATGTGATCCCCTCCTTCTTCCCTGTCTCCTGCGCCCAGTCTCCAGCCGCCATCAAACCCTAGAAGCATCTTCCCCAAGCCTTGGCCATCCAACATCAATCATCCCTTTTCCTTGCTATTTTTTCAATTATTCCTTCATCCCTTCATCGATTCCTAATCCCTGACAGGCTATTTGCAGGTCCCTTGAAGTCTACGAATCCAACGACTCCAGCCGGGCAGCGATCGGATCATCGAGTTGAAAGCCAAGAATCCGCGGGTCTTTAGCTTGATCATCTAGGCCGCATCCGGGAGTGAGAGTGATCCCTTCGTATACGATCTTCATTAGGCACTTCAACCATTGTCAGGTACACCCCCTCTGCTTGCCAGTAGCATTATTGAAGGGGAACTAGCCTAACCAAGACTTCTCAGCCTCGGCGGTCCTCTTTTCTATTGCTTTTTAGGTTCTATTTTGCATGTTGTTGTTTCTTACTTGCATAGAACCCTCTATTTAGATTTGTGGCATGATCTTCGGGATTTAGATACATAACTTAACCTATAAAAATATAAAAAATAATTATTCATGCATTTTAGTTCTGCATCATTTGGTATCAGAGCATAGTTTAAGGCTAGTTTCTGGATTAAATATGCGGGATCAAATATGCATGCAAAGTATTTTTTTGTGATTAACTAAGGAGTTAGGGTTTTAGATCCCGAATTTCAAGCCAAAATCCAAAGTAAAGAATTCTATAGAATTTTTAGAAGTCATGCATGCAGAAATGAACCCTAAAAGTTAGAGAAAACAAGATCGCCAAGGTTTAAGAAAACCCTGGTAAGGATGCTCTTCTGTAAGACCACTACTGGGAAGTCAAGGGGGTGTACCTGGCAACGGTTGAAGTTCCTGATGAAGATCGTGCACGAAGAGATCACTCTCGCTCCTGGATGTAGCTTAAAAAAGCAAGCTTCTGACCCTGCAGATTCACGACTTTCTGCTCGGTGATCCGAAGGTTGATAAGAAGATATCCTCAGATTCGCGGGAACTAAGGGACCTGCAAATCACCATCTGTGGGTTAGAAAATGGTGTAGGAATGAAAAAATAAATCAAAAATAGCAAGGAGAAGAGTGTTTTGTGTTGGGTGGCCAAGGCTTGAAAGGAGGGCAGCTAGGTTTTTTATGTTAGGGAGGGAGGCAGGGTGCAGGAACAAGAAGAACTTGCACACAGCATGCACACAGCAAGGGCACACAACAAAGAGAGAAATCTCAAATTTAATTCATCTATATTGTTCAATTACATTAGGAGGGGAGGCCTTTATATAGGCTTACAAACTTGGGGCTTAAGAAGGGTATACAAGTAATCTCACAGTAAACCCTAACCTATACAAACTCTTCCTCAAGTTCTCTCCACTTTGACTGAGCCTCTCTTTGTCCCTCTCCTTCTCTTGGTCGGCCAAAGGGTGGTGACCCTAAGGGTGGCCGACCAAAGGGTGGTAACCCTAAGGGTTGGTGCCTTCTTGGTTGCTCCTGGGCCTTGGGAGGCCTACTTCAATGCTGGGCAGGCTTCAGGGCTTCTTCAGCTATTCTCCTCTCTAGCAGGCTGGATCACATGTCCTCCAAGTCTCCCTTGATGGCTTCATGCTCCTAAATGGCTTAACTGGGTGGATGACTGGAGTGTTATGTTGACAGGCTTCAAAATGATTTGAGTCTTCTTCTTTTTTACAGGACTAGATTGGACTCAATAGACTGGACTCACACTTACATAATTTAACTTCAAAATTTTCATGACTCAAAACTTGACCTGACTTAACTGACTTGACATAACCCAAAAACTAATCTCAAACCCTAATAGTATGGATCAAAATCCAAATACAGGACTCAAATATTGAAAGATCCAAAATAGGACTCAGGGGCCATACAAAGACTCATATGGACTAACCCATAAAACTCAAATGAACTCACTCAAATTAACTAAACCCTAATTATAAATTGGACTCAAATCCTAAACTCTAATTTGATAACCACAGAGGATTAAGATGTCTCTACCAAAGTCTAGGACCTCTGATGTCCCCATTAATTCTTTCGGGCTGAGAGGAACTCGACCCTGTCGAGTAAGGGTCTCACTGAATCTGGTGTCTCTCTAGAGGGTCTGAGTAGAAGTACAACAAGTCCTCTCGAGTAACCCACGAAGCATCGGATCTTGGTAGACCTTGCCAACGGACCAGGTGGCGTTGAAAACCGCTATCTTGGGTCAAGGTAGCTTGATCATCCAGGACACGCTCGATCCATTTTCCTCTCTCAGGATAAAATATAGGTGGACACTCAGGATCAGGCTCACTCTCAATAGATGGGGTGGTTCAAAGGCCTCACTAGGAATCGCTGCCAATTTCCTAGACTCAACCAGATCTGCGGTATTGAAGGTAGAGCTAAAGCCAAACTCCAAGGGCAAATCATGCACATGGGGTCCTACCTTCTCTATCACTTCTAAGGATCTATCTCTGCGAGCATGAAACTTCTTTTTAGGCCTAAGCCTAACCAAGATAGAATTCCCTACATTGAATCATTGGCTCTTATTCGGGAATTAGCCAGTTTGTTAGATGTTTCATTACTTAAATTACTCTTATGGCTAATATCCTTATGATATGTTGTGCGGTGTTCAGTGCAGGTGTGGACAGTTAAACTGGGTTTATGGATTCATAACAGTGACACAAAGGACTCATACTAACACCTAATAGACTCGATTATGCATCCCTATCGAAAGAGGTTTATTAGGTCTTAACTACAACTTGGACATGGGGAATGAGTCATGGTTGATGGGTGACATGCAGATGAAAATTTGCCAGGAACTCCTAATAGATGCCTGAGGATCTTCCACAAGTAAGTAGCAAATGGGATGGGCTCTAAGAATTCATGCAACCTGCTAATCTCAACAAAATATGACTTAATATTTCTATATACATGAGATGACTAAGGGAACGGTAGGAAATAGGAAGAGGATTCCGGGATTGGTTCTGGACTAAAGAGACCGACCTTAATGTATGAACATTGGGTTATGTCTCTAGGCAAGAAATGGTCCATGCTATGGAAGGATGGGTCAACAATTTCTGGGAAGAAGTCCTCAATGGGAACTATGGGAGGGGATTCATCCTAAGGGTACTGAATTAAAGAGATCATGTCCTCAATAAATTTCTTGCTCTTGAATTTTAGGACTGGGCTCTATAATTAGGCTTTCCTCTAGTGGCTCCTCAGGCATGATTCTAATAGTAGGGTCAGGTTCCTCATGGTCCTCTTTCTCTATCTGTTCTTCCAAGATGGTTTTGGTTTGGATGTAGTCAGGGTCAACTACCTCTAGATTAGCTTCTACCTGGGTACCTACGGGGTCAACTAATTCTAGGTCTTATAGAGATGTCTCCTCTTTTTTTCCCTCGTACTCATCCACTAAGCTCACATCAGCTTCATACACTCCCACTTTAATGTCATTCTAGTGAACCAATGGGATGGTAGGAGGGGTTTTGGTAGGAGGGGTTTGGTTAAGGGAATACTAGCTAGTGACTAGGGTAGCTGGGGTGGGTCGACTAAGGGGTACCTGACCAGTATCTGGGTTCTGACTATGGGCACTGATCTTAGTGGGTTCAAGTTGACTACGGGGAAGGGGACTAGTACAGGGCTCATATCTAGGGGTACAAATCCTATGGGATTCAGGTCCATGGCCTATGGGTTCATTCTGTTCATAGGTCATGGGTTCAGATCTATAGGTCATGGGTCTACTGGGCTTATAGGATGTGGGTGCATAGGATCTGGATGCATAGGATCTATGGTCATAGGATCTGGAGTCATAGGATCTAGGTCCATAATTCTAGGTTCTGGGTTCATAGGACCTGGGTAGTATGGGTAAAGGTGGCTTAGGTTTGGATCTAGTCTGGGTCCTATGGGTTTTCTCTAGGGTTCCTAGCCGAACATCTACTTGGTCAAATCTATGAGTCAATTGGGCATTTGTTCGGGTCATCTGGTCATCCATTTATTCTAATCGGGTGTTTAATTAGGCCATCTGGTCACTCAAGGTCTTTAGGACAACATCAAGGTGAGATTCCATGGGTTCAGCCAGTTGTGGAGGTGGTGGATGATATGAAGCTCCTGATCTAGTGCACATGCAAGACTCAAACAAATCAACTATGGGTACCTAGACCTAGAGCCCAAACAGAATGGGTCGACTCAACTTACACACAACTCAACCCCTAATCCTTCCACTAGCCAGGTAAGAGGTGGGATGGTGGGAGGCCCCCTGCTTAACGCAGGACCCAATTAAGGAACCACCGATCCGCTTAGGTCGTTTGACACTGTACCTCTAGCCTAGACACCAGCTTCCAGTAATAGGAGAAGTATTGGGTGCACTAGTCTTCCCACAAAGGCTGGACCCGACCGGTTGGTGTCCCTAGCCCACTAGGGCAAATTAACTCTAATTAATTTTAAATTAGGCTTGGGACTGAATGCAAGGGATGTGGTTTTGGACTAAGAAGAGGTGATCAAATCCTCCCCCTATCTGACATAGTAAAAGTGCCCTTAAGATAAATTATGTAGATGATGGCACACATATGGAAATGCAACTTAGGGTTCTAATTTTTTTTGTATTTTCTGATATATATATATATATATATATATATATATATATATATATATATATATATATTATATATATGGCAGGAAATAAAATATGTAGAAAAGTATCTAATATGCAGGAAATATGCAAAAAATTAAAATATGGAAAGATTATGCAAGAAGAACCCTAAACATACAAAAATTTGTCTTGCTGAAAAACAGAGCAGGATTATTCTCAAGAAGTATTCCAGCATACAAAAAATCCACAGATCGAATTAAATCATGAGAAAACTATGAAAAATACTTTCAATTATAAGTAATCCAACAAAATAAAATCAGGAATTTTGGATCTTCCTACATGTAGAAATTGCAAGAATAATGGACCATATACTGAGACGATGGGATGCAGAAACTAGTCTTAAACTATGCTCTAATACCAAGTTGATGAGGGACAGAGATCGGGGTTGGATCACTAGTGAGCTGAGAAGTCATCAGGGGATTAGGGTTTGTCTAGAAGAAGAAAGAAGAGTGCGAAGGGTTTAGAAAGATAACTGGGGTTCACACAGATTTTCCTGAAAGGACAAGCACATAGCAAAGGGGCTCACACAGATGCCCTAGGGATCACATAGATACCCTTCACATAGAAAATCAGGGATCACACAGATACCCTGGGCATACAGCTCGCATGCAGCATGCACACAGCTCGCACACAGCATGCACATAGCTCACACACAGCAAGAAAAGAAAACTCAATATTATTTCATTAATCCATGGCATTCAAAAAAATACAAAAGGGGGTGGGATATTTATAGATTCACCCCAGGGTACATGACTTGACGGCTAAGAAACCCTGACTTATGGGCCAAAAAATCATGGTGCACCTGGTCAACAGTGGGCCTTTGTCTTGGACTGGAGCTCTCTCTTGTAGGCTTGGAGGCATGTAAGGGCCCAGATGCATGGAATCCAGTTCTAATTGGGGAGGGCCTGGTAAATCTCCAGGTCTGCTTACTCTTCTCTTGGATCTTGACATGAATGAAAATTACAGGAATTGGTGGGGACACCAGAGGCACCAGAATGAGACAGAGGCTTCTAAACCCTCTATGGATTACTTAGTAGTGTTTGAGTCCAATTTGTAATAAGGGCTTAGCCAATTTCAGTTATCATTTTTCATTATTTAAGTCATGTACCAGTCAGCTCATGTTGATCTAGTTTTCTTTCTGAGTCCTGTATATGTTAGTCCAAGTCCAATGAAGACTCAATACAAGTGAAGACCGAACCAGTACAAGTGAAGACCAACCCAGTTTGAAGACATGGAAGACCCAGCAAGAAAAGTGAAGGCCTTGAAACACTGGAATGCAGCCTTGGAACCATGGACCATAGATTGGAGCATACTGGGCCGCCCAAGGCCCAAGTGGAGCATTATAGGCGCCAACCACCCTTATGGTCACCACCTCTTGGTCGGCCACTTAGGGTTACCTCCCTTGGTCGACCAAGACATGAGAGAGAGGGAGAATTTGAGGGAAAGAGGGCCATTGACCTACCATGTATTCTAGCTAGGGTTTGGGTGGGAATGAAATTGTTATGCAAAGACCTTTCTATCCTTACTTGGGGGAAAGCTTATGAGTTATAAAAGAAGCCCTCCTCTTTTGTATGAGACAACTTTTGAATAAATATTATTGAGTTTTCTCATCTGCTATGTGCTAAGGGGATTCTGTGTGAGCCCCTCTTTCTTCCTTGTCTCCTGCGCCCAGTCTCCAGCCGCCATCAAACCCTAGAAGCATCTTCCCTAAGCCTTGGCCGCCCAACATCAATCATCCCTTTCCCTTGCTATTTTTTAATTATTCTTCATCCCTTCATCTATTCCTAACCTCTGATAGGTTATTTGCAGGTCCCTTGAAGTCTACGAATCCAACGACTCCAGCCGGGCAGTGATCGGATCATCGAGTTGAAAGCCGAGAATTCGTGGGCCTTCGGCTTGATCATCCAAGCCACATCCGGGAGCGAGAGTGACCCCTTCGTATACGATCTTTATCAGGCACTTCAACCGTTGTCAGGTACACCCCCTTTGCTTGCCAGTAGCATTATTGAAGGGGAACTAGCCCAACCGAGATTTCTCAGCCTTGGCGGTCATCTTTTCTATTGCTTTTTAAGTTCTATTTTGCATGCTGTTGTTTCTTACTTGCATAGAACCCTTTACTTAGATTCGTGGCCTGATCTTCGGGATGTAGATACATAACTTAACCTATAAAAATATAAAAAATAATTATGCATGCATTTTAGTTCCGCATCATTTGGTATCAGAGCCTGTTTGGGCTCAGTTCTCTTTGAATATTTAGATCGGGTACTTCATCATGGCGATCTGATCATAAGAGACAAGTAGGGCTGCAAGACCCTCTTTTCCCAATCTACGGGATTTCCTATGGCATGTAGGGGTGCTGCTGTGATTTGATCCCTGAAGAAGAAAACAAAGAGTCCATTAGGATTTTTTGCATTTTGGCCTTCTAAATACATAGCCTAATTTTTCAATTGTTTCTGCCAGTAGAGAACTCATAAAAATCTGATTTTTGTTTTTCTGAATTCCTTGTAATTAAAATTAATTTTTAAATTTTCTCATGAATTATTTCGATTTGTGGATTTTTTACCAGCCGAAGTACTGCATGAGAACATTTTTGCCCTGTTTTTGGCAGCAAAGCTAATTTCAACAAGTTTAGGGTTCTTTTAGTATAATTTTTGTATATCTTAAAATTTTGGCATGTTTCCTGCATATTAGGTCATTATCTACAAATTATCTTTCTATTTAAAAAATACCAAAATAAAAAAAATTATATATACTCTTAAAATACCAAAAATAACTAAAACCCTAATTTGCATTTTCATATGCCTGCCATCATTGCATAATTAATTTAAGGGCATCAATATCCAAGATAAGGAAAGGAGGTCAATACTTTTCTTTAGCCCAAAAACCACTACCCTTGCATCTAGATCTAATCCTAATTAAAATCAAGTAGACTTAATTTGCCCTAGAGGGCTAGGGACATCAACAGGTCAGGTTCAACCATTGTGGGATGACTAGTGCACCAAATTCATTTCCTATTACTGGATGCTGGTGTCTAG
This sequence comes from Areca catechu, assembly GCA_021397845.1. Taxonomy (NCBI): domain Eukaryota; kingdom Viridiplantae; phylum Streptophyta; class Magnoliopsida; order Arecales; family Arecaceae; genus Areca; species Areca catechu. The sequence goes on along the minus strand of CM038039.1, from coordinate 207,936,987 downwards.
GCTAGAGGTGCAGTGTCAAATGACCTAAGCGGATTGGTGGTTCCTTAATTGGGTCCCTGCAAGAGTAGGGGGGCCTCCCACCATCCCATTTCTTACCTGGCCAGTTGAAGGACTAGGAGTTGAGTTGTGTGTAAGTTGAGTCAACCCATTCTGATTGGGCTCTAGGTGTAGGTATCCATAGTCGAGTTAGTGTTGAGTCTCGCATGTGCTCTAGATCAGGAGTCCTATTTCATCCACCCCCCCATAACTGGCTGAATCCATGGATAATCTTGAAACCCATATTAAAGCCCTTACTGAGCAAGTAGCCCAATCTTTCACCCAAGTGAATCATAGATTTGACCAAGTAGATATTTGGATAGGAATCCTAAAGAAAACCCGTAGGACCCAGATTAGATCCAAACCTGAGCCACCTTTACCCACACTACCCAAATTATATGAACCTAGAACCTATGTACCCAAAACCTATGAACGTAGATCCTATGCACCCACTCCCTATAAGCCTAGTAGACTCATGACCTATAGATCCAAACCCATAGGCCATCGACCGGAACCCCATAAGGCTAGTATCCCTAGATATGAGCCCAGTAGTAATCCACTATCCCTTAGTCAATTTGAACCTACTAGAAGTAGTGCCCCTAATCAAAAACTAGGACCTAGCCAATCTTCCTTAGTCGACTCTTACTTACCATCCCACTGGTTCACAAGAGTGACAGTAAAGTGGAAGTGTATGTAGCTGATGTGAGCTTAGTGGATGAGTATGAGGGAGAAGAGGAGACACTTCTAGAAGACTTAGAATTAGTTGACCCCGTAGGTACCAGGTAGAAGCCAATCTAGAGTTGTTGACCCTGACTATACCCAGCCTAAAGCTATAGTGGAAGAACAATTAAAGGAAGAGAACCTAGATACTGCTGCTAGAACCTTACCCGAGAAAACCATAGAGGAGAGCCAAATTATATAGTCTAGTCCTAAAATACAAGAACCAGAAGAATTTATTAAGGACCTGATCTCTTTGAATCAGTACCCTCAGGATGAGCCTCCTCCTATAGTTTCCATTAAGGACCTCTTTCCTGAGATTAGTAACCCATCCTTCCATTATGCAAACCCTGTAGATATATCTCAATCTCGTAAGGTTAGCCTCATTAGTCTAGGATTAGTCCCTGACATGCCTTCTTATATCCTACTTTATCCAACTAACCCTGAACCTTTTTCCCTACCATACCAGACTAATCCTGAACCCACCTCTTATTTTCTGTCATTTCCAGAAACCTTCAGCATTTCTAGGATCATTAGATTGTATTTAGTTGAGATTAGCATACTGCATACATTCATTACGCATGTTAGGTTTGCATCTTACTTCTGGCATACTTTATGGAATTTGCTAAGAGTCCACTGTAAATTTTATGTGCATGTCAAACTAGGATCAAACCTAGAGAACCTATAATCTGTTAAGTTTAGGTATAAAGAGTTCAAAAAATTTTCTTCGATAGGAATGCATAGTTGAGTCTGTTAGGTATTAGTTTGAGTCCTTTACATCACCTGTTAGGAGTCTGCATGTGCCCAGCAAGTCCACACCTGCACCGAACACTGCATAGCATATGCATCAGGATTTTAGCCATAAGAGCAATTTAAGTAATGAAACATCTAACAAACTGGCTAATTCTTTCTTGGTCAGGCTTAGGCCTAAAAAGAAGCTTCATGCTCATGGAGTCGGACCTTTTAGAGTGATAGAGAAGGTTGGACCAAATGCCTATGTGTTAGATTTGCCTTCGGATTTTGGCATTAGTTCTACCTTTAATATCGCAGACCTGGTTGAGTATAGGAAACCGGCAGCGATACTCAGTGAGGCCTTTGGACCTACTCCTTCCATTATGAGTGACCCTAGCCCAGAGTGTCCACCAATTAATTATCCTGAGAGAGGAGAACGGATCGAGCATGTCCTGGACGATCAAGCGATCACGACCCGGGGCTGCGGCTATCAACGCTACCTGGTTCGATGGCAAGGCCGACCAGAATCAGATGATTCATTAATTTCTTGAGAGGACTTGCAGCACCTCGACCCAGACCTTCTCGAAACATATGTGAGCCAGTATGATCCTTACTCAACAGGGTCGAGTTCCTCCTACCCCGGGAGAATTGGTGGGGATACTAGAGGCATCAGAATAAGACAGAGGCTTCTAAACCCTCTGTGGATTACTTAGTAGTGTTTGAGTCCAATTTGTAATAAGGGCTTAGCCAAATTGAGTTGTCATTTTCATTATTTGAGTCCATATACCAGTCAGCTCATGTTGAGCTAGTTTTCTTTCTAAGTCCTGTATATGTTAGTCCAAGTCCAATGAAGACTCAATACAAGTAAAGACCGAGCCAGTACAAGTGAAGACCAACCCAGTATGAAGACATGGAAGACCCAGCAAGAAAAGTGAAGGCTCTGAAACCCTGGAATGCAACCTTGGAACCATGGACCGTAGATTGGAGCATACTGGGCCGCCTAAGGCCCAAGTAAAGCATCATAGGTGCCAACCACCCTTATGGTCACCACCTTTTGGTCAGCCACTTAGGGTTACCTCTCTTGGCCAACCAAGATATGAGAGAGAGGGAGAACTTGAGGGAAAGAGGGCCATTGACCTACCATGTATTCTAGCTAGGGTTTGGGTGGGAATAAAATTGTTATGTAAAGACCTTCTATCCTTACTTGGGGGGCAAGCTTATGAGTTTATAAAAGAAGCCCTCATCTCTTGTATGAGACAACTTTTGAATGAATATTATTGAGTTTTCTCGTCTGCTGTGTGCTTTTGCTGTGTGCTAAGGGGATTCTGTGTGAGCCCTCCTTCCTTGTTTCCTGTGCCCAGTCTCCAGCCACCATCAAACCCTAAAAGCATCTTCCCCAAGCCTTGGCCGCCCAACATCAATCATCCCTTTTCCTTGCTATTTTTTCAATTATTCCTTCATCCCTTCATCGATTCCTAACCCCTGATAGGCTATTTGCAGGTCCCTCGAGGTTTACGAATCCAACGACTCTAGCCGGGCAGCGATTGGATCATCGAGTTGAAAGCCGAAAATCTACGGGTCTTCGACTTGATCATCCAGGCCACATCCGGGAGCGAGAGTGACCCCTTCGTATACGATCTTCATCAAGCGCTTCAACCGTTGTCACATACACCCTTTCTGCTTGCCAGTAGCATTATTGAAGGGGAACTAGCCCAACCGAGACTTTTCAGCCTCGCGGTCCTCTTTTCTATTGCTTTTTAGGTTCTATTTTGCATGCTGTTGTTTCTTACTTGCATAGAACCCTCTACTTAGACTCGTGGCCTGATCTTCAGGATTTAGATACATAATTTAACCTATAAAAATATAAAAAATAATTATGCATGCATTTTAGTTCTGCATCAATTGGGTCCCTAATCAAGAGCACATCAAGAAGGCATACACCATCAATTATGCGATTGCTCATTGATTGAAGCGCTCAATCAAGAAATCTCATTCAGATTTCATTGCAGGAGGTAATCGATGATCCTAGTCCTCAAAATATTTATTTGAGTGTATACAGTATATTTGTATGCCTTGGTTTAGTATTTTTATCATACCTGCCAAGAAATCTTTCCAATTTAGGGGTGGCAACTAGGTTAAGTCAAGTTAGATACGAATAGGGTCTGATGCAGATCAGATCAAAATTTTATCAATCCAAACTTGGTATATTTATTGGATAGGTTAAAAATTCATATATAAACTTGATCTATTTATTAATCAAGTAAACTGGCCCGACCCATACAACCAATTTATTAAATAGGTTAAATCAAGTTAAATGGATTAAACATGTCAAATGGATCATGTTAAATAGGTCAAAAACATTTTAAGCAAGTTACAAACATGTTAAATAAATTTTGCATATGTTAAACGAATCAGGCCATACCTTGATTCAATTATTAAATGAGTTAAAATAGATTAGACAGGTTCAACATTTAAACTGGATCTAATCATTTTAATAAATAGATCGAGATGGATTGATCCATTTATGGTCCAAACACTTACTTTTTTTTTTTCTATTCTTGATTTCTGACTAACTTAACTATCAGAGGGTTCCCATCGGATAATTATTTGAAAGTGTGCATTTTTTTTCTTGCAGGTTGGCATCGAGAAAGCCATGTCGGTAACTTGGCATCCATCTAATCTCCAGCTTGATAGGGGACCAGCCTTATCACCCTTTGCCAAAGCAACGCACCAATAAATCCAAAAGATTTATTATGTTAAATCTCATTATCACTCCCATATCCGCGTATGCTTCCACCTTATTTACTTCTTACCTTTTCGTTTTCTTGAAGGAGTGTGGTATTTTTTTTTTAAAAAAAAATTTAAGATTGAGTCTATTATTCCTGCCTTTATCACAATTAAGTCCAAATGGTCTTTTTAATTCCTGTCCTGAGTTATTTACCCCCCCCCCCCCCCCCCCCCAAAAAAAAAAAAAAAAAAAAAAACTCCTGCCCAAGTGTTCACAACAAAGCGCCTCTATGCGCTCCTGCTTTCATTGTGCATCGAAATGCCTTCTTATCCTTCAATTCCATGATACCTTTTTATTCCACCACTTCAAAGTAATCTATTTGATGATGGCAGTCACCTCGCCATTACGGCCAGATTCCTCGAGCATTTGGACGAATAACGCAGTGATTCCATTATTGTATCCGCCTCGGATCGCATCTAATAAGGCAGAAGGGATCTGTCAATATGAAAGTGATTTGGGCCAGGTATCATGACCCCTGAGAACAATGGTGATGGCGATTTCTGATTGCTATATATTCCGATCATATCATTTTCCATTGATCGTAGTAACATTTGCTTTTTTCCAATTATAATGACAAGACTTTGTGATCGAGATGGCCACGAAATCATTAAGCATCATGAATGATCAAGGAGATGACTCTCATACACTCGATTCATGATGGATTTGCCATCATCATCCCTCCATCTTCTATCAAATTCAATGGAAGATAACCAAAGTCCAGGACATGCTCACACCGGCACCGAGGGAAAAGGTTTTGGGTCACAAAGCATGCTTTCCATGGAAAGAAATGCAAGGTCTATAGCACCAATCTTTTGAGAAATATGCTAAGGCCTACTAGAGTAGCAATCATACCCATGGAAGAACCTTGCAATTAGATAACCAATCGACCGAAATTTTTGTGGTAGGACCCACTTGATTATGTTTATGTGAGAGTCATGGTCCCACAAAAAAACGTTCGGTCAAATGATTTGTCGCTTCCAATGGCCACCAACATTTTGATGGACCAATGATTTGACTGCACGAATATTTTAAAGCACAGGTTTGGGTTCTAGTTTGGATTCTCATAATTCTGGCTTGAAATAATGACTTGAATGATAAGGATAGGCTCCAAGGGCTCCAAGGGAGGTTTTAATACTGAATCGACCGTTCATCGGTCAATAAAGCTTGTGCATTACACGAAGTATTGAGTAGCCTGCCCAAATCCTCTGCTACTCCAGAGGCAATCTAGCTAGTGGTTGGTCGGTTGACATTTCCCCCCCCCCCCGCCCCCATGCTGATAAGCCTCCTTTATCATCCGAAGGTAGATCGTGACTCAAGCTTTGGGAACCGGCGCTACTTTCAAACCTAGGAAAAATTTATCAAGAGGTTGTTTGATGTAACAATGATGACATTATCTACATAATTAGACCAAGCTGTGCGGATCATTTGACTTTTTTCTTGAATGAGTCGTGAAATTATATACTGCATGGCATGCACCATGCTCGTCGCTGTCTACTTTTATCGGCCTCGTTCGTCGGTGCTTATCTTGGAGAACCGTTTAAGTGGCTAAAGCATTGGGTCGGCATTTTCTCTTACATCGACCCTTGCTTCTCGATCTTTTCCCAGAAGGAAAGTTGACTGATACTTTCTCTTCTCCGAGGCTCATTTTCTTTTGCATAAGTACTGATAATAATTAAAAATAATAATAGAGTTAGGAAAAATCATCTACTCTTATTTAACTAAATAAAATCTAATATACAAGATCTATCCGCTATTAACTTTTAACTTCTACTCATTATACACTACTAAGTGTCATGCCCTGGATCCGGAACATGACATGGCTGTAGGATGTTGTCCACGATAGTATGAAGCTTAAAAGATAATCTGTAAAAAAATTTATATAGTAATAAAGGTGATATGTATATTAGGATGGATCTGGACTCTTCCGGTATACCCGTGGATCCGTCTCTTTCTCTGGAAGGTGATGCGGCATCACCTGCCCACGAGATCCTTTCTTATCTCGAGGAGAGTTCATGTACCTCCCTCCTGTCCATTCTGTGATGATCCGGAGGAGTCCTTGGACCGTACATTATTTCTTTGCTTACGGGCAAGGCGTGTGTGGACCCTCGCTGGCTATGGTGCTCTTATGTACTCGGGAGATGATGCGATGGAAACCTTCATTGTACCCTACAATCTCCCCCCGCTACGGTTTCCCTGAGCTTCTATAGCTTATCTAGCTTATCATTTGTGGATCACCCGGAATGCCATTATTTTTAGGTTTGAGACTTGCTCACCGACTATTGTGGAAAGAGCTAGGGCTCAGGACAACGAGTATCATGGATTGATGTAGCATCGTCTAAGATCTGGAGTTCTGGTTCTGCTCCTCGAGCATCTCACCGGATACTGGTCTCTTGGGAGCCCCTCCTCAGGATTTTGTTACTATCAGCTTTGATGGGAGTGTCAGAGGGCGGATGGCAGGAGCTGCTTTTGTTATTCGATCTGTGGCTGCTGGCTTTATAGCGATGGGGGGCTCTAATCTAGTGGAACAGACTGTTCCCTAGCGAAGCTCTATGGAGCTTGGGTGGGTATCAAGTATGCCACGATGATCATTAACTTGGATCGCCTCATTATTGAAGGCGATTCCTTCACGGTCATCTCTGGATCCAGAAGGCTATCAGGAACACTCCCACCCTCCCCCTTCTACGGGACAGCGCTGATGCTCCGTCACTGCTCTGGGCTTATCATCCGCCACGTCTACAGGAAAGCTAACTCCGTGGCGGATTGGGCTGCCTCTTTTATTGTGCATCACTCGGGAGGGTTCATTTGCACCTCTCTCGAGGAAAATACATGTACAGTTTAGACATATTTTGTTTGCAGATAGTTAAGGATCTACATTTTCCAGGACTGTTTAATGAAATATCCGGTTTACCAACAAAAAAAAAAGGTGATTTGAATTTTTTTTCATTTATTAAACAAAGAGGTGCAAGTACAGAGCGTCTAAATCCACCATGTAAATATTCAAAACTACATAATCTACAATTTCATGATCATCAACTAAGCTTATTAATATTATGCTACTATGCTTTAAAGCATATTATCTTGACCTCTACTTGATTTAACCATTTATGTTCTTAGCAATCTTATTTATCTAAAAAGAATAAAGAAAAGAATGGACTTCATAGCTTAGTAAATATCCATGCACTATCTCACTAGATGAAGCATAAGTTTGTATATGCATCGATATATCCTTTAAAGATAATTATCATTAGAAAGTAACACTTCGTAATAATAATATAATCATAATTCAATCATGTTTTTGCAAATGTATAAATCATGTAAATTACTTTAATATTATTTTCAATACACAATATAAATAAATTCATAAATCATGCAAGTTTCTTAAATCATCATATCATAGTATAAAGAAAAGCCATAAATTATTTATCATTTTATCATATTATATTTCTTAATAATTATCTCAAACAAATATTAAGGTTACCTTGTATCTGTGATGAAGTCGTAATCAATTGGATAACTCAATCTGCCAACTATTATACTTGCTAGCAGGGCCATACATTAACTATCATATCCATTGGTAGGGCTATATGCCAACTATCATACTCGCTAGCAAGGTCATACGTTAACTATTATACTTACTAGTAAAGTCGTATACCAACTATTATACCTATTGGAAGGGGCTGTATATAGTTATATAAGAGTCTATAATCTTACTTTTTAAATCATATTTCTAGGTTTGCCATTGCTTTTGATCGTTTCTCCCTTTTGTCGACGATCGCCGGCGTTGACTACTGTCATTTTCTCTTGCCGCCATTGGATCCCATCTCAGATCGCTTGATCTCGACTCCGATCCCTTTGCAGCTATCCTTTCCGTCGTGCTGCCTTCGTCTCACCCATCTCCAAATCAATAAGCTTACCCTTGAGGAGGCCCACAGCCTCGTTGATTTCCTTCAAGAGCACCTTGGGCCTCCACCACTGCCTTCGCCCCTGGCATCCCTACCGATGGCATCGCTGGTGGAGCCACGGCCATGAAGGACAAGATCGAGTTCAACATGATGATCAAAGTCATTCCTAGCAAGTGATCTCTGATAGAACCCTTCATGATGCTTGAAGATCCATGCTCTTCTTCGATGCCTGATTATCGGTGATTGCGTGAGTGATCATCGATGGTGGAGGATGGCGGGCAATAGGACGAACATTGGTGGCTTGTCGGCATCAACAGATCATCATTTTTCTGGCGGGATGAAGGGTCCTTCCGATCAGTCGGTTTGGATTTCTCCGTAACCTTTGCTGGACATTATGGAGGAGCTTATCCACCACTTTCTAGAGATCGTCGAGCTGCCAAAGGATGAGATCCAAACTAAATTCGATGATTGGAGGGCTAAGGGCTAGTTACAAGATCCCTCGGTCAGAATATCTAGGCAGAAGCTGCCATGCATGATTTCTAGCTATGAGGGGGGGGGGGGGGTTAGAAGGGGCATGTTGATGGCTTCAATCTAGATGATGGTTTCATGGTATTCTGATTTAAGGAGACGGGAGATCATGATGGGGTGCTAGGTCAGCCTTGGGTCGTCAACGGCCATGCTATGGCTATCAAGCCATGGCAACCACATTTTGTCCCAGCGGCGAAGGCGATCCAGACTGCCATGGTTTGGATGCGGCTCCCACTTCTTTTGGTTGAGCTTTGGGGGATGGAGATGCTACGGTGGATTATCAGCTAGGTTGAAGAGCTTGTTTTTCTAGATGACTGCATTGCTCAATGCCGATGACTGGGGTTTGCCAGAGTTGCTGTTCACATTAATCTCTCTCGTTCGTTGTGGCTGGGGATTTTGGTTGGTGGTCTGAAGGATAGTCGATTGCAGTGATTTGTCTATGAAAACCTTCTCGGGGTCTGCTTCAAATGTGGGATCTTTCACATTACTGGGTAAGTTTATTCGGCCATTGGTGATGGAGTACCGGCAAAGCTTCAACTAGCAAATTTGGTTGGTGCTAATGAACAAAGGGAGGGAGAGGCCATGAGCGGACATGGCTTGGGCCCTGGCTAGTTGCTGTTCGATAATGGCTACCATCTATGGAGAAGGTAGATAATTCAGGGAAGAAGGATGACATCAGGGGTGATTTAGACTCGAGCTCGCGAAGGAAAGGAAAATATCAGCCTAGGGGTGATATACATGATGGTTCTTTGGATGTCGAGGGGTGGTCCAAGCCAACGAAGATCACCTGTCGATGATCCCCCTCGCAGCCTTAGGGGTGGCAATCAGGTCAGGTCAGGTCGGGTATATACGGGTCATGTCATATACGAGTCGGGTCAGAAAAGTTTTAACCTGAACCCGACCTGTTTATTTATGGGTTATAATTTAAAACCTAAACTTGACATATTTAATAAACAGGTAACCCGACTCGACCCATTTAACCTGTTTATTAAACGGGTAACCTGCTAACTCGACTCGACCTGATCTGTTTAACCAGTTTAACAATTGAATAACCTATTTATCCAACCCAACCCGATCCAACCTATTTAATAAATAGATAACCTATTTACCTAACTCGACCTGACTCGACCCGATCTGTATATTAAATAGATTAAATGTGTTAAACAGGTTGGGCTTAAAAAACCTGAACTTGACCCGTTTATTAAATAGGTTAAATGGGTCGACCCGTTTATGACCCGAATCCGTTTATCCTAAATCCAAACCTGTTTATGGCGGGTTGAACACGGATTGGGTTGGCAGGTCAAGTCATAAATTGCCACCCCTACTCGGCCCTCAATATCCTTGGAGGGAGAGGGTGGGGGTGTGAAGGCTGGGTTATTGGGCCACTTCGAGCCATTGCAAGGTGACTCTAGGAACTTGGGATTGGACAAATTGGTGGAAGAACCCAGCAAAGAGACTAATAGGGATCCGGGCTGCATGCCCAGTCTCCTATGAATCATCTAGCCCTAGCGGGAAGGAAGCACAATTCAACAAAGTCCAAGATGTCAAGGCCCAACAAGGAACCTGAAAGGAAGAATAAGAAAGCGGCCATAGATCTGAGCATTCATAAAATAGAGATACTGCTTTCGGCTGCGAGGGATAATTAGCAGACCTTCATCTTCTCAGCAGGCAATCCACAGGAGGTGGCTACCATCCCAATTCAGATGGCCCTATACATGTCGGATACCCAGGCTAAATTCGGATAGCCGACACAGGAGCTAGTGATGGTGGTGGAGCCGCAGGGTCTATCTCATAAGGAGGCTATGGGGAGACTGAGACAGGCCATCCAGGAGGTAGGTGACGGGATCTCGATGATGGTGGACTCATCAGATGGGGATACAGTGGAGCATACTGGGGGGCATTCAGGAGTGGACCCCCTTCCACATCATGTGTCATCATGAGGCTCTTGATTTGAAATTTCTGGGTGTAGGGAAACCTACATTTCGAACTACTTTTGATAGATTGGTTCACCAGTATTGTCCTGATATCTGTGTTCTTCTTGAGACCCGTCTATCTGGGAGAAGCCTAGACTAGATGAGACAGCGGCTTCATTCCATGTGGAGCACCTATGCCATTGAGTCCAAGGGCCATCAGGAGGGATCTTGGTGGTGTGGAGACGAGGCTCTGTGAGGGTTGATACTTTTCACAGTTATGAGCAGTAGGTGGTCTGGTGATCTCAGACCAGATGGGCAACCCCCTGGCTTCTATCTGGCATGTAGCGAGCATTGAGTATAGGGAGCGATGGAGGCTTTGGCATGAGATCTCCAGGTTAGTTACTCCGGGCCTCCCTTCTCTTGTTGCTAGTGATTTCAACTGCATTGCAGGTTCTCATGAGAAGATTGGAGACAGGCAATAGTGGATAGCATTGATTCCAGAGAGTTTAGGAAGTTTATGGATGATACGGGCCTGATTGACTGGGTTATTCTAGTTCTCGATTTACCGGGTACAATAACCGGTCCGGCACTATCAAAGTTTGGGGGAGGATCGATCAGGCTCTTAAATTGGCTAATTGGATGCAGCACTTTTCTGGATACCATGTTCAGCACCTCTCGAGGATTGCATCGGATCACTGCTCGCTCCTTATTACTACTGATAGTATGCGACTGCCTAGGTCTCCTTTTTGCTTCGAGAAGTTTTGGACCTTCTATCCAACAAGGTCCTGGGAGTTGATCAGGATAGTTTAGAGCCTGCCGATTTATGGGGATGCGAGGTATCAAATGATCCAGAGGTTGGAGTTGGCTAGGCATAGGCTTCTCTAGTAGAACAGAACTGAGGTTGGTGATATTTTTAGACAGATCGAGGAGGTGGAGACTGATATCGTTGAGCTTCAAAGGCAAGAGGATCAAGAGGGGGTCTCCAAGAGGCTGACCTAGGGATGCTTCATCGCTGTCTCTTGTCCCACCATTCTCTTTTGAGATAGCAGGAGACTTTATGAAGGCAAAAATCTAGAGTACAATGGATTAAGGAAGGGAACCGAAATGCCAGATTCTTTCATCAAGCTACTATGATCCGGAGGTCGTCCAATCATATTAGGTAGTTGAGAGAGGAGGATGGCACTATGGTGACTGATAATGATGAGATCAACAAAAGGATCTTTCAGTATTTCAGATCCAGGTGAAACCTTCTCTTGGGGGAGGATGTGCCTTGCCAGGGTCCTTATCCGCTGGATCGTGTCTCTGATTAGAAGAACTAGAATCTCACTTTCCCTTTATCTTCTTTGGAGATGCAGGATGCTCTTTGATTCCTTAGGGAGGATAAATCATGAGGCCCATATGGTTTCCCTCCACTCTTCTTCCCTCAGTATTGGTCCATTATTAGGGGTGAGGTTATCGAGGCTATTCAGGCAGCTTTTGGTTCAGGTATCTCTACTAAGTGGAAGAAAATCTTGATTACTCTGATCCTGAAGAGACTTGACACATCTGCTCCGAGCCATGTTAGGCCGATCAGCCTCTGTACCACTCTCTATAAAGTTTGTGCGAGAATTTTGGTTGGGCAATTGTAGATGATTATACCTCGTCTTGTCAGTCCTGAGTAAGGGGCCTTCATCAGTGGTCACTATATCACTAATAATGTCCTCCTTGTCCAAGAAATTATGCAAGATCTCAGGCATGCCCCATCTCAAAAAAGTCTAATGGCTATTAAGCATGACATGGAGTGTGCTTATGACTGGATGAGCTAGCACTTCCTTTGACGGACTCTTCATGACTTTGACTTCCACAATAGGTGGATCAGGTGAACCATGGACTGTGTTGAAAATTCTACTTTTGCCATTTTGATGAATGGTGCACCGACTAATTACTTTCCTTCGATGATCAGTCTCTGACAAGGTTGCTCCTTGTCCCCCTACCTATTCATCTTTTGTACTAATGCTCTTTCTCGGGCCCCGAGGGATGTGGTCCAGAGATCATTACTAGAGCCTTACTGGCCTGCCCCTGGAGCCCAGTCTCCCTCTCACCTCCTTTTTGCAAATGACTGTCTTCTTATTGGTCGAGCCTCGCTCTAGAATGCTAGATGCTTTGCTTCTGTTGTGGAGTCCTACTGTCATGGGTCTGGCCAGCTAATCAATTTGCAAAGATTTTTTATTATTTTCAGCCTAAGAATGAAGACCCTAATGAAATTGAAAATCCTAGCTAGACTTAGGATTTTGGAGTAGTTCGGGACTCTTACTTATCTTGGCATCCCTATGGCGGGTGGGAGGTTGCAGAGCATAGAGTCTAGACCCATGGTCCAGCAGATTCGCGATCATTTAGAGGGCTAGTAGGCTGCTACTCTTTTTATGATAGGTCGACTTACTCTCATCGAGTTTGTCCTCAATTCTATCCCTATCTATCTCCTGGCAAACATTGTCATTCCCAGCTCCTGCCTGAGAGAGATGGAGTAGATTTTTTATAATTTCTTGTGGAGGCCCATACATGATAGCCATGGTATTCATCTGTTGGCTTGGGACACTATCTGTCAGCCAGTTAGGGATGAAAGCCTTGGGATCCAGTCCCTTCTAGCGAGGAGGGAGGCACTTATTACCAGACATGTTGTTAGATATCTTCTCCAACCCAGCTATTTATAGAGCAGGATGATGAAGGCCCGCTATGGTGCTGGAGTTAGGGATCTCAAATTCAGACGATCCATGGTTGCTCCTTTATTTGGAAGGAGATTTGTGCCCGTGCCCCTATTACGATGGCCCATGTCAGGTGTTTGGTTGATGATGGGACCATGATTGATGTCAGTTAGGATGCATGGATTTCTACTTTCCTCTGTCTAGGTGGCCAACCTTTGTAAGCACAAATGTTGTTGACAATCTTTGGGTATGTGATTTGTTGATGGATGATGGTAGGACTTCAAGAGTTCAGGAGATTTCCAAACTTTTTGGGAGCCAGCTGGCTTCTCGGATCCTTTCTATCCTGATTCCGTTTCACCGGGGCAAGACCTGAGGGTCTAGGGTCCATCTTGTAGCCCTAAGGCTTCTTCGAGTACCCTTTATGATTTGTTCAAAGGACTTTCTGATATGAGGTTTGGGCGGCTTGGATTTGGAGACTTCCCATTCACCCGAGAGTGCACCTCTTCCTTTCGAAGATGACTTGGAATCGTCTCCCTACGAGGACTCTTCTCAAGCGCAGATGTATGGAGTTGTGGATGTGCTACCCTGTGTGTGGTATTCAAGATGAGTCCACCGAGCATGCTATCCTAAGCTATCCCAGAGCTAGGTTGATTTGGAGGATTACTGGGAGCTGGCCTTGGGATGTCGATGATGGCTCATGGCTGTGCTCCTTCTTTGATTTTCTCCACCAGAGCTTGGTTCAGGAGGGCCATCATGCTACCTATATTCCTTATCAGATTTGGCTATCTAGAAATGGGATGATCTTTGAGGCTGAGACCATCCCGACTCATCGAGTTCTTCAAAGATCTAGGTTTATGGTGGAGTATCACTAGTTTGACTCTGCCACTTCCCTTGCAACCCCAAACTCCTGGGACTCCCATGCTATCTTGATAATGGCTTGGAGGGCTATTAACATTTCCTGGGAGCCCTCTTCTCTAGGATTTGTCAATGTAAACTTTGATGGCAGTGTTCGTGGTGTTGATGGCGGTGCTGGGTATGTCATTAGGGATAATGATGGGAGGCTTCTGGCAGCTGAGGGGATCTTCCTTAATGACCCTTCCATCCCAGAAGCGGAGCTGAGAGCTGTGTGGGCTGGTATCACCAGAGCTATCCAGCATTTGCTTGCTCACATGATTCTTATTAAAGGTGACTTTTCTATAGTTATCAGCTAGATTCAGAATAGGTCGAATCGCTATAATGCCCACCATCTCCTTTGTGATATTTGAAAGTTCCTATAGCTTCCTATGATGGCTACAGCCGCCATGTCTATCGGGAGGCAAACATGCAGCTGATGGGTTGTCTCATATGTTGCTCAGCATTCTACCAATTAATCCTGGTTCTAGGATGATAATATTTCTTTATCCCTTCAGGGATTTCTTTCTCTTGATCTTTTGGACTGCCCTTGCACCAGAGCAGTGTGACTACTCGTCTGCATAAAAAAAATCATATATTTTTTAAAATTATAATTTCTTAAATAATATTTTCGTAAATCATACATGTTAAATGGCTTTTTAGGGTTTGTAATTCATAAATAATCTTTAAAATTAGTCCTGATTCTAGGACGATAATTTTTCTTTATCCCTTCAGGGATTTCTTTCTCTTGTTCTTTTGGACTGCCTTTGCACCAAAGCAGTGTGACTACTCGTCTGCATAAAAAAAATCATATTTTTTCAAAAATTATAATTTCTTAAATAATATTTTCGTAAATCATACATGTTAAATGGCTTTTTAGGGTTTGTAATTCATAAATAATCTTTAAAATTAAACTATTCTAAAACTATTTATAATAAATCAATTATTTTCATAAAAAATTATAATTCATAACTAGACCTCCTATATTTCACCTTCATAGAAAAATATGCTTTTTATTAGAAATTGTTTATATATAAGTATCTACGAGATGATGATATAAAATATAAAAATATTCACAACCACATGCTTGATCATAAATTTTCAAGAAAATGCAGGGCCAATAAAATTATAATATATGTTTCCATTCTTCATTAAAATTAACCAATAATTTGAAAATCAATAAGATTCGTGACAATGTTACCTATCTCAATTTACCTAAAATCACTAGATTCAATTATAGAAATCAGCTACACCTAATTAAAACTATTAGAAAACATAAATTAACTTAAATTTAATTATTCTAAAATATATAGGCAAGACAAGAAAATTTAAATGACCAAAATAAAATTGATCATATTTCAAATCAAAATAAAAAAAAAATCAAAAAAATTGATTAAGCAATTGCCACAATGCTAGTCCCGGACCTTAGATTGGGATATGCACGAAAAACACAGGAAGTGAAAAAAGAAAATAAAATCTTTTATTTTATTTTTATCTATTTTATTATTATTCTTATTATTATTCTAATTTTATTTTTCCTTTTATTCTCTCTCTCTTTTTTTAATTCTCTCTCTTTCTTTCTTTTCTCATCTCATTTTTCCTGCTGAAACAGCGGGCTAGTCAGGTTGACATACTCATCTTTGGATAGAAAACGGCTACGAAAAAATTAATATACGTCATATATCGAATATTTTCTGATTAGGATTGGGGGACCGTCTGAAAAAAAATAGCGGGCTAGTCCACCCATTCTCAAATAGAGAAGCCACTTGGGGGGAGGGAGACATGGTGCACCCCGCGAGGGTGCCAGTAGCTGGCGGAGAAACGATGACCAAAAAGTGGGCGTCGATGCCGGAGAAGAGAAGGGAAGGAGAAAAGTAAAGGAGGACATGGACCGTTATCATGCTCCGGCGAGATGTCGCGAGCACGAATTAGGTGAAAACAGAGCATAGCAAGGTCGAAGCAAAGAAAGGAACAGGAGAAGAGAGAAAAATGAAGGAGATCATGATGGTCTTGGCAACTAGGAAGGAGATAAAGAGAGGAGATTGATAGTTTCACACTCTCCTCACACCCGTCTACCTAAAATGGTAAGGGAAAATTGGTTACAACGGAGAGGATCCACCGGAAAGGAAAGAAGTCGGGGTGAGGCTTCGGCGAAATCGCTATCACCTAGCGTCCCATTTTTTTTTTTTTTTTACCCTCCTCGCGATGCTTCCTAAGTCCGCTCAGCCAAGATACAACCGGGAGAGAAGGCTTGATGGTGCGCGGGACCTTAATTTGATCCTTCCTAGTTAAAGGGCCAGAAGAACCAGGTTCTCACAAATTGTGTAAATAATGCCATAACCACACATAGGTCCTTATCATAGCTTCTTTTTTTTTTTTTTTTTTTTTAATCACCAGCATGACAGCATGCAATAGTAGCAACCTAAAATTTCAAAGCAAATCCTGAATTTGTCTTTTTCTACATGCTTAATGGTACATTCCAAATATCCAGCTCATCAAGTAAAATATATTTATTAAATAAATAGGGTACAAAAAATTTGAAAAGAATCGTTTTCCTAATTTAGAGCGGACATCACACCCTTCTCCACAAACGAATGGGCTCTAGGGTAGGTTTGATTTATAACTAAAATTATAATTAAAATTAAAATAGATTGAAATAAAAATGAAATGGAATTAAAATTTGCAAACAGAATCGGAATAGGGATGAATTGGATTAGAACATGATATATTTAATTGATGATCAGGATCAAAATTAAAATAAAATAAAATTTAAGTATTAAAAATAAAATTTAAATACTTAAAAAAAATATCAGGATTGATATTCGAGGGATTAAACCATCCTCATCCTTCCCAGAATCAGGATAAAAATATTACTCACTGCAACGGACATTCATTCCTATTCTGATTCTTGAGCCCAGGTGCCCGACTCCTCCAAAACCAAACATCCTCTAGATTCGGCGGGTATATATCCCTGGATTCAGACCACATTTACCCGCCTGTCGAACTTAATCATATTCGGGGTCCAGCTACGAAGTTTCCACAAATATTCCCAAAATGCCGATTCAAAGTAGGCGAAGCCGAGGAAAGAATCCGGACTTGGTTACCAAAAACGGTACGGGGTTGTATCTTTCGCGCGAAAAAATGATGAGCTTCTCACTCCATGAACCGTTGGATCGCGCTTTTGCACGTCTTTCAAAGCGATATCTCTGTCTCGTGATATGTGCATATACAAGGGAAGGGAAAGTTGAGGCTTTGAAAGCCGCGCAGGACGCGGTCCAACGGGTGATGTCGCGAAAGAAGATCGATCATTCTTTCGCGCGAAAGATACAACCCGTGCCCACCCAAAATTATTAAAAAAAAAGAAAAAGAAAAAAAGAAGAGAGAGTCCGGACTCTCGCATGCCGGCTCCTCCGCTCCTTCTTGGATGTTTCACGCTTGCGGAGGCCTTTGCAGCTGGTCGTGGAACCAGTCTTCACCCTCTCGGGGTCCAATCTCTCTCTCTCTCTCTTTCGAGTGTGGTGACGCCCGAGGTGATGTCACGCCAGTTTCTTTCTCGCGATAATTTGATTGGTTTGAAAGCTATAGCCGAGGGATTGATCTAGGGTTTGAGGTGCTGCGGTCAACGAAAGCAGCGCCTTTGCAAGGAGTTTTGGATCTCTCTTTCTCTGTTTCAGCTTTGGGTTTCTTTCTTTCTCTTTTTTTTATTAGACTTGGAGTCTGATTGGATTCTTCTCTTTCGTTTTTCTTTTTGCTGGTTTCCTTGCCGTGTCCGTGCGGGAATTGGGCTCTTTGGGTTGATTTTTTTTTTAATCGGTAGTTGAATCGGGGTTTTGAATCCTATTCGTTATTAAATTCCGTCAGTTGGCTTTGATTGGCTGTGGAGATCTGATATAGTTCTTCCTTTTTGAGGCAGAATTTAATTCCCCCCCCTCCCCCCTAACCCCCTCCTTTTGGAAGTAGCCGGTTGTAATTTTTCCCTTAATTTCATATGATATCATTTGATTAGGTGAATTCTATGTTGGGGATTTTTTTTAAGTTGGGGACTAGCATGGTAAAGGAGAGAGCGTTCTAGGGTTTCGTCCAATTTGATCTGGTGGTCGGGGCTTGATGAACCGTCTGAAGTGATGAAAGTTTTAGAGTTTGCTTAAATATCCTTTTTCTGGGACTTTTTTTTTTTTGGATTTTGTATTGGGTCGACCTGGTACTATGGATTCACGGAGTGGAGAGAAAGAGGGAACCGTGGAAACTGCTGCCGAGGTGAAGGAGGGAGGATTTAGATCGAAATTAAAAGGGTTTGGGAGCTTTGGCAGTAAAGATATGTTTTTTAGGGCCGATAAGATTGATCTGAAGAGCTTGGATATTCAGTTGGAGAAGCAACTGACCAAGGCATGGGGTAAAGACAAGAATGTTCGGAGATCCAAGGAAGAATGGGAGATTGATCTATCTAAGTTGGAAATACGTTATGTTGTAGCCCAAGGGACCTATGGTACTGTCTATCGAGGCAATTATGATGGCCAGGATGTTGCAGGTATTTTCCTCTTTCTTTTGAGGTGCTAAACTTTGTGAAGGGTTGATGCTCTGTGCGTGTTGTTAGTGCATTCTGTTCTCACCTTTGATTCACCAAGCACAATTCTTCTGCAAACAGAGCAACTGAATGGTTCTATTTTCTTGTACGTGCATTTTGATCTCCTAGTTGATGAAAATGTTTCCTTAGAGCATCAACTGATATTGCTCTCTTTTAAACTGTATGTTTATGTGGAGTTGGTTCTTGATTACTTATTTTTGTTAAACTGGGGAAATAAATTCATATTTATCTATTTAAGCTGAATGTTTATGGGGAATCGGTGGGTTTTTATTTATTTATGTCAAACTGGGTAAAAACTGGTTATGCTCTAGTATAATTCTCCTAGAATTACCCATTCCTAGCAGTCCATTGTTATTCATATATCTATTTTTTCTCCCGTTTACTGTTGTTGCCAACATGTACAGACTGTGGCAACTTTTTGTGAGCTATCCTTGTTAACTACTCTCCATTAGAAGTCTCCTTCTAGGTTATAATGGATATGCAAGACATTACGACAGTTCAGGTTCTTTGTCATATTTGCAGGAGTTTAAACATCATTTTCAAGAAAATGGATGTGCACATGAAACGGACACAACTCAACAATTACCTTACAAAATGATTTGGAATGTTCTTTTTGTTTTTTAAAGTGAGTTTGCATTTGAACTTCTCCTTTTGGGGATCAAGAGGCTTCCCTTCTTTGAACACCTAAACATTCCAGAAAAGCTTAAATACAATAGCACACTTTGTCTAGGGAGTAGTGGCATTGTTACAAGAAATAAAAGCAACACAGACTAACATACCAAAAATAGAAACCAGTCATATAATTAAGTATAAATCGAAACAAGATGAAGCAAACCATCACCTATTTTTACTCCGAGACTTCATAACAATCTACATTCTTTCTTGCATGGCAATCTGTCCAAATAGGGAAACTTTGGAAATAGTGAAGATGGGTGGTTCCTGATACTGCCTTGAATGCTGACCACAAAGCATATCCTAGAACCTGGGCAACAGGTAGAGCTGCAACAATATACATCAACAACATAAACAATTTGTATAGAGTGCGCTTTAATAGTATCAGAAACTTATAAACATGCATTCTCTTAAATTGAAAGAACTCCATCTTGCTTTGAATTTAGAATCACTGAATAATGAGGTTCATCTCTTGTCATAACTATGGATGGGAATTTGGACCTGAACCAATTAATCCCACATATTGGATTTTAAGGTTCTCCTACAGATCAAGAAAGCCTGGCCCATTAACAGGTTGAATGGATGCAGGTCAATGGGTTTTAACCTTTTGGGTCATTATGATAAAATATAATTATATAATTTTTGTTTTCTCTCAATGCTCCCTTTTATAATGAAAACACCCTCTTGATTTATTTGCTTCAGGGGAGCTAAATAAGAGAAGTCTAACAACCTTGTGGGAGTGCATATATTTCCACTCGTGGCATGGAAACATAGCCAACCATGAAAAGCAAAACTCTAAGTCTTACTTTGTTATTAGGTATTTCCCTTTGTTCAACAATCTATAGTTTCTCCATCTTGCTTCACCTCCCTGCTGATTGGGTTGGGTTTAAGCTATGGTTATGTTAGTTTGGTGGTGGAGATAGATCAACATGAGCCAACATAACCCCTCGTGGCCTGTAATTATAACTCTAGGCATTGTTTTATCTCACCAAAAACATCTATAAGGCTTTAAAGTTTCCTTTCTATGAGACTCCCAGCATAGCCAGAGACCAATAACCTCCTTCATGGTAATAATAATAGTTCAATTTTTTGATCTTGTTCAACAATGTTATCAGGTTCCATTCGAGCAATGGGTGAGTCCCTGAAATTTACAGCTTTCCTTGTGTCTATCTGACAAAGTATAGGTAGTCATATTTGTTTAATTGAAAAAAGCCTATGCCAAGAATTATTGTCTTTCTGCAAATTTTTCCTCAATCTGAATAAAAATCCTACTTCTCGGCTAAGTTGAAGAAATTATATCTATGGTAGGGAGTTGTCTATGAAATTACATGCCTTATTTTATAATTGGTGATTGAAAAAGATTGGATATGGTGTCCCCATGAAGCGACACTATTTTAAGTTGATGCTGCTGATTTTCACTCTATGCAACAATAAGTATTCAACATTAGAATGCTTACTCTCTAGCACAATGCTAAATACAGATACTGCGAGGCGTTATTTGTCAACCTTTACTTTAACTGTTTTCAATCTTCTGTCCTGTCGTCATGCAAGGAACTTTGTGAACCTGTGCTCTCGAATTGACTGATCTTTTTATTTATGTTTCTGCTGAAATAAAACATCTTTATGGTCTGCAGAGCTCTACTCTAACAATTCTAGATTCCTTCAGCACGGTGATGGGATTACAAGTTAATTTAATCAGCCTGAATCTCATCCAAGATTAGATGATGAAATTTGAACCATTTGGAACTTGTCCTGATTTGTGTTATATGATACCGGAAACCTGTCTCAATGCAATACATGCATGATTTTCCCAGTTCACATGAAACTTAAGTTACTATATAAAAACCTACATGGCTATTGATGAAAACTCCGTATGTCTCTTTGTGTTGTTTACATAATCTTAATGTGTTGTTTCTAATAAATCTCAGGTATAGAATCATCTGGACATGCTTTATGAAACTAACTTATGTGTGGTTGTTAATAAACCTAACTTTTTAAATCTGTTCTTAATAATGCTTGCATTTTTCTTATTTGTTATTTTATTGTATACAAGTAGAAAGTCCTGAGTGACAACCATTATAAGGAATTGGGTATTTTAAGGTGAGGTCTGATCGGATCTGCTTTTAGTGCTATATGGACATTTGTGCAAGAAAAAACCCCTAAAAATGTTAAAGAAAAGAAAATTTTACTAAGAACTTTCCTTTTTTTTATCTGTGAGAAATAAGATAACAATTTCAAACAGTTCATACTTGTTTCAGCAATGTTACAAATGATTGTTGTCTGATAAAACGGTTCTGTTGTATCCTCCAACTGTAGCATTACAAAATAATCAATTTTCATATTATAGTGAAGTTGCTGGACTGGGGAGAAGATGGTGCCACAGATGCTGAAACTGCTTCTCTTAGGGCATCATTTCAACAGGAAGTTGCTGTCTGGCATAAGCTTGACCATCCAAATGTTACAAAGGTAAGCATCTCCACAGATCATGTTTTAATTAGTAGCGATCATGTGTGATCTGTGCGTTCATTACAATTATCATGGTCTTAGTGCTAAATTGTAAACATTTTAATTGTTGGTTTATTACCTCAAGGTGTTTCATTGTCTCTTTGGATCAATACTTGTACAGGGGCTTCGTGCTGTTTCTGGTCTTTACATGAGAGTTAATTGATGTTCCGATTCCTATCCTTGCTTGCCAATCTCATTTACAAACACAAAATCTTTGATGCAGTTTATTGGGGCATCAATGGGGACAACAGACCTTAAGATTCCACATTCCACAAGCAGTGGTCAGACTACTATTCCTGCTCAAGCATGTTGTGTAGTTGTGGAGTATCTTCCTGGGGGAACACTGAAGCAATATTTGATTAAAAATAGGCGAAAAAAACTTGCCTATAAGATTGTAATTCAGCTTGCCTTGGATCTATCTAGAGGGTAAGTGATGCTGATAGTGATATCTGTTTTTCGCAGTTAAAAAGCAGAATACTCAAAACATGCGTTTAACAGCAGCCTTATTATTTTGCAGACTGAGCTATCTGCACTCTAGAAAGATTGTGCATCGTGATGTAAAAACTGAAAATATGTTATTGGATCCCCATCGAAACCTTAAAATTGCTGATTTTGGTGTTGCTCGTGTCGAGGCTCAGAATCCTAAGGATATGACTGGTGAAACAGGAACCCTGGGGTACATGGCTCCAGAGGTGTGTATGCTTATATCTAAGTACCATTGTTATAGTGTGAAATTTGGAACTATCATAGTCATTTGTTGTTTACAAGGCTACCTGAATATTTGATAGATTGCTATGAATTGGCTCACTAAATGAGTACCATGGTAACAAGAATCCTTTTAGGACAGATTTAAGACCATTTTGCATGGGTACAAAAATCTAGTTTTGTTTGAATTATTCAAGGAATTCTTACAAAATTTGTCCAGGTACTTGATGGGAAGCCTTACAACAGAAAATGTGACGTCTATAGCTTTGGCATATGTTTATGGGAAATCTACTGCTGTGACATGCCTTATCCTGATCTCAGCTTTGCTGAAGTCTCTTCAGCTGTTGTTCGGCAGGTTAGTTTGTTACTTGCCCTTTCTAGTGGACATATGCTTATGAGGAGTTGTCATTTTTCACTTGTTTTCTGAATAATAGGTTGATTCATAAGTAACCTGAATAAAATGGCTTTGTAAAGGGCTAACATGAACTTGTTCATTAGTTTACTGCTTAAGCATTACATGGTCCAGGCACTTGGTAGCAAAGAACTAATGATTGTTATCTTTTCTAACTATATGCCAGAATTTACGGCCAGAAATTCCTCGATGTTGCCCAAGTGCTTTGGCAAATATTATGCGAAAATGCTGGGATGCCAATCCAGATAAGCGACCTGACATGGATGAAGTAGTGAAGCTTTTGGAGGTGATCGACACGAGCAAAGGAGGTGGAATGATACCTGAAGACCAGGCACGTGGCTGTTTGTGCTTTTCATATCGTGGCCCGTGATATCCTTTTTCTTTGGTGGCTGCCTTCTTCGCTAATGTACGATAATTGTACATGACCTGAAGAGCTTCGGATATGGTACTCTCAAATTGCTAGCTTGGTGATAATGATCTGGAAAGCTTCCTTTGGGTAAGGTGGCAGAAGGATGGTTTATTACTCGGTTATCACTGCAGTCATCTATGGATTTTGAAGTTATTTGTATCTTTAATAAGGTAAATACTGTAATTATAATAAATTGTGATTTTATGGTCATTATAGTTTGTACAGGTTATCATGCTTTTGACAAACAAATGCTATGTGATATTTGCATCATTTAAATCTCATTTGTAATGCCATTCATCATCCGTCTACTTACAATACCAGAATTAGTGGGAGGCTGTGTGACACTAGAGCGAAGCAGATTTTATGTCAGAGGACCCTAGTAATAGTGTTCTAAGTGTTATTGTTGGCTGATAGCTTTCAGCAACTCAAATCAAGGTTACTGGGAAAAAATTTTTTTTTTTCATTTTTTTAAAAAAATAATTATTATTATTTGTTTGAAGGATTCAATGATGGGTGCAAAAAAATGACTCATTACCTTTATAAGTTTTAAAACAATATAGGCAAAAATTGAAAAAAATACTTGGCATTTGGCAAAGAGATCAAACCACATTTCTGTTATCCAACTTCTATTTCATGGAATGATGACTATTATCTAACTAGCCGTGCATGGAAATGCATCTGTTGTAACTTAACTGGAAGGTTTCAGAAACTATAATAATTGATATGTAAGAGGAAAGACAAAAAAGATGTCTGACCTGGATTGACTGCCATTTTATATTCTCTGTTGATATATGAAGGGTGAAGATGGATGCTGCTGGTTTCTGTTCTCTTTGTTATTGAATTTTCTTTTCCATTTTATTTCTTCTTCTCTTTAAATGTACTTGAAAAAAATAAAAAAGCCCGGAGAAAACATTCTTGACCTGGAGAAAAAAAGAAGAAGAAGAAGAAGAAAAAAAAGAACCCAACCACGTGTAAGGGAATATATATATATATATATATATATAAGATGCCAACAATGCTGGGGCTAAATGTAAAATTACAGTCAAGCAATAACATGGCACCGAAGAATTAGTCTATTGTTCCCAAACCCTCTTATAAATACAAGATTTTCATGGTTAACGCATAAATATGCATATATATATATATACATATATATAATATTTCATTCTATGGGGATCCAGGCCACGACCCCTAGTGCTCTCCCTTATCTAAATCCCTTGGCTTTTCCCTTGTGCTGCTCTTATTCTCTACCGATGTGGATACAGCTAGGATGTTGCCAAACAAGCGTGTTCCTTCTTTTTTAATTTCTTATGTGCAATGTTTCTTGTTTTTTGCGTGCAAGCACTAAGCTTGGTGCACTTTATAAACATTCGATAATGATAGTAGAGCCTGCTTTACGTAAGACGGCAATTCTGAGACCATGGAATGGAAACCGGCATAATATTTTCCACCAATCTATCATGAACGGAATCAGAGAGAAGTCCGGCATGCGACCGGTCCTTCGACGCTCGGTTCCTGGCGGCGGTCTCTCTCGCCCTCCACGCGCCGGTTGGATTGGTCCACCAGCAGAGAAGTGGATCTGGTCCAACTAATAGATCCTCTGTCTCAATTTTTTTTTTTTGGTAAACATGACGAGCAGAGCTTTCATTGAACCAGAAACAGATTACAACAACAGAAGACCTCCAAGACCCTAAAACCATAGAACAACAACAGAACCTGAAACAACAACAACAACAACAGATTACAAACCCAGAAACAGAAGACCCAGAACCAGATTACAAGGCTATAAAACCAGAAAGCTACTAGTAGAAGATTACAATGATAACAGAACAACACATCCCACCAACTCCACTACAACACAACAGAAGCTACTGATAGAAGATTTCAAGATTACCAAAGCCACTGATAAATCCAAAGCACAACCTGACAGAAGCCACTGATAGAAGAATAGCTACTGATAAAAGAAAACATCTGCCAATAAAAGTCAACAACTACTGATAGAAGAAGCCGGACGAAGTCCACTGGACAGAATCCACTTCGACTGCACAGAACACCAAAACTGCTGCATCATCCTGTAAGATATAAATAATACAGCAGAAGTACATTTGAAGCCATGATTTGAGACAATAGAAGTAATATACAACCAGCCAGTACTCCAAACACTAGTAAGAACACAACAGCTAGCATCCTCGTCTGTATTTAACCCGCTTCCTGTCTGCCTGCAAAATGAACAATATATCATTTAGCAATTGATCCTGGTGGTTCCATGAACAATCTCCATTATTATGGACAAACTTGGCAATGGAGTCAGCAAGTTTGTTGTCTTCTCTGAATATATGCTTTGCCTGAAAGTGTTTATAGTTTAAGATGAAAGACTACATATCAATCAAAAAAAGGATGCTTTGGAGTCAACTGCTTCTGTAAAGTGTAAATTAGAGAAATGACATGAGAAAAGTCCCCTTCAAGATAAACCTTCGAAGCGTTTACTAACCTCTTTGCCTGCACATAATCCCAACCAAGCAGCCATCATTTCAGCATAATTAACGGACAAGTTGGAATTTGTTTTCCGGTTACTAAGATAAGATTCCCATCGCTATTGTGAATTACATAAGCAATAGCAACTTTCCCATGAATCACGGCAGCATCAAAGTTAGTTTTGACACTTCCAAGAGAGGGTGGTGACCAAGAAATAAGAGAACCCATAGATTTGCTCAAGTTAAGCAAGTCAGGCTCACCACAGCGCCCAAACGGAAGCTTATTTTGAGCACATTGGTTTTGAACTTGCCGAGGAAGAAGATAATAATACACTTTCTGCATTAACTGGACTGAACGGTAGCTTCAAAATTTCTTTTATTCCGGGCATCCCACAAGAGCCAAGAAGCAATGGCCAAAATAGATTTACTCTTCCCTTTAACATGGGCAGCAGATAATAAATCCACCAAGCCCGAGATTAAAGGAGGTATGATATGGCCCGGACAAAAATTTATAATATGACTCCAGCACAAGGCAGCAAATGGGCAATTTAGTAAGATATGATTTGCATCCTCTATAGAACCAGAGCAAACATCACAACTACGCATATTTTGATGAATTATTCCTTTTGAACAAAGATAACTTTTACAAGGAAGGCTATTCCACTGTAGTTTCTACCAGAAAAATGCACCATGGTGGAACCTTCAATTTCCAAATCCATCCCATATTCTGTTCTGAATTAGGATGGTCCGACCGCACCAAAGGATACAAGTTTTTGATTTTGAGATTGTTCGGAATACTTATTCCCCGTGTCAACTGATCAGGCACATCATTATTAATAATAGGCCTCATTCTCGACTTTGTTATCATTTTAGTTGACATCAGAGTGGAGATAAGTGAAATGTTCTGCTCCTTGTAGGAGTAGATATCCTTAGGTCGCTGGTTCGAATCCAGCAGGTTGGAATTTTTTTTGTGATTTTTCAAGTATTTTCTCAACAATGCTAAAACTTCTCCATAGATTTTTTTTTTTTTCCATAAATTTGTTTCCCTTTAAAGTTTGTTCCAGTTGACCTTACTTTTGAAATATTTTCTAAATAATTTTAAATATCATCCAATTTCCCCAACTAAAACATTTATGATCTCATTACTTTCTTAGGTCACAATATGCATGCCATGAAAGCAGCTATTTATGTTCATTGTAAATTTGTAATGAAACATACACAAAAAAAAAAAAAAAAAAAAAAAAACAGAAAAAGATTTTGGGTGACATTCTCCAATGAAATATTAACATTAATGAAAGCTGAAAGCTGGCCACTGGTTAATTGGAATACACGATAGCCAAGGGTCCCTTGGAATATTGATTGAGCTACTATTGCCAATAGTCCATTAAAAATTATAATGAATGGTAGGCCCCCATATCTAGATTTTCCTCCGGATGAGCAAATATTAAGTAGCCTTATTGTATGTAACCCAAGAACCATGGAATTGATATTTGGCATTGACAACCTTAGCCCACAAAGAGTTAGGATTAAGAATTAAATTAGCTGCCATCCTACTAAAAAATGCCTTCTGTTTGATACGAAGGGGCATTAGATTGAGCCCTCCACAATTTTGATGCATGCACACCTTCTCACATGCTACAAGATGTAGCCCCCTCTGATCTGCATTATGGCCCGATAAAAAGGCCCTATACTCCTATCTCTTAGTCACAACTACAGGAGCATGAATGCAAGAAAGGCAATATAAAGGGTCTTCACCGACTCGTAACTGGTGGCCGGGCAGGTCTCGGGGGAGTACGAGGCGCGGGATCCCCAAATGGCAAAGTACCTGGAGCTCGTGCGGACGAGCGCGGCAGGATTTCGGTGCTTCAGCGTCTCCCATATACCTCGCGGGGAAAATGCTCGCGCGGACGCACTCTCCCACCTGGCAACCTTGCCGGACTCATCGCTGGGCCGCGCCTATATCGAGCACCTCAAGGCCCCGAGCTACGAGACACCCATAGAGGTCTAGTAGGTCAACCAGGAGCCCAGCTGGATGGACAAGTACATTTAGTACATTACCAACGGCACCTTGCTAGAGGACCGCGTGGTGGTTGGCCTCACTAAGAGGAAGGCCACACGGTTCGTTTTGATGGATGGGCTACTGTATCGGAGATCCTACTCCTACCCGCTCCTCAAGTGTCTGAGACCTGCAGAAGCCGCACTCGTGCTCCAAGAGGTCCACGAGGGCATCTGTAGGAACCATGTGGGGGGCAGGACACTGGCGTACAAGGCCCTCTGTCAAGGTTATTTTTGGGAGAC
The DNA here is from genome assembly GCA_021397845.1 of Areca catechu. Taxonomy (NCBI): domain Eukaryota; kingdom Viridiplantae; phylum Streptophyta; class Magnoliopsida; order Arecales; family Arecaceae; genus Areca; species Areca catechu. The sequence continues at coordinate 207,908,739 of CM038039.1, read as the reverse complement.
AATGAAAAAAGACGCAGCTGACTTCATGAAGAGGTGCGACCGGTGTCAGCGGCACGCCGTGGTGCAACATCAGCCCGCTGCTCCACTTTCCCAGCTCTCCGCCCCATGGCCGTTCGCTCAATGGGGCATGGATCTCCTAGAACCTTTTCCTCCGGCGTCCGGGCGACGAAAATTCTTGATCGTGACCATCGACTACTTCACGAAGTGGATCGAGGCCGAACCCTTGGCCCGGATCACGGAGGCAAACGTCACCAAGTTTCTTTGGAAGTCAATTATTTGCCGCTTTGGCCTACCGTACACCATCATCACCGATAACAGACGTCAGTTCGATTGTCGGGAGTTCGAGGAGTTTTGTGGCGACCTCGGCATCCACCATCGTTTCACTTTGGTGGCGCATCCTCAGACGAACGGAGAAGCCGATGTAACAAATAGGACCATCTTGCAAGGCCTCCGGACAAGACTGGACCAGGCCAAGGGTAGGTGGGCAGAAGAGCTCCCGAGCATCTTTTGGGCGTATCACACTACCCCAAGGATGGCTACGGATGAGACCCCATTCAACATCGTCTTCGGAGCAGAAGCGGTTATTCCAGTTGAGCTCAGCCTATCGACCCTGCGCGTGGAGCAGTATGACGAGAGGAGAACCTTGCCAGGATGCTGCTAAACCTGGACCTCCTTGAAGAAACGAGGGACATGGCCCGAGTTCAGATGGCGGCTTACCGGCAACGAGTGGCCAGATACTACAACTCTAGGGTACGACCGAAGTCCTTCCGCCAGGGAGACTTGGTGCTCCGCCATGCTGAAGCTTCCCAGCCACGGGAGCGCGGGAAGCTCTCCCCAAATTGGGAAGGCCCTTATAGGGTGGCGAAGGCACTTCCCCACAGGGCGTACTGCTTGGAGGAGCTAGGCGGATCCCGGTTCCCTCGGACCTGGAATGCCTCAAACTTGAGGATGTACTACCAATAGTGTAAGACCCCTCAAACTTTAATAATAAAATATTTTTCACCAAATTCCTACTCTCGTCTCGTAAGGCAAAAGCCATCCAGCTCTAAGTTCGGCGAGCATGGACATGGCGGAAGATCCGCGAAGGCGCAATGTCCCTCTCATAAAAATCTCGGAGTTCAGTCTGGAGTGTCGCACGGAACTAAATTCCGACATGCGGCCCCGGAGTTCAGTCCGGAAGAGATTCCAAAGACTTAGGTCTCGGTCCTACAAAATCCTGGAGAATAGCTCGGTAAGCCGCGCAGGGCTCAATTTCAGCCCGCGGCCTCGGGTTCAGTATGGAAGTTCGCAAGGGACCCGGTTCCAAAGCGAAGTTCCGGACTTCGGTCTGGAAGGTGGAGCAGAACCCAGTTCACCCACGCAATCCCAGAGTTCAGCTCGGAACGCACTATGGGACTTAGTCCCAATAGCTAGCGTCGGGGTTCAGTCCGGAAGATGCACAAAAAAAAGAAGAGAGAGAGAAGAAAAGAAATAAGAAAGAGAAAGGATAAGTTAATGAAAAAGAAAGTTTTCATTTCTGGTGGAAGATTCCTTACAAAAAGGGGGGAGCCCCGACAGGCCAGAAGATCTCCAAGAAAAAAAAAAGGAATACATGACCATAGAAAAAAAAAGATGTAAAGCTTCAGGGCTGCTTCGTCGCCGCCGCGTCCTCCTGAGGCTGGGGGGCACCATCTCTGTCGGCGGCACCGTCGGAAGGCTGCTCGGGAGCCACCACCTCAGCCGGCGTCGCTGTCGAAGCTCCTCCAGCAGGCTCCTCCCTCCGGCCACCCAGGTCGACTCGGGTAAGGTCGAGCTCGGGGTAGAACGAGCTCACCTTCTCCCGGCACACCTGAAAGCCCTTCAAAAGGAGTCCACCGCCGCCTCGTGCATCTCCGCGACGTACTCTTCGGAGGCCCGGAACTTCGGCACGGCCTCTTGTGTCTCCCTCTTGGATGCCTCCAGCAGTCCATTGACGTAGGAGTTCTTCTCCTTGGCTGCGGTCAGCTCCTTGAGCACCTCTTCAACCCGGCACTCCAACGACTGGGACTGAGCCCTGAGGCGAGTCTTCTCCACCGCATCTTCCTCCACGGAGTGCTGGTTCGAGATCCTCTCCTCTAACAGAGAGGTCTCGAGCTCCTTCACGCACCCCTCGGCGCGGCCCAAGTCTGCCGAAGGGCCTGGTTGTTCGCTCGCAGTTTGACCCCCTTATCCATGAGGTCCTTAACGTCTGCTGCGAGTCTGCCGAGCTTCTCCTCCTTCTCGGCGTCCTTCTTGGCATAGCCGACGAGGAAGTTCCTCAGCAGGAGGATATCTGCCTCGATCTGCACCAAAAAAAATGACACAAGACGTCATCAGCATCCAACTGGAACTTTAAAAGGTCAGAGCTCGGAACTTACCGTAAATAGCAGCGAGAGGATCCCAAGCAATGCCTCTGTGTAGTCCCGGCCGCCCCTCAGGCGGCGGTCCTGGGAGGTGCTCGCGAATTCCATCACTTTCTCCGCGAGCCCCTGATCATGGATCGCGGAGGAGCGGTGGTTGAGGCTTGGCGGTGGAGCGAGGTCGTCCGCGGCAGGCCGGGCGGCCATCCCTTTGCCAGGCAGTGCAGCCGTCGGTGGAGCCACCGTCGCCCTAGTGGCCACAATGGAAGTGGCCGGCGTGGCATCTGGAGTAGGCGTTGCCCGAGGAGGTTCAGCCTCCTCTCTTCCCCAACCTGTCGAGGTCGACGACAGGGACATCTGGCGCCCGGGCCCGAGGCAACCCCGGAGCAGGAGCCGTTGCCCCAGGATCGGTGATGGCAGAGGTGGGCGCAAGGCCACGGCTCGCCTCAATGCGAGCCCTCTTCACTGGGCGATCCTCAGCCCCTTCGGTAGAATCCCTCTCCAGGATGCCTCCATCAAGCTTTCTATGGAGAACTCATACCTGAGAAAAAAAGGGGTGGTTAGGCCAGTATAAAAGGAAGGAAGTGCAGGACAGAACATGAAGGTGAAGAAAGGAGAACCGGGCCTCCCCAACTCCCGGATGGGACTGACCCCTGCCTCAAATAAATTCTACTCTGAGAGCAGAACGTCGAGGGCTGGGACCACGTCACCCAGCAGCAGCGTAAAGTCATCCTGATCTGCCGGCTCGACCTTGGAATTCCGGTTCAGGGATCGATTCGGCTCACTCCATGCCCAGTCGACGTTCTCGACCGAGGTGAAAAAGAAACGGTTCTTCCAACCCTTGATCGAGGAAGGAAGGTCGAATCTAAGGCACCTAGGCCGGGACGAAATGTACCACCAGCCATCATCGATGGAGTAACGCTTCAGGGTGAAGAGAGCCCTGAAGAGGGAGAAACGGGCAACGAATCCATGGAAGTGGCAGAAGATGATGAAGGCGAAGATGACTCGGATGGCATTAGGAGCCAACTGGGCCGGGACCAGACGATAATGGCTGAGGAACGAAAGAAAGAAGGGATGAAGGGAAAAACGAAGACTGCCAGTAAGGAAGTCCTCGTAGAAGGCGACCCTCTCAGGGCCACTCAATGTTACTCGATCCCTATGCCTTGGGAGGGAAAGGCGGATTGAATCCGGGACCCCATAGGTGTCCCGGATCCGGGAAAGATCGTCTCCGGTCATCGTCGAAGCGTAACTGGAGGGACCGGAGGAAGAGGCCTTCAGAGGAGGAAGAGAAGAGACGGGACATGCAAAAACTATGGAAGGAGACCTAGGACCCCTAGGGATGCCTATTATCATGGCCCCAGGTTGGAGCTGCCTCCGGACCTTGTCCGGAATCTCTTCCCCCTCCGAGGAGGAAGACGATGGAGTCCTCAGCCGGGAAGGACCGGTCTCGTCCGGGTTGGAAGAGACATGATGGCGACGCGCCATGGAAGAAGAAGAAGCAAGAAAAACTCGTGCGAGGGTTGGGAGATAGAGGAAGAGAAAAGGAGATGCAGGCACTCACCAGGATATTTTGAACCAAAGGAACGGCGACCCTGGAAGATGAAGGGAGACCACTGCAATCGCCGGCGAGGTGTGAGAAAGCGGAGAAACCTCGTTTCCGGAAAGTCCCCCTCCTTTTCAAATTCGATCGACAGCAACCGTACGCTTCTTTCCGTCCTGGGCCATTAGATGACTACCACGTGGAGGCACGCCCGACATCGATGCTTCGGTTCGATAGAAACTACCTCAGTTTTGAAACGATGCATTAATGGCCCGTCAAACGCGTGCACGTGGTGACCCCTCACAGGGCCTCGGGTGCAACAGGAGCGGCAGCAGTGGTCATGGCAATTATGGCACGAGATTTTTGTCTTCTCCACGTCATCTCCGCATTAAATCCCGACATCCCAAGCCACGATGCTTCAATGGGACCTGGGGATGGGGGGCAACTGATATGGCTATATCACTGACGTGGAGCGCGTTTTCAGGTCCAGCTGGACATGGTTAGTACCACGTGGATTTTTTCTTTCAAAGATTCCCCCGTTCGGGAAGAAGTGCTCCTGCTCCTTCGCCAGGTGGCACCCCAAGACGGGTCCATCTCGACCGAAGTCGAGCCTCTCTCTGCCACTCCGCCAGGTGTCCACCCAGGAGGGGTCCACCTCGGCTGAAGCTGGCGGCCCCTCGCTCCCTCGCCAGGTGGCACCCGAAGACGGGTCCACCTCTGTCGAGATCGAGCCGGGCCCTCCTGCTCCTTCGCCAGGTGGCACCCAAGATGGGTCCACCTCAGTCGAAGTCGAGCCTCTCTCAGCCACTCCGCCAGGTGTCCACCCAGGAGGGGTCCACCTCGGCCGAAGCTGGCGGCCCCTCGCTCCCTCGCCAGATGGCACCCCAAGACGGGTCCATCTCTGCCATGTCAAGCCGGGCCCTCCTGCTCCTTCGCCAGGTGGCACCCCAAGATGGGTCCATCTCGGTCGAAGTCGAGCCTCTCTTTGCCACTCCGCCAGGTGTCCACCCAGGAGGGGTCCACCTCGGCAAAAGCTAGCAGCCCCTGCTCCACCGCCATGTGGCGCCCCCTAACGGTTCCACTTCGATCGAAGTCAGCCCTACTCTGCAAGGCCTCGGGGAGGCAGAGACACGGACACGAGGTCGCCACTGGGGGCCGGCACGCGCCGCGCCCCGTATGGGGTGCCAGTACGGCATGCAATGATACGCGAAACCTCGTTTGCATCAATTAAACAGGGCCCCGCAACCGAGGAATGAAATCCTTGCAGGCAGGAGCCTAAAACGGCTAGAAGCCCATCGTCAATGTCCCGAAATGAGAGCTCCCGCGCTCGGCCGAGGTCTCATCAGTCCTCCCCTTTTCGTGACACACGGCGGACGAGGCGTGCCGGCCACTTAACTCCCGGACTCAAAGGAGAGAGCGAGAAAAGAAGACCCAGAGGTCTCGGGAAGTCTCCGGGAGGAGACATGGGCTGAAGGCGGTCCGGTGGTATAAAAAGGACAGTAAAAACAGGCAGAAAGGTAGGTCGAAAAAGAGGGAGAACACCGAGAGAACGATCCGGGGGACCCCAGGAAGTCCTCAGGCGTGAGCTCGGCGAACCCAACGCAGGAAGCCGGGCTTCAACTCCCCTCTTCCCCACACTTCTTTTATTTACATCTCCTCTAAGCACGGAAATCCTTCGGGAACCCGCCTTAGAGGTCCTGTTCCATCTTCCGCTCTGTTACTTGACCGCCGGAGTGCCTCCTTCGAGATTCCCTGACCCGGGTCTCTGACTTTGTTTTGCAGGTCCGGAAGCTTGGAGATCTCGAGGTGAGAGAGTCCAAGAACCGGCGCCAGCTCACGAGCTACAAGCCACCGCTGTGAGATCGGCAACACCTGTAATGTACATTGCTAGCAATTCACATTGCTGGTAATCTTTATTACCTTTTAGGATTATTTGGCAATGCACTAAATGCAATTTGGAAGAAAACAAAGAATATTTCCATAATATGATATTAATACATTAAAATAATAAAAATAATATATTAATATAAATAAATATTTATATATTAATGATATATATTTTAATTAATTATATAATAAATAAAATAATATATTTTAAAGATAAATATGTTTTATAAATAAAAGATTGCTAGTTTTTAATTAGAATCGTTCTACCATGCAGATCTTGAACCATTTAATAAAAAAATATTATAACATTTATTATTGAAAAAAGTTCATTAATTGTTATCCAAGATTGATTAAAAATTTTGAACGGAAAAGAAAATATCCACCGTTAAGTAACCATGATAGTTAGCTAGCAAATTTTGTTATTTTAAATGAAAAAAGATCACTCTTTTTATATGATGCGATCAATTTTTATCCGATGATCTAAGATCCATGCAACAGAATAATTCTGACCAATAATTACTTCTCTACCTATATATTGTCCATATTTAAAATATATTGTCAGCATGGTTTACAAGGAGAGTTTCTCTTCATATTTTCGGGCAATGCGACGGTTGTTCTTGCATCTTTTGCATGAATGAATGATCGATCTTCTTGCATGACATCAAATATTAGATGGCACATAATGAGAACTGTGTAATGGAAGGAGGAATGCTAGGAATGCTTAAGCGCTTGCATGCAATATACAATTCGATAGTTGATGTCATACATCAATCATCGGATAGCGCATAAGCTGCTTTGAGAACTGTGTATGTGGATGAAAGGAGGAATGTTAGGAATGCTTTGATGGCTAAGCGCTTGCTTTAAAAGTAATGCAATGTACAATCCAATAGATGCCATAAAAAAAGATCAATCATTTATTCGTCCAAAAAATATAACCCGAACTTCAAGTAGTTTAAGCAACATCTGAATCTGAAGTTCTTAATTTAGTTTTGACAAAGATTATTCTAACTTACGTGCAGTAGCTGAGAAGTTGACCCTTGAAGTGATAGATCTACACGCCCTTGGATGTGATTCAAATCGTGCACTTCTTCTATTGACAATGAGCATCCCCGGATCTACTTACTATTTTAAGGACTGCAAAGGTGATAGACATCCATGCATGCGTTGACGTCAAGCATTCATATTTCCATTGCTGTCCTAAAAGACAGACCTTAGACGTTAATTACTCCACTATATCAATTGCTGAAAAATTTTAGAGAAAGCAACCTTCCTATTTTATAATTAATGGCACATCATATAGAATTTGGATGCAAAGCAATTGCCTTCGAAAGTAGAAATGTTGCTTCCTCTAGAATTTCTTTAAGTTAGAAGGAACGTATGCTTTAGTTTTGGTATAAATATTGCATCGAACTTTATGAAAGGAACATTGCATCGAGTCACTTCAAATTTTTTTAGGACACCATATTCTATCCTAATTAATGGAAATTATCATTTTCAACCTTAAAGACATATTGATTGCATTACGTATTTATCTACTTTGCAAAGTTTAGAGCATTTCCTTGTGTTCTTTGGATAGTGAAGACAGATCATCAGAACATAGTCCAATATATTCCGTTTAGGTGTTAGCCTGCAAGAAAAAAGCAATCACTATCTTTTTTATGTTCTTGTCCTATCAACAGCCTGGCCAAGAATCTGATCCAATTCACCTCATCACTTCCATCCATTAAACTCGCCGTCTAGGTTAACAAGAGCAGGTTGTCTGCATGTCAAAGTATTGGACGAGTAGCCTTGGTCTCAAAAATTATTATTATAACGTAAAATTCCTGAAAAATAGAGCAAATTAGAAGCTACCGTGTGGTACGGTAGGATCAAAAGTCACGTCAAGTGAAATTTAAGGTAAAGTTCAAAAATATTAGCTTCACACGTTTCTGCTAGCAAGGGTTTGCCACATCTTACTATAATTAAGAGCATTTCCGGTCCATGCTCTTCTATGCGCATCTAATTAAAAAGCACCGCATGTGTCCTGAAATAGATGGCACAAAAGGTAAGCTTCTACTAGAATTACAAAAATCTTCTTAAAATTTGTATTTATCATGTTTATGTTGAATAGGTCGTAAATCTTACATTTATACTGCATAAAAAATCAAAATTATTCTTGAATGGAAATAAGGATACACTTTTTTTTGGTTTTTAATGTTCCTCGAAGATTGTTATATCATTTAAGGTTATTTTACTTGTTTTTTAAATTTTTTATATGATACTTGAATCCTGTTTAAGGTTAATTGTTTGACTAATATTTTATTGAATTTTGAATTAAAATATTAGATAAAAATATTTTCAAAAAAAATAAAATAAAATTTTTAAACGAAAAAAAAATACTTAAAAAACCACCAGAAAAAAAGAAAAAAAATAAACTTAAAGATGCAAGTAGAACGTGCGTCTTCTAAACCCATCCCAAAAAAAATAATGCCTTCGAAGGTACAGGTACCTACATCTTCAAAAAAAAAAAAAAAAAAAAAAAATCCGATCCAACCAAAAAAATAAAAAATAAAAAATGGTTTGAATCTTCTAAACGAACCGAATAAAAAAAATAAAAAATAAAATTTATTTTAAATAATATTCTTTAAAATATACTTAAAGATGAAATAGATCCTGTGTTTGGGTGTTTTTTTAATAATATTTTTTTAAAAAAATTACTGAAGTAGTGCAGGTCAAAACAAATATACCGAACTACCGTAGTTAGATAAACATGGCAGCCACACTCGTGTCTTTAAGTTTTAACATAATAAAATTAAAAAAATATAATAAAATTTAAAATAATATAATAAAAATTTAAATAATATAATAAAAATTTAAATATTTAAAATAACATAATAAAATTAAAAATATTTTAAAATAATTAAAATAATATAAATAAAATTAAAAAAATTAAAAGAAGCTGCAGGTAAAGTGAAGCCGTAGGCTGCACCTGCGACTTTATCTTATTTATGCAACTCAATTTTTAAAATAAAAAAATAAAAAAATAAAATATTTCGGTAATCGGATCGGTGATCGAACTAGTAGTCGGATCGGTAATCGAACCGACAATCGGATTGGTGGTTGGACTGGCGACTGGATTGGATCAGTGATCGGATCTGGTCGCCATTCCGGCCGCCGGTCCGGTCACCCATCCAGCCACCGATCCAGTGACCCGTCCTGCCGCCAGTCCGGCCACCGGTCCTACAGACCGACAGGTCCTGCCACCATTCTGGGCACCATATATCCTACCACCGGTTCGACCAGGGATCTGGCCATTGGTCCAATCATTGATCCGGCCACCAATCTGGCCACCGGTCCTGCCACTGGTCCGGTCACCGGTCATGCCACCGGTCCGACCGCTAGTCCTGCCACCAGTCCTCCACCGATTCGGCCAGATTGGTGGCTGGACCGATGGCAGGACTGGCGGTTGAACCCCTGGTCAAACAAATGGCCGAATCGTGGAAAAACTGGTGGCCGAACCAGCTACCAGACCAATGACCGACCGTGGCCGAACCAGCTACCGAGCCAGTGGTTGGACCCTTGGTTGGACCGGCGATCGGACGATGGCAGGATTGACATCCGGACCGGTGGCAAGACCCATGACCGGATTGGTGGCCAGACCGATGACTGAACCGGCTGCCAGACCCCTGGTTAGACAAGCGACCGGACCCCTGGTCCGATAAGGGGTCCAGCAACCGGTTCGGTCACCAATCCGGTCATTGGTCCTGCCACCTATCCGGATGCCAGTCCTGCCACTGGTCTGAACGTTGATCCTGTCACCGGTTCAACCAAGGGTCCAGCCACCGGTCTGTCCACCTGTCCGGTTATTGGTCTGGTAGCCGATTTGGTAGCTGTCCGGCCACCAATCCTGCCATCGGTTTGGCCATCGGTCTGACCATGGGTTCGACTATCAATCCGACCAGGGGTCCGACTGTCGGTCATGCCATCGATCCGATCGTCGATCGACCAAGGGTCCGACCACTGGTCTTGCCACTAGTTCGGCAACCAATCTGGCCATACTGGTGGCAAGACCAGCGACCGACCGGTGGTAGGAATGGCATCCAGATCGGTGGCAGGATTGGCATCTAGATCGGTGGCAGGATCGGCATCTAGACCGGTGTCCGGATCGGTGGCAGGACTGGTAGCCGAACTGGTGACTGGATCGGTGGTCGGATCGGTTGCCGGACCAATGGCCGGACCCCTAGTCGGACTAGTGGCAAGACTGGTGGCAAGACCTGCCGGTCCGCTAGACCAGTGGCAGCACCGGTGGCCGGACTGATAGCAGGATCGGTGGCAGGACTTGTCACCGGATCGATGGCTGGATGGGTGACCAGACTGATGACTGAAATGGTGACCATATCCGATCACCAATCCAATCATGTCGCCAGTCTAGCACCGATCCGATTACCGATTCGGGCTTCGATCCGACAATGGTCCGATCATCGATCCGAATGCTGGAATGTTTCAATTTTTAATTTTTAATTTTTTTAATTTTTTTATTTTAAAAATTAAGGTGCAGGAATAAGATGAAGTCGCAAGTACGGCATGCGGCTTCACTTTACCTGTAGCTTCTTTTATTTTTTAAGTTTTTAATTTTATTATATTATTTTAAATATTTTAAATATTATATTATTTTATTATAAATTTTATTATATTTTTAATTTTATTATGTTAATATTTGAAGATACGAGCATGGCTGCCATGTTTATCGAGCTAGGTAGTCCAGTAAATTTATTTTGACCCTCGCTACTTTGATATTTTTTAAAAAACTATTATTAAAAACACCCAGATGCATAATCTATCCCGTCTTTAAGTATTTATTAAAAAAATATTATTTAAAAGAAATCTCATATTTTATTTTTTATTCGATCTATTTAGAAGATTCAAATTATTTTTTATTTTTTTATTTTTTTGATTGATTTAGAAGATAAAGATGATTTTTTTTTAAATTTTGAAGATGCAGGTACAACCTACATCTTCAAAGGCATTAATTTTTGCGTCTTCAATATATATATATATTTTTTTTAGTGGTTCTTCAAGTATTTTTTTTAGTCTAAATCATGTGCGAACATAAGCGCAAAAAATGGATACACATGGCCAGATTTTTTTAAAATATTATTTTTATAAAAATAATATTATCAAACTGCTACTGTTTTAAAGAAATTTACCAAACTACTGCTATGGGGTCCAATGTGGCTTTTTTTTTTTTTTTTAGGCCACCTTTAGAAGACATAGGGGAGGGCTGCATTTTTTCAAAGAATGCGTAGGTTAAACCTTTGCCTTCTAGTAACCCCCCCCCCAAAAAAAAAGGTTTTAGAAGGTGCAGGTTCAACCCGTGCCTTCTAATAAAAATAAAAAAGAAAAGGCTGAAGGTGCAGGTTCAACTTGTGCCTTCTAAAATGGAAAAAAAAAATTCATTTGAAGGCACATGTTGAACCTATGCCTTCTAATAAAAATAAAATAAATAAAGGCTGAAGGCACATGTTTTGAACCTGCGCCTTCTACTAAAATCCCCTCCCCAAAAAAGCATAAAGGCGCAGGTTCAACCCGCGCCTTCTAAAAAAATAAAAAAAATTCATTTAGTTGAAATGCAGGTTGAACTTGCGCCTTCAAGCAAAATGTAAAAAAAAAAAGATTTGCAATTGAAGATGCAGGTAGAACTTGCGCCTTCCAAAAATCAAAAAAAATATAAAGCACCTGCATCATCTACTACCAATTAGAGTTTAAAAAAATTCTTATCTTATGATTGTAAATTATAAAAAATAAACTGCTAGCCAAACTGGTGATCGTATCGATGGTCAGACCGGTGGCAGGATCGGCAACCAAATTAGTGGCCAGACCGGTAGCTGGATCAGTGCCCAGATCGATGGTCGGACCGGCACTAGGATCGTGGCCGGACTGGTGGCAGGACAGATTTGATTGTAAATCCGATCGTCGATTCGATAGCCAATCTGATCATTGATTTGATTGCCTGTTTGGCCGCCAGGTCGATGCCAATCTGACTGCCAGGTTGGTGGCAATCTGAGTTGGACTGATGGTCGGACCCTCGATCAGACCGGTGGTCTGTTGCCAGATTGGTGGTAGGACCAGTGACTAGATTGCTAGCTGGATCGATGGCCGATCCCTTGGTCGAGCCAGTGGCCGGATGATTGTGGGCGGATGAATATGGCCAGACCCTGGCAGCCATACCAGCAGTCGGACCAGTGGCAGGACGGGTGATCAGAATGGTGCCCGAACCGGTGCTGGATCGGTGCTCGGAGCGGTAGCAAGCCGATTTGATTGTCATCGATCCCTTGACCGGGCCAGTGGTCGGATGATGGTGGCCAGACCTTAGCGACCGAACCGAAATTGGTTTCAACCTAATGAACGACCCAAATTTTTTTATAATTTATTATTTTTTAAATTTTATTATGTGAAATTATGAAATATTTTATATTATTTATAAATAAATAATAATATAATATAGTATATGAATATTTGTTACATGTACCTAAGTGTATGCCCAAAAATTTAAAAAAATCTATTAAAATAAAGCTTCATTATAATGCTAGATCTATAAAATAATATGGTTTACACATAAATGTAATACATAAATGAAAGTAAAAAAATATATCCTAGTCCCACAAGGCAGCCATTCCTCCTACACGAAGGTTGCCTCCAATGATGTGAAAATTTTGCTTCACTCAGTCCTTGATACCCTATTGGGAGCTCTACCTCAGTGAGAACTGGCTCCTGTATAACACCTTCAGGTATCAATCCCTCACCGATAAGTTCTTCTCCATGAGCTGAGTATCCCTGATGCATCATATACTCTAGTGCGACAGTATAATCGAACTGCACTTCAGCATCCTCCATAGATATGAACTGCCTGACATTCTCGTATAGATAACTGCTCTCAGGTAAGTAAGGAGTGAACTCAGGCATCGAAAATGGAGAGGTACTGCATCGACGAATACGTCGTGTATGTCGAGGTACAGGAGCTGCTCCTGATGATGATGCGTAAAAGAAATGTGCAGGCATCTCATGATCTCTATCATCGTCATGAGCAAATCTTCGTAACTGGACATGATCCTGCTCATGGACAGTATAAAGGACGGTATCACATATATCCATAATGGACTAGGATGACGTGGATATAGAACTTGGCTGAGCAAGTTGTCGAATCTTGATGATATCATCGCTCTGAAATATACATGTAATTAGAATATTATTTTTAAAAAAATCAACTATGAAGTGTGTTTAATAAAATAATTTAATTGCTTACCAGGTAATCATGTATCGCACTAGTATGACTGATGAACCGCCTAGTGATGTGACGATACACCGCATGTATGGATCATAACAATCCATGATGCCATCAACAAGAGGGCCATCTAAAATATGATCTCGACGGCTATCCCAAAGCTGTATAAAATGTTGATGAGTAAAGGACCAGTCCTGCTCGTGTCGTCCTCTAAGATCGATATGGTGTAGTGCAGCATCTATATCACACCGATCTGGTATGGACCGGCGAATCCCAAACTGTCGTAAAACTCCATCAGCAAAATGCCAATCTACGATATGAAAATAAATAAGTGGCACTCGGGTACACCATACATCCTGACCATGTAAACAATAATCAGGTAGATGGGCAAGAATGTCAAGAGTATATGACCACATATCACTTGTTAATCATAATTTAAAATAATAAGATATTAAAGAAAATAATGTTAAAAAAAATTAATTTTACTTATTACTCGCTTCGATCTCAGGTGATCAAGATATAGTCTGCATGAAGATGATGCATGTGTTGGCACCTCTTTAACCAAAAATTGATCTCTCCATCTGTAGATAATAAACATTACATGATTAATATAAAAAATTAATTTCAAAAAAAATTTAAAAAAAAATTGATGCTTACCTGATTCCCAAGGGATCCTTAGTAATCCAGCTCCACCATCATCTAAGTCAATCATAGGATCTGTATTTAGCTGGAATAATCTAAGTGGTGCAATATTCGAGAATCTATCCCACGCCCAAAGCTATAGCAATATCATTGGTCCAACAATTTCATGAGTATCTCTCCGACTAGCCCTGTACATATATCTGTACAACCATGCTAAGCCTGCACCACCCCAACTGTAATGTCCAGCCGTCTCAAAATCATGTAGTAGAGATAAAAACATAAGATATATCCCCTTCACTAATATATCCATAAATAGACATCCATCCATAAACTATAATATATAAGCTCTAGCATGGCACTGTATTGCTATCTTATCTGCATCAAGGGGTAACTCGTGAAACTACTCAACTAGCCATACTAGACTTAACCTTGATCCATGAAGTCGACCCTCTGTTGGAATAACTCCTAATAACTGATGGCAAAGCGATGCCAATCAATCTATGTACTGCCAGTGATGGGTAATCCATCAACAGGTAAACCCAACTCGATGGCAATGTCCTATAATATGATGGTGCACTCTCCATATGGCAGATAGAATGTATGAGTCTCTGGATGCCACAACTCTATCAGTGCTATAATCAAGTGCTAATCTAACTATATATAACCTATGTGTGCCGGTCTATAAAATCCGGCCTACTGTAGTACGGTACTATACGTCTATCAAGTGGTGTCGACTTGCATGTAACAAGCTCCCTACGTTGATACTGAAGGAAATGTCTCCTATCCATCCCATATCAACCTGGAACGATGTGTGTCCTGATCATACAACACTAAATGGTCTACTGGTCCTGGATCCATATCTATAAAAAAAATACACATATATACAAAGGTTTGCTTTAACTGTAATTACAAAAATTTACTTAACAATCATCAACACCTTTGCAAAATAAAATTCATAACACTAATATGTAACAAACAACTACATGAATACGGAACTAGATTGAATTATGTCATCATTTAGTCAATTAATAAAATACAAAACATGGATAACAACAATAATCTAAGTACAACTAACAACAATACAGGTAATTATATATAAAATAAATACATTCTGAATTATATAGACAACCAGTCTCAGGAACAATGAAGTATGATGGCCCTCAAATAATTATAATATAATTCCAGTAACATGGAGCAATGGAATCTGATTAACGGTCTCTGATGCAATAAAATCCAATCCTGCAGATCAAACGATGATCAATATTAAAAGCAAAACATAAAAATTTTAATAATTATTAATATATAATAATTATATTATATGTAAAAATAGTTTCGGATATAATTACCTTTCGATGATAGTACTAATCTGCATTTCTAGATGGACATGACCTTCTATCATGTCCTTCCTCTCGATATATGATGCACCTTTATTTGTTTTCACTTTCTCTCAAATCCCTATCATTTCTAATTCAAGTGTGGCTTACCTTTGTATCGTAACCGTGTTTGATTAGGTATAACAGTAATATCTGCAGCAAGCTGCGACTAGTATGCTTGGTGAGGAATGGGTTGAAATTGAGGTATATATAACTGATGATAATCATTCAAACTATAGCATCGATCAACAAATCTATAAAAATCAATTGAAACACGTGCACAAGCAGATATGACATGTGAACACGATAGATGATAGCATTGCCATTTTTGACATTTACATGTATGATCTGACAGTCGAATAATATGTATTATAAAAATTAATATTTGGTACATTATAAAGTACATAACAAAAATATGTCAAAAATTTATTGACTTTAAAGCTATACCTGAGTGTGGTTTCTTTTTTCATATACGGACCATGTACCGTCGTTTGGATTTGAAATATATCACTGGCTCTATCAAATCTTGTAACTGTGTGAGATGTAGCTTTAGCTTATTTGGCAATTACATGATCCATGATGAATGGAGTAAATCTGTTGTTCCTATTTAGTGCATCAACTGCCTGGGCACGTCAACCATCAAAGTAAGATACAAGTCGAAAGAATGTCAACTGCACCAATACAGTTATTGACAGGAATCGAGCATTTTTAAGCACTCTATTAAAACACTCTGATAGATTTGTTGTCATTATTCCATACCTTTGACCACCATCATATGCACATATCCATTTATCTAATGGAATATCGCTCAACCATTTAATAGCTTATAGTTTCAATTTCTCGATACATTTTATATATCTCTCAAATTGTCTGATCTGTGTTTGCATTGCAGCCTTTTTTATCATATCCCTTAATTTGGCATCCCTAAATCTAGTATAGAAGTTGCTTGCCGCATGACGTAAACAGTATACATGATATGCATTCGGTTGTTGCCAACCTAGGTGCTCATTTTGTACTGCAACAGTATGCCAGCATACCAATCAGAAATTAAACAATTTTTTATCATGAGGTAATAAAAGTTCATAGACAAGTAAGAAACCAATCCCATGTATCGGTAGACTCTTCATCAATAATAGCAAAAGATAATAAAAAATTTGATTATTTTCATCAACAGTATTGCAATCAATAATTTATATCTATATTTTTTATACAAAAATATTATATCAATACTGATTACCAGTCGACAATTCTTGAATCCTTCAATGAATGGTGCAAAAGACCAGAAGACCCGATCAAATTGAGCACATGTTAAATGACCAGTTGGATTGCTAATGAATTTCATCCAAGAACCAAGATTAAATTCCTTTATTACATGCAACCACTTGGGCAATAATTCATATGATTTGTCCCAATCACCAAACACCATGGCTATTGCTTTTTGTTTTGCTTTCCATAACTTTCTATAAGTGACCGTGTAATTGAATTTATACTTTATGACCATACTAAGTCCTGCAATAGTAATTGTAGGTACTTCTTTCACTAGATCATGTATTTCATTGGTAATTAAAGTAGAGTTTAATCCATAATGATCATAAGATATCACTTCAGATATGCATGTATGGAGACCATAATATCGTGATATCTCAAAATAATCATTTTGTTTAATTGCTTTGAGCTTTCATTGACATCCAAAATCTTTATACTTGCATTTTATAGCCCATAAATTTGGAATTGACTCGGCAACCTTGAATTCATGGTATCTATCAATTGAATATTGCTTCACAACATTTTGTAATTCATCCTTGTATGCAAAATGAAATTCTTTGCATAACTCCTGACCACTTTTCCAATTAAAAGATGGTTCTTGAAAGGAATTATACATCAAAACATTAGTAGCTTCCCAATTGAACTGAGTGAATGTTATAGATGGAGCCTCAAATATAATATAGTTCAGTACAGTTATCTCATGTAAACTTTGTGCAGCATGAGAAGGGCTAGCTTCTTGACCTCATGATTAACATCATCTTCGTGAGGAACATCATCTTGATTAAAAAGCTCATTATCTGCATGTATTATATCACTAGCAGCTATGTACTTGAAGAATGCCTGATGACACTCTCTGGCACATCACTTTTCGTTGTACGAATATGATCCTCGGTATATAAAAAAGCAGTATTTACTTGAGGACTATTGTAAATATTTGGACTACGAACAGAAACAACATGTTCACTGATTCTACTTGTTGCCATATTTTGAATAACCTCTTCATATTCATTTGATTTGTGAATGGGTCATGCATCTTCAACGAGTTGTACATTTAAATACAACTCCGCACCTAATAAACATTGATGTGCAATAATAGTAGAAAATATTATCTCTATGTCCTCATCATCAGTAATCGAAACAGGTTCGTACATTACTAATATCGGTTGTACAAGTTATGGATATCTATATATAATCAATAATTTATACCTTATCTTATCAATATGGAATACACTATGTAACTTGTTCAGTAGTTCTTCATATGTGATTCTATATTTAATTCTAATTACTTTTTTGGGTCTCCTATTGTATTCAATACCAAATTCTCCATTGATGATACAATCATTAATAAATCATAACACTGTGATAACTTCTTCCATTTCCCACTACAAAAAAATTAAATGAATGCTTGATGAAACATATTATATTCAATAAATTTATAAAAATATTAAGCATATTGTCATTCAAAATGGAAAAAATCTATATATCTACAAATATGCTTTATATATATAACTATTTACAACATAACAATCATACAATGAGAAGTTAAAAGACACGTAATATTAGACAACAGTTATATGATATTTCTGAATATATAAAAAAATAAGATTTAAAAATGATATATGTAAAACATGCATCTTATCAATATCTAATAGGTAAGGGTCCTATCCCATTCAAGAATTACAATCAATTTTATAGATTAGTTAACAGTAATCAAATGATATGCAATTGGGATCGAAAAAAATTTTGGCAGCATTTCTCTTTAGTTTTCCATACACAAATATTTATGTGCTAGGAGAATTAAAGAAAAATGCTATCTGTTGCCACTAGGACCGTGATGGCCTGTAGCTCCGATGCGGCGTCGAGCATCGTCCTTCTCATCCAGAGTCCTACACACGCACCCGGTCCTTCAAAAGAAAAAGAGACCCGGACCGGGGATTCCAGTAGGGGCACTCTGACGATCAAGTCAGTGGACGATCCAGGATAACAGATCCTTCTCGGTGGATCCCGGTGAGGTCTTCACGTTCGGAGGTTATATTTTAGAGAAAAGAAAGTGAGAGAGTAGGAAAGGAGCATCGGTGGAGAAGGAGAGCCCGAGCAGGGTCGGCTGTGTCCATGGGATTCTTTTGACAAATTTCTCGATAGCCTCAAAGCATTTCGTCTGGTTTGCTCTCCCCTTCTGTGTGCCGACGTTACCTCGCATGCCTCTTTTGTGACTTGTTGTTTGTTGTCTTGTGTGTCTTCGATCGGAGGCCCCTTTTAGTTGGTTCTAAAGAGGCTGTGTTGCCCCTTGAGCTTGCTTCCTAGATGTTCCCTTCTTGGAGGAGTTCCAAGGGTTGACATCTGGTAGCATTCAGGAACTGTGCATGAGCTCCCCTTTCTCCCTTTGGGGCAGGGAGTTATGTCGCTAGCTCTGACATTCTGGTTGGTTGCCATGTTTTGGGAAGCTTAGCAAAGCATTGCTATATGGGCGGCCATCCCAGGATTTGAATCCTCTGATGCGACCTTCTTCTTGTGGGTGATGCAGACAGTAGGTCGAGAGGCGTCGTGCCTCGAATGGGGCATCCCTTCTTGATTGGTGTAAATTGGGGCCTGAGAGGATCCTAGTGCTCCGACGAGGTGTCTCCCTCCATAGGCCTCAGGCGGCGGGCCATCGCCTGTTAGTCGTACCATCCTAGCAATGGGGTTTTGATGAAGACAACCCCCTTTTCCACCATGATTTGAATCTCTATTGTCCTCCTTTCTTCAGCTAGTGGTAGTACGAGCTCGACCTCGGCCACGAGCTAACCTCGGTAGGGGGCTCACTTTGGCTCGTCGCTTGGGCACCATGCTCAGGCGGCACCTCCCCTTGCCAGCTAACAGCCGGCTTCTAGATGGGCTCCACTTCAGCGGATACAACCATATCAGTTGCACCCCACTCTTGAGCCTAAAAGATGGTACAGTGCTCGAGGCAGGAGAGTAATGATCACGCTGACGTGGATTAGGATGTCTCTTACATTCCTGATGTCTCTGCATGCCTATGCTTCGTAGACCATGCCTTCGCATTGATGGGGGTTTTATAGTACTCGGCCTTTCAATGGCGATCATAAATGCTTCTCCCGAGTCGATGCGAATCTTTCGAGAACAAAGCATTTGGGTTGCCCGGTGCCAGTACGTGATGTCATCTAGTTAGCCTAGCAATTAATGAGGTGCATACCTTTAATCGGTACGAGGGAGCGATAGGATTTATTCCAGAGGAACCATCCCTCACCTTTTTAAGGACAAGTGGATGGCCTTCACATAGTCTCCTCCTTTCTCCAATGCTTTTTTTCTTTAACTCTTCTCTCCTGACCTGTGCCGAGGGAGGTCTTCTAGTGAGCTTCAGGTCCCTGAGCGAAGGACCGAGGGGCCGCTTGATGTTTCTCCAGGAACGTCTAGCCGGCAACCTGGCGGGGGTGTTCTAGTCGAAGAAGAAGTATGCTGAGCTTGAGATTCTCTTGAAGGAGGAGAAAGTCGAGAGGCCTTGGGGGGCAAAGAAGGTGGTTGCCCGTGTGATGGGAGCAGCCTACCTGCGAACCTCTTGGTTATGCTTGGTTATGCAATTGTATGGGGGGATGGCCACGGTTGCAGTCATCATGGAGAAGGTCGTGGTTGCCGCGGTGCTACTGAGAATGGCCTAACGAGGAGCAGTCGTACCTATGCTTGGAATCACCAGATCGATGAAATCCAAGAAGGACGGTGCGGTCGAGGAGGATGTGTTGCTGTATTCCTTCTCAGGTGTTCACTTGAGGAAGGGCACCTGCATCCTTGGGATATCGGGGCTGATGCCGGACTCTAGGGACCCGACGGACTCCTAGGGAGGATGGTGCACTAGAGGCAGACGCGTCATTGTTCTCCTTCCCAGTAAGCTCAGTTGAGGGAGGGACTACCGTACCTCCAACTGCTTCCGAAAGTAGGGTCCATAACTAGGAAGGTGAAAGGAAACTGATGCAGGTGGTTTGACAATATCCTACACTAGGCATGCAAATATCTGCGGGAGCAGATTGGATTTTATTACAATTTTTAAAATTCACGCAGTGGGTATCTGCTCCGCCAGGAATTAATCTAAATCTAGTTGCATTTAGGCATGCATAAACATATAAAATATTTATAAAATATTAAACAATTTAATCTATCCATGCATGATTAAAAAATAAATTTTCCATACCTTTATTCTGCCTGGAATAACTCTGGAATAAACCTGGAATAGACTGGAATAACTGGAATAAAGTTATTCCAGTCGTCTTCCTCCTTGGGACCCTATTTTTTGGCTTGCAAAACATCGTCGAAACACCTCCTTCTGGACCTCCGTTTGCTCCCAAATTTGAGCAGCGACTTCTTGGACAAGTCTTCTTCGATTTGCCATTGGTTGCTGCAATCAAATCTAAGCCAAAAAAATTAAATAAATCATCAAAGTCTGCTGCCAGATTTCTGCAGCAGAACTAGATAGCAGACTTTGGCCTTCGTTTTGGAGCAGCTGGGACGATCCCGGCTCGCGTGGTTTGTTCCTAGGAGTATAGTGGTATTCCCTCTAGAGGGAGACATGCCCGGGGCTCTCGGATCCCTCTCCATGCGCGGTGCTAGCCACTGGAAGAGAGCTTCACGGTCATAGGATTTTTCAGCAACAGAGCTTTGCTGAAAAGGGATTTTGAGCACTTGAAACGATGGGAAAAACTCTCCCTCTCACCCTCCAAAACGCAGCCTATCTAAGCTCTCAACCAGGGGTCACTCAAAGAAGAACACCTTGCTTTCTTTGGTTCTCATATGCTGGGATTTTTCAACCTCACAATAGGGGACGGCTGGATGGGTTTATATAAGGTGCTGGGAGGGAGAGGGAGGTGGAGCGACAGGAGGTGGAGAGGCAGCAGGTTGTTAACCCATTTAATAGCCTTAATCCAGGATTAAAGCCATTAAACGGTGGAGGGAGAAGAGGAAGAAACGCTAGCGATTGGGAGGACTGTCGTTTGGCCTTCCACAAAACAAATGACCGTGTAAACGGTCCAAGGAGTAAAAGAAAATCGTGGAAACCAATCCACCGGTTCAAATAACCGGTCCAAGCCTTTTAAACCAACCCATTGGTTCAATTAACTAACGGTGGTTCAATCCAATTGAACCTGGTTCAAGCCCAATAAAATTAGTTCAATTGGTTTACAACCAATTGGAGGCCGAAACGAACTCCGAATCAGTTCAAAACTGATTTAGAAAAATCCTGGTGCAGTACTGGTCAACCCGGAATATTTTCCAGTTGACACAGACAAGGGCAAGACAGGAAAAAAATTGCTCAAAAATACTGTGACCATAAAACCGAGACGATTCCCAATCGTAATCGGTATCCGGATCAGAGAGTTATTCTCTGTGGCGTGTGACCTCATAGGTTCGAACCTAAATGGTAGCATTAGAACAATTTCTAGTACCAGCACGGGAAACCATCTAGCAATGGGTCCCGATCGAAGATGCGGGAGCAAACTATCGAACCTCTGGCATATGGTTACCGTATAATTCATCCCTTTGACCTCTAATGCTCATCACGACTGAGATTGGGCTACCAACCCAGACTGATTCAGTCGACTACGTGTCTCAACCTCGCAAGCCCAGTGACTCTTCACTAGGACTACCCCGGCCGAGGATTTGCTAAATTGAGATACTGCGAGACATTCAATCCAAACTGTTTGGATAGGTCAATTCCATCTTGGTCCATCACTGCTCCACAAGTACTTGCCTGTACCCAGAAACCTTCCGTCACCGGATTAAAAATCCGGGTAGTCCGGCACCAAAATATAGGGAGTTGCTTGCAAGCTACCGTGATGATCTCAGGTCAGAGGGACATATATACCCATATCCAATCGTGAGTTTCCCTTTGGCAGAAAGGGGCTGCACGGAGTCACGTTCAATGAGATATCAGATATCCCACTTGCAGATCACATCAGTGTCACCACACTCATTTGGTCAAGAGGACAACCAAACGATGTGAACTGTAACAACCTATACTTGATATATTGCCGTCCAGTACAATATATCCTTTGGTTGTGAACAGGGTTTAAGGACCACTCGATACATCCTCTCTGTATCGAAGTCAGTGTAGTCCTAAGGACTTCATCACATGGAAAGAGTTCATTTCAGGAAAATTAAGTATGCGATGAGCTGGCAAAAAATAATATTTTATTAATTCATAAAATAAGTATAATACTGAGCACAACCGCCTACAACCCAGGAGATTGGCTTTGGGACACAATTCCCAACAACTCCCACTTGTACTAAAGCCAATCAGAAGAGTATCTAATACCCATTTCTCATTTATAATAATCGAACTCTTTTATTCCGAGGGCTTTAGTGAAGGGGTCGGCCAGATTTTCTTTTCCATCGATCTTCAGAAGATTGATGTCGCCTCGTTCCACGATCTCTCGTACGAGGTGGTAGCGCCGCAAAATGTGTTTGGTGCGGTGATGAGCTTTAGGCTCCTTAGCTTGAGCAATGGCTCCAGTGCTGTCACAGTACACCGGAACAGGACCATCTAGGGAAGGTGCCACCCCTAGCTCTCCAAGGAACTTCCGCAACCACACAGCTTCCTTTGCCGCATCTGATGCTGCAATGTATTCTACTTCGCATACCGAGTCTGCAATAGTTGCCTGCTTAAAACTTTTCCAGCAGATCACTCCTCCATTCAGGGTAAATACAAAACCTGACACACTCTTGCTATCATCTCTATCCGACTGGAAACTGGAGTCAGAGTACTCCACAAGTTTCAAGTCAGGTTCTCCATAAATTAGCCATTGATCTTTAGTATTTCTTAAATACTTAAGGATGGACTTAACCACCTTCCAATGCGCCTCACCTGGGTCAGACTGGTATCTGCTCACTACTCCTAGTGAGTATGCCATGTCTGGCCTAGTACAAGTCATAGCATACATGATAGAGCCTACTGCAGAAGCATAAGGTACTCTACTCATGCGCTCTCTTTCCTCAGGAGTTGTTGCACAATCCTTCTTGGAAAGAGTAATTCCAGAACCTATCGGAAGATAGCCTTTCTTGGAATTTTCCATGCTGAACCGTTTCAACACAGTGTCAATGTACATATACTGGGACAGTCCCAAAAGCTTCTTAGATCTATCTCTATAGATTTTCATACCTAGTATGTAAGAAGCTTCACCCAAGTCCTTCATGGAGAACTGAGATGATAACCATACTTTTATTCCTTGTAATGCTGCGACATCATTCCCGATTAAGAGAATATCATCAACATACAGTACTAGGAATACAATCATAGAACCATTAACCCATTTATAGATGCACGGTTCTTCTCCGTTCCTAACGAAGCCATACGATTTGATACACCTATCAAACCGTAAGTTCCAACTTCGAGATGCTTGCTTGAGTCCATAGATGGACCTCTGCAACTTGCATACTTTTGATGCATCTATGGATGTGAACCCTTCAGGCTGTATCATATACACCTCTTCTTCTAGTTTCCCATTCAGGAAAGCGGTTTGGACATCCATCTGCCAGATCTTGTAATCAAAATATGCTGCCAAAGCAAGCATGATCCGAATGGACTTGAGCATTGCCACAGGGGAGAAGGTCTCGTCATAATCGATACCATATCGCTGACGATACCCCTTGGCAACTAGACGGGCTTTATAGGTCTCTACCTTCCCATCTGCGCCCCTTTTCCTCTTGAAGATTCATTTACACCCGATGGATTTTATTCCTTCAGGCGGATCAACCAATGTCCAAACATTGTTGATTTCCATGGACTCCATTTTGGATCGCATGGCTCCAAGCCATGCCTCAGAGTCAGATCTCTGAAGTGCATCCATATAGGTGATCGGATCCTCATTGTTCTCATCGAGCTCAATGGGATCGTCGTCCCGGACCAAGAAACCGTAGTATCTGTCCGGGTGACGCGGTATTCTACCGGATCTCCTAATGGGTTCTGGGTGTGATTCAATCACAGTCGACTCTACGATGTCCTTAGAGTGTGTAGGTTCTTCTATTGGCTGAACTTCATTAAGTTTAATCTTAGAGGCTATAGTTCCTTCTCCAAGGAACTCCTTTTCCAAAAAGATAGCTCTAAGAGAAACGAACACCGTTTGTTCATTCTCCAAGTAGAAGAAATACCCATTGGTTTCCTTAGGATAACCAATGAATAAACACCTGTCAGACTTAGGACCAAGTTTGTCTAAGTCTAAACGCTTTACGTAAGCCGGACAACCCCAGACCCGAAGGTGTGAGATTGAGGGTTTACGTCCATTCCATATCTCATACGGAGTGGAGACAACTGACTTACTTGGAACATTATTTAATAAGTAATAGATTGTCTGAAGCGCATATCCCCAAAAGAATAGCGGCAGAGTTGCAAAGCCCATCATGGATCGAACCATGTCCAACAAGGTTCGATTTCTCCTTTCGGACACACCATTCAACTGTGGTGTTCCTGAAGGAGTCCACTGAGAGAGAATTCCATTCTCCTCAAGATATGTCAAAAAAACACCAGATAAGTATTCACCACCTCGATTAGATCGAAGGGTTTTAATACTTTTTCCAGTTTACTTTTCTACTTTATTACGGTATCGTTTGAACATTTCAAACAATTTAGACTTATGTCTCATTAAAAAGACTTAACCGAATCTTGAAAAGTCGTCTGTAAAAGTAATGAAATATTTGTATCATTCTCTGGCACTAACTGTCATTGGGCCACATACATCAGTATGTATTAGACTTAGAAATTCTGTAGTTCGTTCACCTTTTTCAGTAAAAGGTGACTTGGTCATTTTACCAAGTAAACAGGATTCACAAGTGGGCAGTGATTCAGAATCACTGACCTCGAGAAGTCCATCTCCTCGCATCTTGTTTATCCTATTTTGGTTAATATGACTTAGCCTACAGTGCCAAAGATACAAATCATTAACATTATCTAACCTTGGGCATTTGCTAGAAGTGTACATTACACTAACAGGCCTTGATAGTACGTATATGCCATTATTTAATCTAGCTTTCATTATAACAGAGTTATTCAAAATAACATTGCAAAAATCTCCTTTTATTGAAAGTTCAAAACCACAATTGGCCAAAAGGCCTACGGAGATTATGCTCATAATGAAACTAGGACAATAGTGACAGTTGACTAGTTCGACAGTACAAGACTCAAAGACAAGACGCAGGACTTCGATCGCTAGTACTGGAACACGATTTCCATTCCCGACGCTCAGAAACTGTTCTCCATCTTCAAATCTTCTGCTAACTTGAAGTCCCTGTAACGAATTACAAATATGAATTGGACTACGAGTATCCAATACCCAGTTAGCAGTATCAACAATTGAGTAATTACAAGGTTTTATCATATAAATACCTTGTTCAGCAGACTTCTGCTTCCTCGGCCTGTTCGGATTAAGGGACGCAATATAAAGAGGACAGTTCCTCTTCCAGTGTCCCTTCTTCTTGCAGTAGAAACACTCTGCAGAAAACTGATCAGCCTTATACTTCCTAGTCTGACTAGGGCCAGGAACATTCTGCACCTTCTTTCCCTTTTTATTTATTTTCTTCTTCCCTTTCTTAAAGGGACGACGACCTCTACTTCCTCCCACTAAATTCACCACCCCCTTATTCAGTTGGTGGTCTTTCTCGAAAGTCTGCAGCAACCCCAAAAGACCATGGTAGTTGACTGTAGGCTTGTTCATTCTGTAATGATCGAGAAAATCAAGATAGGAGGAGGGAAGAGAATTCAGGATCGCATCCTTACCGAGCTGCTCGTGCAAGGGGCATCCGAGTTTGCCCAGTTTTTCAATCAGCTCGATCATGAACAATACATGATCAGTGACTGAACCGCCATTCGGCATCTTAGAGTTGTAGATGGCACAAGACACTTTGTACCGTTCTACATCATCCGGGGTGCCGAAGGATTCCTTCAACTTTTGAAGGATTTCATCAGGTTGAGCCTCCTCGAATTTGCGACTGAACTCGTCGTTCATCGCCGCTAACATGATGCAACGGACAGTTGTCCGATCAGAGACCCACTTCAGATAAGCGTCTCTGACCACACTCTGTGCATTAGCGATTGGGATTTCAGGTGCCGGATCCGCTATTACATAGAGGATCCGTTCATGCTCCAGAACAATTCTCAATCTTCGATACCAACTATCGAAGTTGTGACCCTTTAACTTCTCGTTATCGAGAAGTGACCGGAGCGATAAATTTGAAGACATCTAAAAAGAAAAAAGACCATATTAGTTTATGAATTAATAACTTAATCAAAAGACTTGGACTTTAGTCTAAAGGTTTCTCTCACTAATTTTTCAGATTGGTAGCCTCTAACTCCAATCCGTGAAAACATGTGTTTTCAAGTGGGTACTGAAATCCAATAGGCCTCGCATGAGCCCGACTATGGCCGGCTCACCCATACGAGCCTAAAGGTAGGTTCGTAAACCAATTGTTTCCCTAAACAATTTTAAGCAATTTATTTTGCCCCAGAGAGTACCCAAATCGGCCTAGGGGCCTCATATTGCGGGTCTCTGGTTAGGTCCAACCATTAAAATGACAAATCCAATGCTTCCAGCTAACTAAAGACCAAGCCCGACTATGGCCGACCCACCTGGTCCCGTTAAGGAGGTTGCACTGAACCATCATCGATCAGATAGAAATTCCAGTCGCCAGATGTACACCCGTTCTATGGAACTGCTGATGCACACCAAGTTAGAGGACACATTTCTATCCAACTTAATGGGAGGCTAAGACACTATCAACTCCTTGACTTAGTCTTTTTAAGGACCTAATAATTTTAGAGGATTTTTAATTGTGACAGAAGAAAGAGATAAGGACATGGATCATCCTCCCACTGAATCAATCAGATTCCAGGAGGGTTGAAATAAATCAACAAATGATCCATGGGCACCTATAGATCAGTCAGATCGATCAACCTGGGTGACATGGGTTAACTCGAGTCATTGAGCTTTTCCAATCAGTTCTGGTCGACTTGACTAGCCAGGTAGGTGAGATCATGGGTGAGTATCCGCCATTAACCATCTTTCCTAGACACCAACCAAGTTGGCCAGGAAAGAGGTAGCCTCATACAGCCATGATCACAATGCCAAACCTACCTCGACACCAGTCGGTTTACCAGACTCGATCATACTAGCCTAAAGACTCGGGCGTCCACTGAGCCACTAATTGGATCCATTTTAGATGAATGGATCAACTATTATAACTATTAGATAGTTTTAAAGAAGGACCTTAAACAACTTTTGTTTAATCTTCTAGTTATCCAGTTCAACTAAATTTAGGTCTAACCCAGTTATAGACACAACAAGTCAGCTAACCCAATTTAACCCAAAATGGCTTATGCAAATTATATTAGATTTCATAAACCTAAAAAATTTTCTAATAAGCCAAACACTTAATTAAAATAATTTTTAATTAAGTCTCTATGTAAAACAATTTTACATACCAAAAATCATGCATCAAAAAATATTTTACAAATATTTTATAAAACATGCCTAAAACATGTATCTCTAAATTAAAATAATTTTTAATTTTTTAATATTCTTTAAGGATCCTTCTGAAGAGGCCAACACAGACGATCCACATCATG
This sequence comes from Areca catechu, assembly GCA_021397845.1. Lineage (NCBI taxonomy): Eukaryota > Viridiplantae > Streptophyta > Magnoliopsida > Arecales > Arecaceae > Areca > Areca catechu. The sequence continues at coordinate 207,880,817 of CM038039.1, read as the reverse complement.
TCAAAGACACATGGTCATGGTGAAGGTCTCAACTAGGTTCCAAAAAGAAAACTTAATACATCTTTAAGATTAAATAATTTTTAATCTGTAACCATGCAGACTAGATTAGATTACAAATTCAACCTGGCTCTGATACCACTGAAAGGAAACTGATGCAGGTGGTTTGACAAGATCCTACACTAGGCATGCAAACATCTGCGGGAGCAGATTGGATTTTATTACAATTTTTAAAATTCACGCAGCGGGTATCTGCTTCGCCAGGAATTAATATAAATCTAGTTGCATTTAGGCATGCATAAACATATAAAATATTTATAAAATATTAAACAATTTAATCTATCCATGCATGATTAAAAAATAAATTTTCCATACCTTTATTCTACCTGGAATAATTCTGGAATAAACCTGGAAAAGACTGGAATAACTGGAATAAAGTTATTCTAGTCGTCTTCCTTTTTGGGACCCTGTTTTTTGGCTTGCAAAACATCGTCGGAACACTGCCTTCCGGACCTCCGTTTGCTCCCAAATTTGAGCAGCGGCTTCTTGGACAAGTCTTCTTCGATTTGCCACCAGTTGATGCAATCAAATCTAAGCCAAAAAAATTAAATAAATCACCAAAGTCTGCTGCCAGATTTTTGCAGCAAAACTGGATAGCAGACTTTGGCCTTCGTTTCGGAGCAGCTGGGGCGATCCCGGCTCGCGTGGTTTGCTCCTAAGAGTAGAGTGGTACTCCCTCTAGAGGGGAGACATGCCCGGGGCTCTCGGATCCCTCTCCACGTGCGGTGCTAGCCGCTGGAAGAGAGCTTCACGGTCATAGGATTTTTCAGCAACAGAGCTTTGCTGAAAAGGGATTTTGAGCACTTGAAACGATGGGAAAAACTCTCCCTCTCACCCTCCAAAATGCAGCCTATCTAAGCTCTCAACCAGGGGTCACTCAAAGAAGAACACCTTGCTTTCTTTGGTTCTCATACGCTGGGATTTTTCAACCTCACAACAGGGGACGGCTGGATGGGTTTATATAAGGTGCTGGGAGGGAGAGGGAGGTGGACCGACGGGAGGTGGAGAGGCAGCAGGTTGTTAACCCATTTAATAGCCTTAATCCAGGATTAAAGCCATTAAACGGTGGAGGGAGAAGAGGAAGAAATGCCAGTGATTGGGAGGACTGTCGTTTGGCCTTCCACAAAACAAATGATCGTGTAAACAGTCCAAGGAGTAAAAGAAAATCATGGAAACCAATCCACCGGTCCAAGCCTTTTAAACCAACCCATTGGTTCAATTAACCAACGGTGGTTCAATCCAATTGAACCTGGTTCAAGCCCAATAAAATTGGTTCAATTGGTTTACAACCAATTGGAGGCCGAAACGAACTCTGAATCAGTTCAAAACTGATTCAGAAAAATCTTGGCGCAGTGCTGGTCAACCCAGAACATTTTCCGGTTGACACAGACAAGGGCAAGACAGGGAAAAAATTGCTCAAAAATACTGTGACCATAAAATCGAGATGATTCCTAATCGTAATCGGTATCCGGATCAGAGAGTTATCATCCGTGGCGTGTGACCTCATAGGTTCGAACCTAAACGGTAGCATTAGAACAATTTCTAGTACCAGCACAGGAAACCATCTAGCAATGGGTCCCGGTCGAAGATGCGGGAGCAAACTATCGAACCTCTGGCATATGGTTACCTTATAATTCATCCCTTTGACCTCTAATGTTCATCACGACTGAGATTGGGCTGCCAACCCAGACTGAGTCAGTCGACTACGTGTCTCAACCTCGCAAGCCCAGTGACTCTTCACTAGGACTACCCCGATCGAGGATTTGCTAAATTGAGATACTGTGAGACATTCAATCCAAACTATTTGGACAGGTCAATTCCATCTTGGTCCATCACTGCTCCACAAGTACTTGCCTGTACCCAGAAACCTTCCGTCACCGGATTAAAAATCCGGGTAGTCCGGCACCAAAGCACAGGGAGTTGCTTGCAAGCTACCGTGATGACCTCAGGTCAGAGAGACATATATACCCATATCCAATCGTGAGTTTCCCTTTGGAAGAAAGGGACTGCACGGAGTCACGTTCAATGAGATATCAGATATCCCACTTGCAGATCACATCAGTGTCACCACACTCATTTGGTCAAGAGGACAATCAAATGATGTGAACTGCAACAACCTATACTTGATATATTGCCGTCCAGTACAATATATCCTTTGGTTGTGAATAGGATTTAAGGACCACTCGATACATCCTCTCTGTATCGAAGTCAGTGTAGTCCTAAGGACTTCATTACATGGAAAGAGTTCATTTCAGGAAAATTAAGTATGTGATGAGTTGCCAAAAAATAATATTTTATTAATTCATAAAATAAGTACAATACTGAGCACAATCGTCTACAACCCAGGCGATTGGCTTTGGGACACAATTTCCAACAGATGGATCCCTCCTTATATGTAACTTAGATCACCGAGAGGCTTCCTGACCTATCGGAAACCTCCGTAGGATGTAAGAGACTTTTGATCAATGAAGGCTTTTGTTTTGACCATTGTGCACTTCTCCTTCTTATCTCCTTTTCTTCTTCCTTCTCTTCTTTTCTCCGCTTGAGCTGCTCCGAAGGAGGCTTGCCAGGGGGGCCTTGAAGGGCTTACTTTTATAATTTAGCTAAGGGGTCTTCAGGGTTTGAAACTAAGTACCAAGCTGTAACTGTGTCCTCCATGGATGTGCATTTTAGGGGAGCTAGCCCAGCGGAAAGACTCGAAAAGGAATTTTGGCTTCTACTGGAGTCTCAACCTGGAGGGAGCCAGCCCAACAGAAGGTGGAGTCCGACTTCGGTTGGAATCTTGATCTGGGGGGAGCCAATCTAGTGGAAGGACTCGAGGAGGAATTTGTCTTTTGCTGGAGTCTCAACTTGGGGGGAGCCAACCTAGCGGAAGGACTCGGAGAGAAATTTGGTTTCTGCTGGAATCTCGACCTGGGGGGAGCCAGCCCGGTAGAAGGTGGAGTCTGGCTTCGACTGGAGGCTCGACCTGGGGGAGCCAACCCAGTGAAAGGACTCGAGGAGGAATTTGGCTTTTGCTGGAGTCTTGACCTGGGAGAGCCATCCCAGTAGAAGGTGGAGCCCGGCTTCGGCTAGAGTCTTGACCTAGGGGGAACCAACCCAACAGAAGGACTCAAGGAAGAATTTGGCTTTTACTGGAGTCTCGACCTGGGGGGAGCTAGCCCAGCAGAAGGTGGAGTCTGGCTTCAACTGGAGTCTCGACCTGGGGAGAGCCAACCCAGTGGAAGGACTCAGAGAGAAACTTGGCTTCTACTGGAGTCTCATCTTGGGGGGAGCCAGCCCAACAAAAGGTGGAGTTCGGCTTCGGTTGGAGTCTCGACCTGGGAGGAGCCAACCCAGCAAAAGGACTCGAAGAGGAATTTGGCTTTTGCTGAAGTCTTGACTTGGGGGGAGCCAGCCCAGTAGAAGGTGGAGTCTGGCTTCGGCTGGAGTCTCGACCTAGGGGGAGCCAACCTAGCGAAAGGACTCGAGGAAGAATTTAACTTCTACTGGAGTCTCGACCTAGGGAGAGCCAGCCCAGCAGAAGGTGGAGTCCAGCTTTGGCTGGAGTTTTGACCTGGAGGGAGCCAACCCGACGGAAGGACTCGAGGAGGAATTTGGCTTCTACTGAAGTCTTGACCTTGGGGGAGCCAGCACAGCAGAAGGTGGAGTCCGGCTTCGGCTGGAGTCTCGACCTGGGGGGAGCCAACCTAGCAGAAGGACTCGAGGAGGAATTTGGCTTCTGCTGGAGTCTTGACCTAGGGGAGCCAGCCCAGCAGAAGGTGGACTCCAACTTTGGCTGGAGATCTCGACCTGGGGGAGCCAACCCAGTAGAAGGACTCGAGGAGGAATTTGGCTTCTATTGGAGTCTCGACTTGGGGGGAGCCAACCCAGCAATAGGACTTGATGGGACAGAGCTTATGGTTGCAATCTCTGTCGGCTAGATCCGAGTGGGACTTGGTGATGTCGCTTCTTCATTTGCCTCCTACTCCCAAGTCTTGACAAAATATCGCACTCAGGGCTAAGAAAGTAATTATGGAGGTGACATGGAAAGGCTGAGATCTGGCACCTTCGAATGCCACGATCATCGCCATTTTGCACATCATGCCTTGAAGCCAGTATGGGGGTACCACATCGGCAGGTTCGAGGAAGCATAATGGTGGATGTATGATCCGAGACTGTTTCCATTACATCGGGCATCGCCTTTGGCCGATGTTGCCACGTGGTGCCCATCCGATGACGGGAGCATCGAAAGGACGTACGGCTGTAGTCTGCCACTTTAGAAAGAGGGTAAGCTTCCCCTAATCACCCCTTTCGAAACTTTCCTGCTCGCCGTCAGACTAGGGCTTCTTCCTTCTCCTGGTTGTCTTTTCCTCCAACAACCAGGTTAGTCTTCCTTGGCCTTCTCCTTTTTCTCCGGTTAGGCTGAGTTTTCTTATCAGGTTCCCAGGCCTTCTTCCTCTGTACACTTCCTTCTTTCTTTGATCTTGAATGGCTCCGTTCGATCGGAACCATCGCTCTTCCCAGAACCCCGATGAGGCAGGGCCCTCTCGATCGAGGACTCCGTCTTCTAACGAGGAGGAGGAGGTTCCTCTCATCATCCGTAGGAACCTTTGCTCGACTGGAGTAGTCATAGGTGGACCTAGGGCCCCTCCTGTTCCTTCTATCTCTTCCACTCCTGTTGCTTCTTCTCGGTCTTCCCGTCCGACCGGGCCTTCTGGCATCGCTTCGACGATGACCAGGGAGGATCTCTCTGTGATCCGGGCCACCTACGGGATCCTGGACTCCGTCCAGCTCTTGGTTATGGGACCAGGAGAGTGGGTCACCTCTAGTGGCCTAAGTCAAATAGCCCTCTATGAGGAGTTCTTTCTCGGGGGCCTTCATTTGTCTTTTCATCCCTTCTTTCTCTCCTTCCTCAGCAACTATCATCTTGTTCTTGCCCAGTTAGCTCCCAACACCATTAGGGTTATCAACTGCTTCATTTTTTTCTGTCACTTCCACGAGATTGTCATCTGTTTCTTCCTGTTCAGGGCCTTCTTTACCCCAGAATGCCACTCGACTGAGGATTGGTGGTGGTTTGTTTCTCCTAGCCCAAAGGGCATAAAGTTTGAGCATCCCTCTTCCATCAAAGGATGGAAGAGTAAATTCTTCTTTGCTTCTATCGAAGGGGTGGATTAGGTCTGGAGTGATCCGGACTGGACCCCAAACTAAAACTCCCAGGTTGAGGCCTCTAATCAAGAAATATATGACCAGCTTGTTTTCGATCAGATCCCCTCCCTTGAGGTTTTGTTGTCAAAGCAGAACCTGTTCGACATCGGGATCAGTGCAATCCTAGGGCTAGGTGAGTCCGGGGGGATATCTCTCATTCCATAGTCCTTTTCGGTCTGCTGCTGACCTTTATCTTCTTCTTCTTGCAGGTATGAAGTTCTCGGTGGAGGAGCTTCTGGAGTCTGCCCAGAGGAGAGGCCTACCATTCGGGCCCAACAAGGCTCCACCTAAGAGGGTCCGTGATGAGCCCAGCCATGGGGTGGGGCCTGCTTCAATCCCTGGCCCTGCGGGGCAAGCGGTCAAGCCGGTCCTCGGGCCTTCGAGGCAACGAGCTCAGCTGCCGGCCCGAGAACCTAGCATGGGCACACAGGCCAGGCTAGCTGCTATCGTTGTGGTCCAGCTTCCCACAGTCATCGAGGTGGACGTGGAGGGAGAAAGGGTGGCGAAGCGGCCACCGACGGTGCCACCACCCGTGGCAATGAACTCCCCCCCCTAGATGAGATGCCTTCAGAGGCGATTCCCTCGAACACGATGGTGCCCCCAGCACTGAGGAGGGCTGCTGTTTTGAGGGTAGCACCTGGGGTGAAATCAAACTCAACGATCACCCAGGATCTTGTACTTACGGAGCACATAATAGAGTTCGCGGTCCAGTTGCACGACTGCCATGAAAGGGGAGGTAGGAAGCTGGCGGAGGCCCTTCTTGGCACCCTTCCCCTCCTCTTCATGGTAGTCTTCTTCTTTTCTATTGCTTCAATCTAGTTGTCATAGCTAACACCTTTAATTATGCAGATTGGGACCATCATTCTTCTTATCCATGACTACTACACTCAGTGGAAAAAGAGAGATGCCTGGCAGGAGCAAGAGAGGGCGTCACTAATGGCTGAGGCCCGGGAGCAATCTGACAAGGCCCAAATCTTGGAGGAGAAGGATAAGGTCCTCCAAGCCAAGGTGGTCGATGCCAAAAATTGAGCTAGGGACCTCGAAGTATCCTTGGCCCGAGAAAGGGATCGAGCTTCCCACCGGGCGGAGGAGCTCAGAGAAAAAGTTGCCCAAGCAAAATAGTTAAGGAGTGGCCTCCAAGTGCAGCTGGAGGTAATGCAGGCTCGGTTATCAGCAATCGAGGAGAGAGCTGCTGGGGCAGTGGCCCTGATGGAGGCTGCCAAGAATGGGTCCATCAAGGCAGTGCCCATGTTCAGGGCCTCGGTGGCATTTCTCGATGAAGTCCGCAAGGTGGCCATGGATTCCTTCATCAAAGGATTCGGGGTCTACAAATCTCTGGTGGCCCAGCTCTTCCTAGAGCTGAAGCTAGACGAGGTTATGGTCCTGGGCAGCCTTGATGGAAGCTCAGGGGGAACTGCGACTCCTACTGCCGTGGCTGAGACGGAGCCTGCTCTAGCCATTGAAGAAGTCCCACCGGCGGGAGTTGCAGAGGCCTAAGGGGGTGCCAGCACGCCTACCCATCATCCTGGAAAGGAGCCTGCAGAGGGATAGGCTTCGATTTCCTTCCCGGATGTTTCTTTTATTTTGGGACCGCCAGGCCTGTCGAGGATCCGTTAATGATGTATCTTTTTCATGCAATATCAATGAAGTCCTTCTTGCTTCACCGAGTTCTTGTTTTATGGTTACTTCAAACCTCTTTAGTAGCTGCTTGTCTTGGGAACTCTCTAGTCGAGCCAAGAGCTGGTGGATGACTTGAGGGGGGCCTGAGCGGCCCTGGGAGACCGTCAAGTTGGGGAGCTTGACTGGAGGGGTCTCGAAATTGTCTTCACTGGTGCTGAGTCCAACTAGTGGAGTGTGGGCCTTTAAGAGTGCCCTGCTTTGCCGTCATCGAACTAGGGGTCCAGTGGGTTGAATGCGAGGCTTCTGGAGTTTCCCGGCTTGAGTTGCCGAGCTGAGTCAGGCGATAGATGGAGAAAATTTTGGAGTATCCCGTTTATATCTCTGGACTGTGAGGATGATAGCAGGTGCGGGGCTTCAGGAGTTTCCTGGCTTGAAGTGTCGACCTATGAGTCAGGTGATAAATGGCATAACTTTGGAGTGTCCCGTTGACATCTCCGGACTGTGAGGACGGTAGTAGGTGTGGGGCTTCAGGAGTTTTCCAGCTTGAGATGCCGAGCTGTGAGTTAGGTGGCAGATAGTAGAACTTCTGGAGTGTCCTGCTGACATCTCTGGACTATGAGCACGATGACAAGTGCGGGGCTTCAGGAGTTTCTCAGCTTGAGATGTCGAGTTATGAGTCAAGTGGCAGATGGCGGAACTCCTAGGATGTCCTGTTGACATCCTCGGATTGTGAGCACGTGATAGGTGCGGGGCTTCAGGAGTTTCCCAGCTTGAGGTATGGGGCACTGTGTCTCCCGGCTTTGATGCGGGGTGCTGTGGCTCCTGGCTTGAATGCGAGGCTTCGGAAGTTTTTCAGCTTTAGTGTCGGGCTTTATAAGTTTCCGGGCTCAAAGTACCGGGCTTCAGGAGTTTCCGGGCTTAGAGTACCGGGCTTCAGGAGTTTCCAGGCTTAGAGTGCCGGGCTTCAGGAGTTTTTGGGCTTAGAGTGCTGGACTTCATGAGTTTCCGGGCTTAGAGTGTCGGGCTTCATAAGTTTCTGGGCTTAGAGTGCCAGGCTTTAGGAGTTTCCGGGCTCAAAGTGCCACGGATGTTGAACCGTGAGTCTAGTGATGGATAATGGAACCGTCGGGATTTCCCGCGGACATCTCTAGACTATTAGCACAGCAAATGCCAAGCTGTGAGCCTTGTGATAGATGGCGAGACTTTGTTCAATCATCGCGGACATCTTCGGACTGTAAGAATGGCAAGGGCAGAACTGAGAGTCAGGCGATAGACGGCGCGGGCCTTTTGGAGTCTCCATGAACATCTTCGAACTATCAACATAGCAGTTGCCAAACTATGAGCCTCGTGATAGATGGCGGGACTTCGTTCAGTCATCACGGATATCTCCGGACTGTGAGCATGGCAAGAGTGATGGGGACATCGACTAGCCCAGAACCTGAAATCCAGCCCAGCCCAGAAGCTGAAGCCAGCACAAAATCTGAAGTAGCCCAGCCCAGAACCTGAAGCCTAGCCCAGCCTAAAACCTGAAGCCAGCCTAGCCCAAAAGCTAGCTTAGAACTAGAAGCCAGCCTAGCCCAAACCCTGGGGCTCAAGATCCTGGAGTCAATGAGGCACACATTTCGATGCAGTATGATTTTCGATGCAGCACAAATCTCGAAGTAGCACAAATTCCAGAGTAATATAAACCCTGGAGCAGCACAAATTTTGATGAAGATAAATATAATATTTTATATCTATGGGTGTACGAGAGATTGGGATATCTTCAAATTTTAGGATTAGTTGTTTTCGTTGTTTTTAGGATCACGTTGTTTTAGAATTTATTTTTGTCATTGTTTTAGGATTTAGTTTATCTCAGTTTGTAAGGATAGAGCTCTGGTTAGGATGGTTCTCAACTAACCAAGGACTATAAACTTTATTTAAGCTCTTTTTCATGGAAATAAAATATGGACGATAAATTATTGAAAAGAGATCCTGTGTTTTTTTCTCCAGTTAGGTGACCTTTATTTCTCCGGGTAGGAGAAGGGTGCCCCAACCTTCATTTCTCCGGGTAGGAGAAGGGACCCAACCTTCATTTCTTCGGGTAGGAGAAGGGTCCCCAACCTTTTTCATCACCGTTCTTTCCCCTTTCCTATCTCTGTTTCTTTTCTCCTTCCAACCTGAGAATCAACCATTGCCCGACCGCCATCTCTCTGGATCTGTTCGAGCACCATCGCCCGACACATCTAGCTACTGGTTTTGGGGCTGTCACTTCTCTAAGCCCAGCTGCTCAAATACTTCTCCTCCTCCCTTTCTCTTTAATCCACCATGGCCACCGCCGCCGTTTCTTCCTCTCTATCCTTCGTTGCATCTCGCCACCACCTTGAGCCTCTGACACCAATCAGAACCCCATCGCCCGTCTCCACAACGCCAACTAAATGGCTCAACTACCACCTGTGCACAGATCTCCACGTGATGCCTTCAATCCGAAAGATCTCCGTCGAGACCACCTATGCCCCGCCGGATCTCCTCCCTGCTTCCCTCGACTTCTTGTCGCCCCCGTCGTCCGTCAGATCAAGTCTGTCGCTGCCCGAACCACCCAAGATCGAGCGCATCACCAAGCCTATGCCACCAAACCACCAATCGCCCGATCCATGATCGCCACCGTCAGAGCAAACCGCCGGAGCCCCTTATGTGCCAGCCAGCCTCCCGTTCGTGCCGCCGCCTCCGCCCAGCGCCGATGCCAGCAAAGCCTCCCAGCAAGCCCCCTCGATTCCCTGGTTTTCGTCTGTGAGAAGAAGAGGGAGTTGCGCACGAACGTGAAAGCCATTCCAAATTTTCCAATGCCGACTTCAAGTGCAGAATCTTCTACATGCTCTCAGAGCATAGCCAGCTTCCCTAATGCCGACTTTAGAATAAAGCAGAGAAAAAAAACCATGAGAAAAAAAAAAAGTGAAAAAGGAAATACAAAAAAAAAGGAAAAGAAAATAGAAAAAAAAGTATTTTTGAATAATTTGGGCCTGGTTGAACCTAGCCTAAAGGTCGTTTCCTAGCAACCGAAGGTCCACCTTCTTTAAAATAATCCTAATCAAGGTCGATCCCGCTTCAATTTTGGTATCAGAGCGAGGGTTAGGCTAGGTTAGTCAATTTTATTTTTAATTACATTATTTATGTATAAAAAAATTTAGTATGCAGATCACGTGCATCCTGGAGCCAGAAGATTACTGAAGCTTGACTCGACGGAGTCGAGTTCTCCTCACCTTAGGGGAATGATGGAGACATCGACTAGCCTAGAACCTGAAGCCCAGCCCAGTCCAAAACCTGAAGCTAGCCTAGCCCAGAAGCCAGTCTAGAACCTGAAACCAGCCTAGCCCAAACCCTGGAGCCCAAGATCCTGGAGTCGATGAGGCACACATTCCGATGCAGTACGGTTCATGATGTAGCACAAATCTCGAAGTAGCACAAATCTCGAAGTAGTACAAACCCTGGAGTAGCACAAATTCTGATGAAGATAAATATAATATTTTATTTCTATGGGTGTACGAGGGATTGGGATATCTCCAAATTTTAGGATTAGTTGTTTCCATTGTTTTTAGGATCACGTTGTTTTAGAATTTATTTTTATTGTTATTTTAGGATCTAGTTTATCTCAGTTTGTTAGGATAGAGTTTTGATTAAGATGGTTCTCAACTAACCGAGGATTATAAACTTTATTTAAGCTATTTTTCATGGAATAAAATATGGACGATGAATTATTGAAAAGATATCCTGTGTTTTTTTCTCCGGTTAGGAGACCTTTATTTCTCCAGGTAGGAGAAGGGCTGTTGGGTGGGGCCAGCTCACACCCTCGCGAGGGTCTGGGCCCATGGAACATGGGTGCCACTGTTAAGGTGAGGTGGGGCCCATGCCAATGTCCTTAGCCCTCAGGGCGGGAGCCAGCTCGAGGTAGTACGCTGGGGGTCTTGCGGGGCTAGTCGGGTCGACTCGTGCACCCTAGGATTGATGCACTGCCTTCTTAAGATTGATTGCTTCCAGCCTTCTAATGGGCACGTTCCTTTTGGAATGTGGTTAGGGCATCGATCCAACAGCTGGTATCAGAACCGAGGTCACGAGTTTGAACCATAGGCGGAACGCTTGGACGATTTCGCTGGGGGGATTGTTGGGTGGGGCCAGCTCACACCCTCGCAAGGGTCTGGGCCCACGGAACGTGGGTGCCACTATTAAGATGAGGCTGGGGCCCACACCAACGTCCTCAGCCCTCAGGACGGGAGCCGGCTCGAGGTAGTATGCTGGGGGTCTCGCGGGGCTAGTCGGGTCGACTCGTGCACCCCCGGATTGTTGCGCTACCTTCTTAAGATTGATTGCTTCCAGCCTTCCAACGGGCGCATGCCTTTTGGATTGGTGGTTAGGGGCGTTGATCCAACAAGGGCCCCAACCTTCGTTTCTCCGGGTAGAAGGGTGCCCCAACCTTCATTTCTTCGGGTAAGAGAAGGGACCCAACCTTTGTTTCTCCGTGTAGAAGGCTCCCCAACCTTTTTCATCGTTGTTCTTTCCCCTTTCCCATCTATGTTTTCTTTCTCCTTCCAACCTGAGAATCAACCATTGCCCAACCACCATCTCTCCAGATTCGTTCGTGCACCACCGCCTGACATGTCTAGCTGCTGGTTTTGAGTCTGTCACTTCTTTAAGCCCAACTGCCTGAATACTTCTACTCCTCTCTTTCTTTCCAATCCGCCATGGCCATCACCGCCATTTCTTCCTCTCTATCCTTTGCTGCATCTCGCCACCACCTTGAACATCCGATGCCGATCAAAACCTCATCGCACGTCTCCACAACACCAACCGAACGGCTCAACCACCACCTGTGCATAGATCTCCATGCGACACCTCTATCTAGAAGATCTTTGCCGAGACCGCCCGCGCCCCACCAGATCTCCTCCCTGCTTCTCATCAACTGCACGTCGCCCCCGTTGTCCGTCAGATCAAGTTTGTCGCTACCCAAACCACCCAAGATCGAGCGCATCACCGAGCCTGTGCCACCAAATCGCCAATCGCCCGATCCATGATCGCCGTCGCCAGAGCAAACCGCCTGAATCCCTTACGTGCCAGCCAGCCTTCCGTTCGTGCCGCCACCTCCGCCCAGCACCGACACCGGCAAAGCCTCCCCATAAGCCCCCTCGGTTCCCTAGTTTCCGTTTGTGAGAAGAAGAGGGAGTTGTGCATGAACGTGAAAGCCATTTTGGATTTTCCAATGCTGACTTCAAGTTCAAAATCTTCTACACACTTCTCAGAGCATAGCCGGCTTCCTTAATGCCGACTTTAGAATAAAGCAGAGAAAAAAAATCATGAGAAAAAAAAGTGAAAAAGGAAATATAGAAAAGAAGGAAAAGAAAATAGAAACAAAGTATTTTTGAATAATTTGGGCCTGGTTGAACCTAGCCTAAAGGTCGTTTCCTAGCGACCAATGATCCACCCTTCTCTAAAATAATCCTGATCGGGATCGGTCCCGCATCAAAGAGCTGAATTGAGAGTCATGCATAGATGGAGGGACCCTTAGGGCTTCCTGGCTGACATCCCTGGACCGTGGGCTCAGCAGCAGGTGCGGGGCTTCAGGAGTTTCCTGGCTTGGATCGCCAGGTCTGGGGTCGGGCAATGATTTTCTGCAAGGCAAAGACAACGTTGCACGAAAAGGAATCTTTTATTGAAAGGAGAGAGCCTTACATTATTGGCGATATGTCCTTAGACTTTTATCGTTCCGGGCCTGCACAGACTGGGCGCCGTCAAGTTCGGCAAGGTAGTAGGCTCCAGGGAGAAGGGTCTCGACTACTCCGTAGGGACCTTCCCAGTCTAGGAAGAATTTGTCCCCCAGCATATCATACCCATGGGCTTCTCGGTGGGCCGATTGTCAACTACAGGGACAGAAGGAAGGACCGCAAGCGCCCAAGGCTCCGCCAGGGTCTTGCCCCCCATGAACTTTTCGAGGTAGCCCCTCCTTATCAGATCTTCAATTTTTCTTTTGAGATGGCATCATTCCTCGATGTTGTGATCGTGGTCACGATGGAACCGGCAATATTTTATCTTGTCATGATCGCCGGACGGCCCCAGTGGGGGAAGGTGATGTAGGTAGCGCTCACCCTCAATCTCCTTGAGAATTTTCGACCTCGGGACGAGGAGAAGAGTATATGCTTCTTCCGGAATGGGATCATTCTTCGGCTTAGGCCTCGCCCGGGGATTTGGGCTTGGCCCGGCTTGCATGCCCCTGGGGCTTCCCCCAGGGTTCGTTTCTCCAAAGGCTTCCCATCCAGCTCTCTCATAGTACGGTCTGCCTTCTCGGCATGAATATACTTATGGATGCGGAGGAGAAGGTCAGAGTACATCTTCGGTGGCTTCTTGTCTAGGAAGTAAGTTAGGCGAGAAGTCTGGAGCCCTCTCTTCAGTGTGATGGGCTCGTCCAGATTATAGATCTCTAGTGTGAAAACCTTGAAGCAGGTCACATAGTCCCGTAAGGATTCATGGTCCTGTTGCCTGATGGAGAAAAGACTATCGACTTCTCGCGGCACCTTCCGACAAGCATTGAAGTGTGCCATAAACTTTTTTTTTACTCTGTGAAGGAACTGATGCTCTTGGGTTCAAGGCGAGTGAACCAGACTTAAGCAACCTTCCGGGAAGGCTAAGCAAAGGAGGGCATCTGTTATCCCTTAGACTCTCATGAGAGCCTTGTAGCTTTCCAGGTGATCTAGGGGTCGATAGTGCCATCGTAGGGATCCATCTAGGGCATGCAGAATTGACTTGGGATCGGCCCCTCTTGGATCTCTCGAGAGAAGGGCGGTCGGGCATCATGGATCGCTGGCTCGCGGGAGGAGCATTGCATGTTGGCAAACTGGCAGGATAGTTTCGCCAGCCTATGCTCTTGTTCTTCCAGCCACTTATCTGCCATGCGCCCGATAGCCTCATCGGTGGAACCTTTTGCCGAGGCTGTTGGAAAGGACAGAGGCGATCGCTGAGGAGGGTCATTATAGGGGGCCTTACTTAGCAGCGTCTACGGTGCTTGAGGGTGGTGCGCTTCAAGATTGGGGATTGGCTCTCCCGATCGATCGACCAGCTCCTCTGTCGCTTTGTCGGGGTTTGGAGGCTACCCCGGGGATCAGTCATGTCCTGTGGTTATAGTGGAATGCCTCAAAAGTTGTGCAAGCTACCGTGGGGTCGAGCGACTAGGGCCGCGGGGTTCTCTAGCTATTGTTGGGTGGCCAGAGATCGGTGCTGATGCTGCAATTACCGCACGGCCACGGTCAGAGTCTACATATGCTGGGCAAGCACGACGAGCTGATCATCCACCGGGAACGGTTACGATGGAGCGGGGAGCTCCCCCTCTGGGTTGCGTGGGCCTTTATGAGAAGGAGGGCCTCCCACGCGACTGGTGGAGGCTTCCCGCGTGCGTGTCTCCACCATGTCTCAAGTGGAGCTGCTTTTGTGGTGGGGGGATTGGTTTGACTGATGTTTCTGCATCCTGCCCCCAACCTGGTGCGCCAATCTATTGCCGCCTGGACCGTCGTGGCCTGTAGCTCCGATGCGGTGTCGGGCGTCGGTCTCCTCGTCCGGAGTCCTGCATATGCACCCGGTCTTGCAAAAGAAAAAGAGACCCGGGCCTAGGATTCTGGCGGGGGCACTTCGATGATCAAGTCAATAGGCAATCCAGGAGAATAGATCCCCCTCGGTGGATCCCGGTGAGGTCTCCACATTTGGAGGTTGTATTTTAGAGAAAAGAAAGTGAGAGAGTGGGAAGGGAGCATTGGCAGAGAAGGAGAGCCCAAGCAGGGTCGGCTATGTTCGTGGGATTCTTTCGACAAATTCCTTGGTAGCCTCAAAGCATTTCGTCTGGTTTGCTCTCTCCTTTGTGTGCCGACAGTTACCTCGCATGCCCCTTTTGTGACTTGTTGTTTGTTGTCTTGTGTGTCTTCGTCGAAGGCCCCTTTTAGTTGGTTCTGGAGAGGCTATGTTGCCCCTTGAGCTTGCTTCCTAGATGTTTCCTTTTTGGGGGAGTCCCGAGAGTTGACATCTGGTAGCATTCGAGAACTGTGCATGAGCTCCCCTTTCTCCCTTTGGGGTAGAGAGTTACATCACTGGCTCTGACATTCCGGTTGGTCGCCATGTTTTGGAAAGCTTGGCAGAGCATTGGTATGCGGGTGGCCACCCCAGGGTTTGAATCCTTTGGCACAACCTTCTTCTTGTGGGTGATGCAGATGGTAGTTCGAAGGGCGCCGCGCCTCGAATGGGGCATCCCTTCTCGTTTGGTATAAACCAGGGCTTGAGGGGATCCTGGTGCTCCGACGAGGCATCTCCCTCCGTAGGCCTCAAGTGGCAGGCCGCCGCCTGTCAGTCGTACCATCCTAGCGGTGGGGTTTTGATGAAGACAACCCCCTTTCCTGCAATGATTTGAATCTCTGTTGTCCTCCTTTCTTCAGTTGGTGATAGTACGAGCTCGACCCCGACCTGGAGCTGACCTCGACAGGGGGCTCACTTCGGCTCCTCGCTTGGGCGCCATGCTCAGGTAGCACCTCCACCTACCAGCTGACAGCCGACGTCTAGATGGGCTCCACGTCAGCGGATACAGCCGTATCACTATCCAAAATTCTTTACAATTTCAAGTGCATATCATTTGATTACTGTTAACTGATTTATAAAATTGATTGCAATTCCCAATATATTCAAATTGGACAATCAATTGACCAATGTACATAATTCTAGATATCCGTATAAAATTATATAAATATATGAATACATAGAATATACACATCAATCAATTGACGGGTCTATGGTTCTATGCAATTTAAATTTTATAAACATAAAAAATGAACTAATTAATCATTTTTATATATATTTATGTATTATAAGTATACTAAAAAGAATATGTCATAAACTCTAAAAATAACAAACATAAATTTGCATATCTATATTAAAATTACACGAAATTAAAAATTTATTCCAACCACTAGCTCGATCCCTGGATCGAGAATTTTTATTATTACCTAAAATTAATTTCATATAGCTTCCATTATAATTTATAAGATAATTTTTTAAATTTAACTAGAGCTTAAAATATAATTTGTATTGCAAAAAATTGTTTATTACCTTAAATTTTCCTAATACTAACATTATTTAAATAATCACAAGTATGACTCATCATAAAT
The DNA here is from genome assembly GCA_021397845.1 of Areca catechu. Taxonomy (NCBI): domain Eukaryota; kingdom Viridiplantae; phylum Streptophyta; class Magnoliopsida; order Arecales; family Arecaceae; genus Areca; species Areca catechu. The sequence goes on along the minus strand of CM038039.1, from coordinate 207,864,786 downwards.
ATTATTCAATTTTTTTAATACATTATCATATTTTTAAAAAGTTAATGTTTCCATCGATTTTTAAAATATAATTAATTTTAAATGTATAATTCATTGAAATATGATTCATGTTTACTTTACAACTTATTTGGTAATTACTAATTAATTAATATTTTTTTCTATAAATTACCGATACATTTTCAAAAATATATACATTTTTATTATTTTAATAAATTATCAAGTATATTATTTAAAATTTATTAACCTATATTATTTTAATAATATAGCCAAAAATTTTAGTTCTTATAAAATTATTTTTTAACAACTTACCTTATATTTTTTAATATAATTCTTTTTTGTTTATCTAGGATTTATAATACAATTAGTATTATAAAATTTTTTTATTACCTTATAATTTTTCTATTACTAATTTTATTCAAATCATCATAACTATTACACTTATAAATATTATCCAAATTATTTTATACATTATCATATATTTTTAAAGTTATTATTTCTCACTTATTTTTAATATACAAATAATTTTAAATATATTTACATTAAACTATGATTAATGTTTACTTTACAACTAATTTGGTAATTTCTAATTCATTAATATATATTCTTCAAATTCCTGGTATATTTTCAAAAATATAAATATTTTTTATTACTTTAATATTACAATTTTAATAAATTATCACCTATAATATTTAAAATTTATTAACCTATATTTTATTAACAATATAGTTAAAATTTTATATCCTATAATTTTTTTTAAAGCTTCCCTTATATTTTTTAATATAAATATTTTAATTTACCTAGAACTTACAACACAATTCATATCCTAAAAAATTTTATTTGTAGTTGATTAACTTAGAAATAAATATTTTAAATTATTTTAATACTAATACTTTTCTAACAGAATATCATCTATTTTTAAAAAAATTTCATTGTTTTCCTAACAATCCACCCAAAATTTTTATTTAATTAAAAAAAGTATTTCTATTATTATTTTTATTCAAATAATTACAACTACTATTATTTTCAATCTACAATTAATTTATGAATGTACTATAAATTTTGAATTTTATCAACCTAACATTTTTTAAAATTATTTTTTAATATATAATTAACTAATCTACGATTGCCATTTATTTCTAAACTAATTGATTTATTTATTTTAATTATTATTCATTTTTAAAAATTCTAGTATATTTTTTCTAGAAATAATTATTTTAAATTATTTCAATGCTAATTGTTTTCTAACAGAATATCACTTTTTTTAAAAAATTTCATTATTTTCTTAACAATCCACCCTAAAATTTATTTAATTACAAAAAATATTTTTATCATTGTTTTTATTCAAATAATTACAACTACTATTATTTTCAATCTACAATTAATTTACAAATTTACTATAAATTTTGAATTTTATCAACCTAACATTTTTTAAAATTATTTTTAATATATAATTAACTAATCTACGATTGTCATTTATTTCTAAACTAATTGAGTTATCTATTTTAATTATTATTCATTTTTAAAAATTCTAGTATATTTTTTCTAGAAATAATTATTTTAAATTATTTTAATACTAATTGTTTTCTAACAAATATCACTTTTTTAAAAATATTTCATTATTTTCTTAACAATCCACCCTAAATTTTTATTTAATTACAAAAAATATTTTTATCATTGTTTTTATTCAAATAATTACAACTACTATTATTTTCAATCTACAATTAATTTATGAGTTTACTATAAATTTTAAATTTTATCAATCTAAAACTTTTTAAAATTATTTTTTTATAAATAAAGTATTAACAATTAACAATTTTTCTCATTTATTTACATCAACAAAAATCCATAATTTTTTTTTCATATTTTAATTTTGATATTAAACAAATCTAATGCATCACAAATCTACCAGCACCATGATCACTGATGTAGCAAGACTGCTGACGTGGGTAGCTGACGAGCGCCACGTTAAAGGAGACCACCACGACGGGCGCCAAGGCGATGCCTCAGTTCGGGGCACTTCGCCGAGCTGAGTCGAGTTCCCCCAGGACAGCAAGTCAAGCTCAGTCCTCCGCCAGGTCGAGCTCGTGAGTTTGACGCCTAGGTCGGAGCCGTCCTCCGCCCTCCAGAGCGAGACCCTCGGAGGTTAGTGCCCTACGATCGAGGTCGGGCCAAGAGTTCGCCCGCCGATGTGGAGCCTCTCCGAGCGCATGCACTCTAGACCGGGTCCGTCCTTCGCCCTCCAGAGCGAGACCCTCGGAGGTTAGTGCCCTGCAGTCGAGGTCGGGCCAAGAGCTCGCCCGCCGATGTGGAGCCTCTCCGAGAGCGCGCCCTCTGGACCGAGTCCGTCCTCCACCCTCCAGAGCGAGACTCTCGGAGGTTAGTGCCCTGCGATCGAGGTCGGCCAAGAGCTTGCCCGCCGATGTGGAGCCTCTCCGAGCGTGCGCCCTCTGGACCGGGTCTGTCCTCCGCCCTCCAGAGCGAGACCCTCGGAGGTTAGTGCCCTGCGGTCGAGGTCGGGCCAAGAGCTTGCCCGCCGATGTGGAGCCTCTCCGAGCGCGTGCCCTCTGGACCAGGTCCGTCCTCCACCCTCCAGAGCGAGACCCTCGGAGGTTAGTGCCCTGCGGTCGAGGTCGGGCCAAGAGCTCGTCCGTCGATGTGGAGCCTCTCCGAGCGCGCACCCTCTGGACCGAGCCCGCACTCTTCTCTTCTCCACCAAGGTGACCGCACGAGCTCGGAGCGCTTAGACCGGAGTAGACCCTGCTGTCCCAGGACACCGACGAGCCATCCGAGGACTATGGAACGGCGCCCCCATGCCGTCATAACTACATGTCGCCGTACTTCCAGGGGATGGGCCAGCCAGAGAGCATGCACCCCTAGGGCGGCGGCCCCCGGATTGAGACTCTGCCAGACTTCCCAAAATGGGGCAACCAGAGAGGATGTTAGAAGGAATGGAAGATTCCCCTACCACCTGTCAGGAAAGGCGTCTCCGTCCACGACACGGAATCCTGCCCCATGCGCTTGCTAACCCAGCGAGGGTCCCGAGGCAGACTCCCAACGGCCAGTTTTCAACTACAAAGAACGATCGGCACCCCCGGAAGGGGGTAGGTAACAAACAAGCACAAAAAAAAAAACAAGCAAAAAAGAACACAAGCGCAAGCTCAACCGAGAGAGCAGAGCGCCGCCACCAACACCATGGTAGAAGGAAAGTCGCTGGGAAATAGGGAGAAGCGGAGGAACAGGGAACCCCTCTGTCCCCGCTGTCACTCTCTCCCTGCTGCTTTTCTCCTTCACCGACAATCAGTTCACTCCTCCTAGTACGGAGTCCATCAAGAGGGCCCGACCAGGAGGATCTGATCCCCTGGATCGTCACTGACTTGACCGTCGGAGTGCCCCCGCCGGAAATCCCGGCCCGAGTACTAATTCCTGTTTCGCAGGTCCAGAAGCAAAGAACCGACAGGCAGCGAGAGAAGCGCACTCCGGCGCGGCAGCTACGGGCCACGACGGTCCTAGCGGCAACAATCACAACTATAAATTTTTTTTTCTAATCATTTAGACAAATATATTTCTAAAGAATTAAACAACTGATTTGGGATATAACATATCAAATATATAAAAAATTAACATATCATTACAAAAAAAAAAACATAATTAATATTACTAAAACATTTAATATTATATTTTAAATGTAGTAATAACATGCAGCTTCATCATTTCAAAAAATTAAAATTTTTAATCATATCTATTTATATTTTTCAAAAAAAATATATTATCCTAAATTTTTTTTAAAAAATAACCTACCTAAAAAACGCATAACTTCGATCAAACTATAGATTTGAGGATGACCACCGGATCGGAGATATGGAATGGGAGAATGGTTTTTTTTTTTTTTTTTTTTTCTTTGGGACCCTACCTCACTTTTTCTTTTCTTTCTTCTTCTTCTTCTTCTTTTTTTTTTTTTTTTTTTTTTTTTTTTTTTTTTTGGATCGAACGGAATTTGGAAGGTATAAAAATTGTGGTGTTTGGATCGAACGGAATTTGGAAGGTATAAAAATTGAGAAGATACAGATTGTACCTATATCTTCTAGTTGAACGTGCAGGTGCAACATGAGTCGTCAATGCATGCAAGCCACGTGGCCATTCCATCGATCGAAGCGGTAAAAATAAAAAAATAAAGCCATGTCGCACCCAACAGCAATAATTTGATAAAATCTTTTAAAACTGTAGTAGTTTGGTAATATTTTTTTAAAAAAATTCGGGTGGCCAGAAGTATCTAGTTTGGTAAAATTCTTTTACGGTATTTTGATAATTATATTTTTAAAAAAATATTATTTAAAAAAAAATCCTACAAATTGGATGTGGGCGGAGTTATTTATACGTTCCACTTGCTCGGGTGCGGGCCGTGCGGCACCGCTTTCTCTGGCCGCTCCTATCTTTATTCTTCGGTTCCTTTCATCGTCTCTCTCTTTCTCTCTACTTCCCGAGACATGGGATTCCGGACAATGGATCCATCGGCACTGATGCGAGAATTCCTGCGGGAGGCCGGGGGGTGCGCCGTAATCGACGGTGGGCTGGCGACGGAGCTCGAAGCCAACGGCGCCGATCTGAACGACCCTCTCTGGAGCGCCAAGTGCCTCATCAACTCCCCCCATCTTATCAGAAAGGTAAATATCGCTTCTTTTTTTCTACTCCTTTGCAGCAACTCAAAGTGCCGGCCTTTGTGGATTCTAAAGGTAGTACCCATTTTTTTAGTTTCTAAGGCTTTGTTTGATAAGCCCGGAAAGAAAAGAGAAGGAAAGGAAAGTAAAATATTATTTTTATTTAGATAATTTTAATAAGGGGAAGAAAAAAAATCTTGGCTATTAAAAATTTTTCATCATTTTTAATTTTTTCAAATTGGGGTTTGAAAATTTTGCTTAATCAAAAAAAAAAAAAAAAAAAAAAAAAAAAAAAAAAAGCATCATTTTCTTTTCTTATTTTTTTCGAAAAATTAATATCCAAACAAGAAAAAGATGAACCTTTCTTTCCTTTCTTTCTTGATCCCTCCATCCAAACAAGACCAGAGAAACATGTTTTCATTTTATTCCCTTTCATTATCTCAATTTATTTTCATTTAGTGAGATTTTATGCGGATATATATTCCAATCAAATTCAAAATCAGGCTGGGAGAAGTTCGAGATTAACCTGCAATGAACCAACCATGTTCACTTGGAAAGAATTCGACTAAAATTAGAAATTAAGAAAGAAGAAAGTTATTGCCTTTTTTTATTTACTAAAGATTGCCCTGTTTCAATTTTCCAATATCTGATTGTATACTGTACGCTTATTAGTGAATAAAGATTTGATATGATTCTTTTGTTGCATTAAACCTCATTTACAGTGGTTTCTTTCCCTACTAACATTAGCTGGTTATTTTGTTTTTATTTTTATTATAAAATTTTTAGTGAGGCTGTGTTCTGGTTTTTAGTGACTTGAAGGAAGAAAGGAAGGTGACAGTCAATAGCTTGGTTTTTCGATGAAGGAGAAAAAATGGATATTATTAGTTATTACTTTGTTCCATGGGTCATGACAAGGTATAATGCCAAAATTGCATTCTTTGGAAGGATTTTTACACCCTAAGATCAAGAATGGCTGCTGCGGGCTGCCCGTTCTTTTCTTTCTTCATTTTATCCCTTGAACTTCTAAAAAGTAACACCATTCTAATGTATGTTGTTGATGTTGAATCCTCACCGACCGGATGGAGTTGTTCGTCCTCTGGTTTGCCGTCAATCGAAACCTGCAAAACAAATTTTCTGCCGGAATTTTTTTGGTGGAAAACACTCCGATACCAAAGTTAGCAAGAATTTAAGCAGCAGAATGGAAAGCTCGAAAGTAGGTGTGGTGAGAAAGAGAATGAAATGAATTATCTGGAGTTAGCTTAGCGTAGCTTGAGTGTTCCCTCTTACCAGTATTTATAGACATAAGTGTAACTATTTACGGTTATTAGAGTTGGCTAATCAAAACCTTTTCATAACTGTAAGTAGTGGTGGTCGGAGAATTAGTTATTCTGTAGTTATCCAATCTGAGAATATCGACCATGTGGGTGATTATAATAACCAAAACAAACTTCAACTATTTGAGATTGGAAAAAATCCACATGTTCAATATGCCTTTTCTAGAGAGGAGCCAAAGTAAACCTAACATTCCCTTCCATGAAATTTCTTTGGGAAGGCTTGAAGGAATGTTAACTATATGCTTCAGGTAAAATTTTCTTGAAACTATCAAGGAAAAAACAGATAAGCACTTACAGTAATCTTGAGAACGAAAGAAGGATAATATAATCAATATACTCTCCGGACCAAACTGAAGATACGAAACCGAAGGAATATAATCAATAAGCTTATTCTTCGGTTCATGCTGAAGGTACGAAGCCGAAGGAACATAACCACTAGGCTTACTCTTCGGGCCGGGCTGAAGATATGAAGCCGAAGGAACATAACTAATAGGCCTACTCTTCATACCAGGCTGAATATACGAAGCCGAAGGAACATAACCAATAGGCTTATTCTTCGGACCAGGCTGAAGATACGAAGCCGAAGGAACAATGTATCCTTTTTGTGGATCGAAATTTTTATTAAACCATGGAGATATTTTCCTTGGTATGCTGATTTGACTGATAAACCAAAAATTAAAATTGGTTCAAAGAATGGACCGGTGATTATTTTAAAATTGAACTAGATTATCATAACAGCTGCCCCCATTTCCCAAGTTCGAAATAATTTTATTTCGAAAAATGGGAGTATCAGGATTTGTCGTTTATTAAAAACTGAAGCAATAATGGCATATCTCTGACAACTGTCATTCGTAATAACTGCTTGGTGGCGTGGAGAACATGCTGAAGACACGTGTTATCTTCCTATTGCTGCTTCAAAAAGATGGTACGGATTTGAAAAGTCTGGCCAATCTTTTTATTAAAAATTCTATTAAAAGGATTTTTATTTAATCGTGGCAATACACCCGGCGTCAATCTGCGGCTTGATCATAGTGCTGAAAATCCATCCTGGCCATCCGTGGCTCTTCACGCGGATTACAATCGCCGCCTCATTGATGGACGTCTCCTAGGAAGTCGTACCCACGATCGGCGCTACCGATACGACGCACGATCGAGATCTCCGAATCAACGGGAAATCCCGCCACTTTGCCTCTATAAAAGGGGGAAGAACTCCGTAAGAAGAACTTCTTCGCCTCCACATTTCTTCTTCCTCTTGCTCTGCGCTGCCATTCTTTCAACCAGTCATTTCAATTCTTTTTGGAGATAGAGATTCTTTCTTTTTTTTTCTTTTTCCTTGCAATGTCAGGATCCATAGGCAATCCTTCCACTAGCGGGGGTTTAACAGGAGGTGAATCCAGTAGGGGGAGAGGTTCAGGCAGGAAGAGGAGCCCGGAGAGATCTCCTGAAGCAGTTGCTAGCTCTCTATCGCATGCTAGATTAGAGAGCCTTCGACACCATTTCCACATCCCGCGAACCTTCAAAACATTTCTTCCGAAACCTGATGAAAGGGTAGTTAACCCTCCCTCTAGGTCAATTGCCATATATGAAGACCATCTTAAGGCTGGTCTTCGGCTTCCGCTTCATCCCTTTTTTACAAAAATTTTCAATCTTTACCAGGTAGTTCCCCCCAACTAACTCCGAATAGTTTTAGGAACATCTGCGGGTTCTTAGTTCTTTGCAAACTCCGAAATATAGAGCCGAGGACCTCTTTGTTCACTTCATTATTTGTATTAAAAAGGGACTTCCATGGTAAAGGGTGGTGGGTTATCGATCCTCGGCCATGCCGAAGACTGATAAAAGGGACTCGCAGTGCCATATATGGGTGGAAACCCTGTTATTTCTTCGTATATTACTCCAACTGGGGGTTCGATGTTGAATGGAAAGCTCCATGTTCGAATGCAAATGTTGGGAAAAGGGTTTGAAAGCCGACCAAAAGGATTTTGAAACCTTATCAGAGCCAGAAATTTCTATGTTCAAAGAATTGCTGAGGGAAGAAAACCTTCATCGTGCCCATATTAGTGAAGTTCCTTCACTAGGTATAGGGACAGTCAGCCTCGGACTTCTCCTTTTTCTTTTTTTTTTGAAAGATTCTTCCTTTAATTTGTAGGTAATCCGATGAGACCGAAGCTTGAGAAGCTTCGACAAGCTTCAAGGAAGAGGCCGGTGTCAGTTTCAACAAGTCCGAAGCTCGAAAGAAGGCAAGAGCCGAAGGGACTTCGAGTACGCCTCCGACGAGGGTCGCATCAGATGAAGACGAAGCACCCCCAACATTTCTACCAGAGAGTCCATCTCCAAGAGAACCTCCAAGGAGTCCATGTTCAAGAGAACCTCCGAGGAGTTCAACTCCAAAGGGGCCCCCTCCAAGAAGCCCTCGCCCGATGCCTCCTCCGGATCAACGTGACTCAGCATTCAATAGAGAGTCGCTCCTCGTCTCTCCGAAGGAAAAAGGAAAAGGAAAAGCAAGATATCGCTTCGAAGATGATCCTAGGAGAAGTGCTCTTTCAGACGAAGGTTGCAACGTGGACTTCACCATTTTTTCTGAAGCGTAGGGCTTGGAGAATCCTGAAATGGCTAGGGAGCTGATAAAGCGCACGCTTCTCCCCAAGGATTGGGATAATACTAAATCCCGATGCATTGAGGATGTTCCTGACTCAGCATTTTCATCCACGCTGAAGGTAAGCATCAGATCCTTCTTTCCTTTTAAAATGTAGATGTTATCTGCCATTTTTGACTTCATTTATTATGCTTGTCAACACAGCTATTCCATGATATCACTATCATGGAAGAAGGAATATTTGAATTCTGAGAGAGCTACAAAAAGATGAAGGATAGGGTGAAAATGGCTGAGTTTGAAAAAGCGATAGCCGAAGAACGAAGGCAAGCCATGGAAGAAAAACTTGTCCAAAGCGACGCTCTTGTTTAGAGTTTGAAGACCGATGTGGAAAGAGTTCAATCAAAGAACTTTGAACAAGATGCGAAACTTAAGAAGAAGAAGATCTGGTCTTTTGAATCTTTGGTCAAGGAAGCCCATATGAAGACTGAAGAAGTTATTAAGAAGGCCGAAGAGGCAATTGAAAAGGCCGAATCATCAGCTGAAGAGATACGGTCTTTAGGAGATCAACTAAAGAGGGCGATCGAAGATTATAAGAAGTCTTCAGCTTTTGAAGATGAAATGATCGAAGCAGGGACCTATAGCTATAAAGCAGGCTTCAATGATGGGGTGAAAGAGTTCAAAACCTTCACCCAAGTCTAGATACTTCGGAGGTTTAATTATTTGATCTCGAAGAGACAAAGGAGCCTGAACCACAAGGTCCTTTCGAAGTGCCTGCTGCAGCCGAAGAAGCAACTGAACCGATCGACCTCACTCAAGCCAAAAATACTCCAATAGAGGGCGACTTGTAACTTTTCTTATTTTTCTTTTTGAGAAAATGTACATGATGATTTTCATGAATAGAAAGTTTGTGGGAAAAGTTCGATTGAAAACTTACCATAAGATTATGCATTTGATTGAATTTCCTGAATGAATGCATGTACTTTCTTAATTTCGAGATAAAGGTTTATCTAAGTATAAAGTCTTCGGACTTTAGATAATAGTTTTCTAATAATGATACCAAGTCTTTGGACTTAAAAATGTACCAAGTCTTTGGACTTAAGGAAATTCAGAATAACTGAGACAGAATAATACTAAGCCTCCAGATTCAATATAATATCAAGTTTTTGGACATGAAAATACACTAAGTCTTCAGACTTAAGATAATTCCAAATAATTGAGATGAAATAATACCCAATTTCCAGATAATAATATCAAGTCTTTGGATTTGAAACAAATGCTGTCTTCGGACTTAAGATGATTCTGAATAAATAAGAAAATAATACCAAGTCTCCAGATAATAATATCAAGTCTTCGGACTTGAAAAATACACTAAGTCTTTGGACTTAGGATGATTCTGAATAATTGAGACAAAAAATACCAAGTCTCCAGATAATAATACCAAGTCTTCGGACTTAGAATGATTCTAAATAATTGAGACGAAATAATACCAAGTCTCCAGATAATAATATCAAGTCTTCGGACTTGAAAGATATACTAAGTCTTCGGACTTAGGATGAGATAGATCGTATGGGTCATCCATGCTTTCATAAGGAATGAATTAGGCTGATTAAACCTTGACATTTTATGGGATAGATCACTTGGGTCATCCTTATGTCCTTTAGTTAAAGATTAAGATAGGCTGATCGGGCCCATCTCGGCATTTCGTAGAGTAGATCACGGAGATCATTTCATGCCTTTCAGAAATAGAATTAAGACAGACTGATCATGCCCACCTCGGTATTTTGTAAAATAGATCACGGAGATTATCCTTATGCCTTTTTTATTAAGATGGACTGGTTAAGCCCAACTCAGCACTTCGTAAGGTAGATCATGGAGATCATCCTTATGCCTTCAAAAAAAAAGATTAAGACAGGCTGGTCAAGTCCATCTCGGCACTTCGTAAGGTAGATCACGTAAATCATCATTATGCCTTTTTATAAGAGATGAAGACAGAATAATTAAATCTATCTCGATAATCTTGAATTAAAATCTTTATTGATAATATTTGCGGAGGTTTTGTACATTCCAAGGTCGAGGTAGTAGAATACCTTATAAGATTTTTAGCCAATAAGTTCCGGGACGAATGACTTCTTTAACCTGATATGGACCTTTCCATGTAGGAGAAAGTTTGCCTTGCTTGGCTGGCTTGGATACTTCAGATCTTCGTAGAACTAGATCTTCAGGACGGAAAATCCGTTCCTTTACACGAGAGTTATAGTATTTTGCAAATTTTTGCTAATATGTAGCCATTTTCAGTTGTGCATGAAGTCGAGTATCTTGTAGCAAATCCAGGTCAATTCTTCGACGTTCTGAATTTTCAGGCTCTTTATACTGATCAATCCGTAGAGATTGTAAAAAGGCTTCCACAGGAAGAACTGCTTCAGTGCCGTAAGATAGATGAAACGGAGATTCACCAGTAGCTTCCTGGAAGTGGTTTGGTATGTCCAAAGAACTGAATTCAATTCATCGGCCCACAATCCCTTAGCATCATTTAATCTGGTTTTGAGACCATGAAGACTGGTTCTGTTTGTTACTTCAGCCTCTCCATTAGATTGAGGGTGCCCCACAGAAGTAAGCTTGTGAAGAATATGATATTGAATACAAAAACTTTTGAACTTCGGATTATCAAATTGCCTCCCGTTGTCAGTTATTATGGAATAAGGAATTCCAAAACGGAAGATGATAAAGTTCCTCACGAAGTTTTCAACTTTTGCTTCAGTGATTTGTGCCAGTGCTTCGGCTTCGATCCATTTTGTAAAATAATCAATTGCCATTATGAGAAATTTTCGTTGTCCAGAAGCTGGAGGAAACGGACCAAGAATGTCCATTCTCCATTGTGCAAAAGGCTAGGGAGCTGTCAATGGAGCCAACTGATTTGTAGGCCTTCTTTGTATGTTGGAGTATCTTTGACAATGGTCACATCTTCGGACAAATTTTGCAGAATCCTTCTGGATAGTTGGCCAATAATAACCTTGACGGATTATCTTGTAAGCCAAAGATCTGCCCCCAAGTGATCTCCACATATACCTTCATGCACTTCCCTGAGTGCATACATCGGAAGTTCTCAAACACTTTAGCAGGGGCTGTGTGAAAAATCGTTTATATAATGTTTCATCCAGGATCACATATTGAGAGGCCATCCACCAGAGCCGTTTAGCCTCCAACTTGTCTTTGGGTAAAGTGCCTTCAGAAATTTAAGAATATGATCCATCCATGAGGGTTCACGTTCAACTGGACATACCTTAACTGTGGACTCTGATATGCTGGGATCTTCAAGATACTCCACATATGTCTTTCCCAGAGAATTTGATGCAGTAGTTGCAAGTCACGAAAGAGCATCAGCCTGAGAATTTTCCATTCTAGGCACATGAATGATCTCAAAATGCTCCAACTGGGATATCAGGCTTCGGACTTTTTCCAAATACTGAATCATATTAGGATTCCAGGCTTCAAAATTGCCTTTTACTTGATTCACCACCAACTGTAAATCAGAAAAAACTTTAATCCTCTTAATCTCCATCTTTTGAGAAATTCTAAGCCTAGTAATAAGTGCTTCATACTCTGCTTGGTTATTTGAAGCTTGGAAAGAAAACCGAAGAGCATACTCTATAATGTGTCCATTCAGACCAGCCAAAATCAGACCTGCTCTGCAATCGTTGGCATTAAAAGCACCATCTACATGGAGCATCCATATGAATTCTGGATCTTCTTCAGCAATCTCTTCTTCGGCTCTTAGCTGACCCTCTTCGGATCTCCAAGTACATTTTGCTATAAAATCAGTCAAAATTTGTGCCTTCATTGCTGATCTAGGTTGGAAATCAATATCGAACTTCCCTAACTTAACAGCTCATTTAGCTATCCTCCCAGAAGTGTCAGGACAGCGAAGAATGGCCTTTAGGGGTTGATCTGTCAGAACTACAATATAGTGAGCTTGGAAATAGGGTCGTAGATGCTTTGCTACGACCACTAGGAAAAAAATAAGCTTTTGCACTCTGGGATATCGAACTTCTGCTTCATGCAACACTTTACTAGTGTAGTAGATCGGCTTCTATAAGTGATTGGCGTCTCTTCGTACTAGCACCGAACTAACTGCTTCCGTTTGAGGCAGATAAATATAAGTAAAGAGTTTCTCCTTCACAGGGCTTAGAGAGTAAGGGAGGATTTTCCAAGTACTCTTTCAATTTGTCAAAAACAACTTTGCAGTCTTCTGTCCACTCAAAATATTGGGCCTGGTGAAGAACCTTAAAAAAGGGAAGACATTTTTCTGCAAACCGGGAAATAAATCGGCTCAAGGAAGCAACTCTTCCCGTTAGCCTCTGTACTTCCTTTTTGCAAGTGGGATGTCTCATTATCCGAAGTGCTTGAATCTTTTCTGGATTAACTTCGATCCCTCGCTTAGTGACTAAATATCCTAGGAACTTTCCAGAAGTTACACCAAAAATATACTTGGTTGGATTCAATTTCATCTGATGATGTCTAAGAGCATCAAAAGATTCCTTCAGATTTGTAATATGATCAGATTTATGAAGACTTTTCACGATAATATCAACATAAGCTTCCATATTTTTTCCAATCTGATTTTTGAAGACTTTGTTGATTAGCCTTTGAAAAGTTGCTTCAACATTTTTTAATCCAAATGGCATCACTTTATAGCAGTGAAGTCCCTTTTCTGTAATGAAAGCAGTTTTCTTTTCATCTCCAGGATCCATTCAGATTTGGTTGTAACCTGAAAAAGCATCCATAAAGCTTAACAGCTAATGACCGACAGTGGCGTCAACTAATTGGTCAATCATCGACAAAGGGAAACTGTCTTTTGAACATGCTTTGTTAAGATATGTATAATCTATATAGATCCTCCACTTGCCGTTAGATTTCTTCACCATAACTACATTGGCCAGCTAATTCGGATATTGCACTTCTCTTCTAAAGTTGGCTTCAAAAAGTTTGCTAACCTCTTCGTCCATAACCTTCTGCCTTTCTGGAGCAAAATTTCTCTTCTTCTACCGAACAGGCTTATAGCTGGGAGATACCTCTAGGTGTGATTCTCAAACGGAATTCTGGGCATGTCCGAAGCTATCCAAGCAAAAATATTAGCATTATCTCGAAGAAATGCAATTAACCTTGCCTTTAACTCTTCATCTAATAAGCTGCCAATTTGTATAAGTTTCGTTGGGCCGTTTTCGGATAATGGCACAAAAAGAGTTTTCTCTACCGGTTCTCCACAGTCTTCGGCTTCATCCCTCGGATCTAATTGATCAAGTGTTAAAGGTTTAGCTGACTGATTATTTTGGATCATTAGGCACTGGCGAGCGATCCTTTGATCCCCTCTCACCTCTCCGATGCCTAACCTGGTAGGAAACCGAAGCAAAAGGTGATAGGTTGATACTATAGTCATGAGCTTATTCAATGCCGGATGCCCCAAGATTGCATTATGAGTCGAAGATGTTCGGGCCACAATGAAATTGATGGGAAGGGTTCTTTAATATGGTTCGGAACCAAAAGTTACGGGCAAGACCGTTTCTCCTTCAACTCCAACCTGATTTCCTTCGAAAACCAGTTATAGGAATGGAGGACCTTTGTAATTCATGTCCAGACAATCCCATCCAAAGAAAAGCATCATACAGCAAAACATCAACAGAACTTCATTATCAATCAGAATTCTTTTTACATAATATTTAGCAATTACGACTGAGACCACGATGGGGTCATCATGTGGAAGTTGAATTCCTTGGATATCTTCATCAGAAAAAATAATAAATTTTTCCCTTTGAATCTTTTGAGAATGTTCTCTTTAGCTTCATTATCCCAGGCAATTGATCGATCAAGCATGCCAACATTTCCATCAGTCGGCCTTTGATGAGGTAGATCGGCTTCATCAGATATCCTCTGAAGAGTTGTTGCTTTAGCATGAGGTTTTGAGTGGTTGATGTATTTTCTCAGATATCCTCTTTTTATTAGATCTTCAATGGTATCCCGAAGCTGAAAACACTCTTTAGTATTATAGCCATGGTCCCGGTGGAATCGACAGTATTTACTTTTGTCCCTTGCCTTTGCATAAGTCTTCAGAGGACGTGGCCTTTGTAGGTAGTTTTCTTTCTCAATTTCCAGCAGAATTTTCTTCCTTGGTAAGTTGAGGGGTGTGTAGGCATCAAATCAATTATTCTGCTGCTTGGACTTGGGATTGCACCTAGAAATCAAAGCATTATTAGAAGATGTGGGCACATTTGGTCCCTTGGCATTTTTCTTCTTAGAAGGGTGTCTCCCTTCAACAAGTCTTCGGCTTGCCACTTGCTCTTCAGCGGCAGCATACTTCTGAGCCCTTGCCAGTAATTTGGCATAGCTCATTGAAAATCTTTTATCTAGGAAAAAAGTGAACCCGGATGATTTGAGACCCTTCTTTAAAGCAGACATGGCCACATGCTCATTAAGATTTGGGATCTTCAAAGTGGCCACATTAAAGCATACCACAAACTCTTTCAAACTTTCTCCTTCATTCTGTTGAAGGATGAACAAGCTATCAGTATTGCGCGGCATCTCGGGCATGTTCTGAAGTGTGAAACAAATAGCCACTCTAGTTCAGCAAAGAATGGATAGTCTTCGGTGGTAAGCTCGAATACCACATTCGAGCAAATCTTCTCAGGGTAGCCAGAAAAGTAAGACAGTATAAAGCATCAGTTGCTCCTTACACCATCATGTGAGCCTTGTAACTCCCTGGATGGTCAAGAGGGTCTGATGTTCCGTCATAAGCTTCCAGTTATGGAATCTTGAAATGCCGAGGGATAACTTCATCCATGATCCGATCGGAGAAAAGAAGCTTTGAATTGAAAGCTATAACTTCATCATTTCTCCTCAGATCTGAAATCCTGGCTATCTCTGTTTGCATAGACTTGAATTTTTCTTCAAACTCACAATTTATTTCTCTTTCTAGCTCCTTCAGGTGCAAAATCTCTGGAAGAGACAGAGGGAGAACGCCTAATCCTCTTCTTTCCATTATGATCCCCTATTTGTCGATCTGAAGGGGAGGCATAAAGATCATGAGATGACCGGATCCGTGAGGAACTTGGAGAGAGTTCTCGACGTCGATCCTCTTTTCTTTCAGTTTGATGGCTGGGCTGTGAGATGGGTGGTGGACACTGCCTTTGGGCTGCAGCTTCTTGCAGATTTTGAACTAATGCCGTCAAGGCGTCTACCCTGCTCAAGAGGGCTTCAAACTGCTGTTGCCCTACCATCAGCATATGAGGTCGCATTCTGTGATCTGCTGGAAGATCGTCTGCTCGAGGAGCATGTTGCTCCCTACTTGTAGATGCTTTCTAAACTTTCCCTTTCACCATTTTTGCTTGAGCGAAGCTATCCTTTAACCAGAGGAAACAGATCTTCCTCTACCTGGCGCGCCAATCTATTGACGTTGAATGCTCGCCGACCGGATGGAGTGGTTCGTCCGCCGGTTCGCCATCAACCGGAACCTGCAAAACAAATCCCCTGACTGGAGTTTTTTCGGTATGGCACTCCAATGCCAAAGTTGGCAAGAACTCAGGCAGCGGAATGGAGAGCTCGAAAGCAGAGTGTGGTGAGAAAGATAATGAAATGAATTATCTGGAGTTAGCTTAGCCTAGCTTGAGTGTCCCATCTTACCAGTATTTATTGGCATAAGTGTAACTACTTACGGTTATGAGAGTTGGCTAATCAAAACCTCCTCATAACTGTAAGTAGTGGTGGTCGGAGAATTAGTTATTCTGTGGTTATTCAATCTGAGAATATCAATTATGTGGGTGGTTACAACAACTAAAACAAACTTCAACTGTTTGAGGTTAGAAAAAACCCACATGTTCAATATGCCTTTTCTAGAGAGGAACCGAAGTAAACCTAACATTCCCTTCCATGGAACTTTGGAAGGCTCGAGGGAATGTTAGCTATATGCTTCAGGTAAAATCTTTTTGGAACTATCAAGAAAAAACAGATAAGCACTTACAGTAATCCTGAGAACGAAAGAAGGATGATATAATCAACATACTCTTCAGACCAGGCTGAAGATACGAAGTCGAAGGAATATAATCAATAGGCTTACTCTTCGTTCCATGCTGAAGGTACGAAGTTGAAGGAATATAACCAATAAGCTTACTCTTCAGACCAGACTGAAGATACGAAGCCGAAAGAACATAACCAATAGGCTTACTCTTCGAACTAGGCTGAAGATACGAAGCCGAAGGAACAATGTATCCTTTTTGTGGATCGGAATTTTTATTAAACCATGGAGATATTTTCTTTGGTATGCTGATTTGACTGATAAACTAAAAATTGAAATTGGTTCAAAGAATGGACCGGTGATTATTTTAAAATTAAACCGGATTATCATAACATATGTTTTATAGTAACACCCCTCGGTGTCATTATTTGCCTTCTTCTCTTCATTATTTTCCTGAGAAATTGGTACATTATTCCCTTGTGCACCATTTCTTTACATCCTAATGAAAGCAGGTTCATTTAGACTACCTTGAAGCAGGTGCAAATGTTTTGATTACAGCATCTTATCAGGTGTGTTTTCATTTTTTTTTTTTTAATTCCTTTTTTTTCTTTTGTTGATGGTGCTATCTCATGTGCACTTCTAATTGTGATCATATCACTTGGTACAGGCTACCATTCAGGGATTTCAATCCAAAGGTATTTCTAGGGAAGAAAGTGAAGATTTATTGCGTAAGAGTGTTGAAATTGCTTGTGAAGCACGTTATGTATTCCAGAAGGAGTATTCTAAAGATTCTCAGAATGTTGAAGACAATGAATCTACATACAAGCAACATCCCATTTTGGTGGCAGCCTCCATAGGAAGCTATGGAGCATTTTTAGCAGATGGTTCTGAATATAGGTGGGACTTCTGAGCTATCTATTATCACTTTATTAGTATTACTGTATTAAGCTTCTTTTCTTTTTTTTTTCTTTTTTTTTTTGAGGAATTTGGGAGGCAGAAACCACCCAGCATTATTAGCGTTAGCATGCACTCTAGAAATGTTGCCTCTTCTTGTATGACTAATTTAATGTTTGTAGTGGAGTGTACGGTGAAGCAGTTACCCTGGGAACTTTGAAAGATTTTCATAGAAGACGACTTCAGGTGCTTGCAGATGCAGGTGCCGATCTGATCGCCTTTGAAACAATCCCAAATAAAATAGAAGCTCAGGTAAATTCTAGTTAATGAGCTTTATTTTGTTTGTCTTTTTATTTTTTATTAAAAAATAAAGTTATGCCCAGCTGCTTTCTACAAATCATTTTGCACTAAGGGCTTAGGCTTGCTTAAAATGCATGTCATCAACTGAATTTTAGTATTTTATATGCATTTTAAAGTGATATATAAACTTTTTGATATCTCATTGCTGCCATTTTAGGCTATACTGTAATGTTGATAATATTTAATTTTTCAAAATGATAGCAAGAAAGCTAAGTTTGATCAGGTTACACCCAGCTGCTTTCTGCAAATTGTTTCTTAAGTGCTGCACCAAGGAATGTAATGATTTCTTCTAAGTTTTGTGCATATAATTGCAGCAAACTCTTTTGTTACAATTGCACTAGATTTCGGTTCAGCATGTTATTGTTAAAGGTGTCGTGATCTGTGCTTTTGCAGGCATATGCTGAGCTTCTTGAGGAAAATAATATAAAGATTCCAGCTTGGTTTTCTTTTAACTCGAAGGATGGAATGAATGTGGTAAGTGGAGATTCATTAATTGAGTGTGCCTCTATCGCCAATTCATGTAAAAAAGTCGTTGCTGTCGGAATCAACTGCACTCCTCCAAGATTTATTCATGGGCTAATTCTTTCTATTCTGAAGGTATGAACAACCATGTTATTATTCTCTGCAAGATCATATGCTTATTTTTAGTTCTCTTCCATTTAGTTCTCTTCCATGCTAAACACATCTTTTCTTTTTGACAATATGTTGAACATATAAATGTTTGCATCAAGATTTTCTAAACCGGTACCTGTATTGGTCATCGACTGGTATAGTATGGTACCGATTCAGTACCATACCGATATACGATACGGGCAAGTATGCCAGTAATTTTTTTCTTTTTTTGTTTTCAATTTTCAAATTATTTTGTTTCTTAGGATATGTAATCAGTTTTAAAGATTTATTGAATGATTTTAAATCTAAATTGATGTTTTTCCATCTTATTACTTGTTTTTCTAAATATCTTGATGTATTTTTATCTTTATGTATAATGTACTTTCCTCTATTTTCATATAATAGCCCTGGCTAAATCATCCTGAATCATCATAGATGATTAGTGTAAAATAGATTATTATGGTATGGAATGGCTAATATATTTTTTTTTATACTATTCTTTTTTTTCCAAATGTATCGATGCCTTTCCATCTTTATAGCATACTTTCCTCTATTTTCATATAGTAGTACAAGAAAAAATATAGTTTTTTTTTCAAATGTCTATTATGGTATAAAATGACTAATATAGTTGTTTTCTTAAATATCTTGATGCATTTCCATTTTTATATAAGATGCTTTTCTCAATTTCATATAATAGCCTTATCTTAAATCATCCTAAATCATGGATGATTATTATAAAATATACTATTATAGTATGAAATGGTTAATATGATTTTTTCTCGTGCTATTCTTTTTTTCCAGATGTATTGATGCCTTTCCATTCTTTATATGATATACTTTCCTTTTATTTTCATATGATAGCACAAGAAAATTCAAGGTTATTTATTTTTTTAAATATCTATTATGGTTTAACAATAGCCAATGTGGTTACTTGTTTCTCAAATATCTTGATGCCTTTCTATTTTTATATAATGTGCTTTTCTTCTTTTTTATATAATAGTTATAGTTGAATCGATAATTGCTATAAGATATAATATTATGGTATAAAATGGCTAATATGATTTTTTCCTCATATTGTCAAATATGTTGATGCCTTTCTATCTTTATATAATCATAGTTATGCTTTCCTCTATTTTCATATAATAGCCATAGTGATACATTACTTAAAATAATGGCCAGACTAAGATATTCATGAACATTTACTAGCCAATTCAAACAAGAAATCCTAAACAAAAAATCCTGCATTCTTCAGGCCAAAAGGCACCATCTTATAGCAATACAGGCCCCTGTCTGTGACAAAGGCCGTCTTCTCCTCATCTTCAGGATGCATCCTGATCTGGTTATACCCAGAGAAAGCATCCATGAAGCTCAAGAGTTGGTGGCCGGCTGTCTTGTCTACCAGTTGGTCAATTTTCGGTAAGGGGAAGCTGTCTTTGGGGCATGCCTTGTTGAGGTTTGTGTAATCCACACAGATCCTCCACTTCCCACTAGCCTTCTTCACCATGACGACGTTGGCCAGCCACTCCGGGTAGTGAGACTTCCTGATGAAGCCAGCATCGAAGAGCTTCTTCACTTCCTCCTCAATGGCCCTCTGCCTTTCGGTAGCGAAGCTCTTCTTCTTTTACCGGACGGGCCTATAAGTAAGATCCACCCTGAGCTGATGGGTGATGACATCCGCCGGGATGCCCGGCATGTCGGACGCCGACCAGGCAAAGACGTCCGCATTGCTTCTCAAGAAGCCGACCAGCTCTCGCCTAGCTCCCTCGTCCAGGGTCCTCCCTATTTGGAGGACTCTTGTAGGATCATCCTCCTTAAGGGGGGTACAAATACGATCTTTTCGACGGGCTGACCATGGCTGTCGGCTTCGTCTCTGGGGTCAAGCTGCTCGAGCGTGGGATGCCCGTCCAGCTGCTTGTCGTGAATAGCTAGGCATTACCGAGCTACTCTACGGTCTCCCCTCAGCTCCCCAACTCCGTCACGGGTCGGAAACTTGGCCAGCAGGTGGTAGGTAGATACAATGATCCGGAACTTGTTGAGGGCCGGTCGACCCAAAATCGCGTTGTATGCCAATGTCGTACGGATGACCACGAAGTTGACGGAGAAGGTACGCTGGTAAGGTTCCATCCTGAGAGTCACGGGTAAGGCAATCTCCCCCTCAACCCCGATGGAATTTCCTTCGAAGCCAGTGAGCAGTGCCACGAACTCCCGCAGTCTGGTCCTGGACAAGTTCATCCGGACGAAAGCATCATACAGTAAAACCTCCGTGCAGCTTTCATTATCGATAAGGATGCGTTTTACATCATAATTGGCGATGATAGCCGACACAACCACAGGGTCATCGCCCGGGAGAGAAGGCCCCGAGAGGTCCTCATCAGAAAAACTAATTACATTGGATCCCTTGGGCCTTTTTACTATGTCCTGGTCATCTTTCCGCCTCCAGTCGGATCTTCGGTGCAGCATGGCAACGCCTCCATCCATTGGGTGCTGATTGGGGAGCTCAGCCTCCCCCGGGGGATCTCTAACAGTTAAAGTCCCGGCCCGATCCCGGCGGGGTCGGACGTACTTGTTCAGATACCCCCTCCGGATGAGGTCCTCAATGGCGTCTTTCAGCTGGAGGTACTCTTCCGTGTCATGCCCATGGTCCCTATGGAACCGGCAATACTTGTTTTTGTTTCTGGAGGCAGGAGGACCTCTCATCGGTCGAGGTCTTTGGAAGAAGGCCTCGTTCTCAATCTCCATCAGGATCTTCTCCCGCAGCAGGGAGAGGGGCGCATAGTTGTTGAACCGCTTGAGGTAGTCCCTCGGCTTGGGACTCTGGCACCGGGTGGATCGGCCATCGTTGCTGGGAGGTCAGACGGCGGGGACCTTATCGCCCTGCTTCTTCGGGGCCGACCTCCCCTCAGCCTGGCGCCGGTTCGCCGACTGTTCTTCCGCCAGGACGTACTTGTGCGCCTTGGCCAACAGATCGGTGTAGCTTGCAGGAAGCTTCTTGTCCAGGAAAAATGTGAGCCTGGACGAGCGGAGCCCCCTCTTAAAGACTGACATGGCCACCGCTTCATTTAAGTCAGGGATCTCCATAGCGGTCGAGTTGAAGCGGGCCATGTAATCCCGGAGGGTCTCTCCCTCCGTTTGTTGGATGAGGAAGAGGCAGTCGGTGTTCTTCGGAGTCCGGCTGCAGGTCCTGAAATGGGAAAAAAAGGGTTTCGAGCTGGGAAAAAGAATGGATCGTACCTGGACGAATAGCGGAGAACCACATCCGCGCGGCCTTCTTTAGAGTCGCCGGGAAGGCGATGCAGTGGAGGGCGTCGGATGCGCCCTGCACCATCATATGGGCCTTATAGGTGCCCAGGTGGTCCAAGGGATTAGTGGTACCGTCATAGGGGTCCACCTGTGGAATCTTGAAGTGTCGGGGGATAGACTCCCTCAGAATCTCTGCGGAGAAAGGCGGGCGAGTGTCGTGCGTCCGTCCTCCCTCAGCGTTTTGCCGGTCAACGATCTCGGCGATGCGTTCCTCCATACGCATGATTTTATTGCTGTAGTCGTGCGAGTCTGCCGCCAGGCGCCGACCGCCGAGAGGGGCGGAGTCGTCGAAGGAGGGGGAGGCTGACCTCACCCTCTTTCCTTCAGCATGGGCCCTCAAGGAGCCCTGGGGTTCTAGAACTGCGAGGGACGGGGGCGGAGGTGCCGCCGGCCGCTGGCTGACGCCGGCGACCGGCTGATGGTTGATGCAGGAAGTCGCTGGCGGCTGCTGCTGATGGTCCGCCATTTCCTGGAAGCGCTAGACCGCTGAGGTAAGTGTATCAATGCGGTTTACCAGCGTATGGAATTGCTGCAACCCCAGGGTGATGGTGGGCTCGACGGTGGTGACGACATTGCTTTCCGCACGGGGTGCGTTGGGCCCCTGGTGGGAACACCCTCCCCTCGTGGAAACACTTCGGGTTCTTCCTCTTGCCATGGCTGGAACCTTCCCGTCAATCTTTCCTTTTAGAACAAGGAGCGCAACGAAGGTTCAAGCAGCGCCCTCCTAGCGCCAATCTGTTGCCGCTCTTCCTCTTGGACCGGGTTCGGTGGATACGTCGGAAAGCTCCTCGACCTGCAGAAAAGTCCCTAGGCACCGGAGGGGGCTTCGGCGGGGGACACTCCAATGCTTAAGTTAGAGGAGGAATGGAGTAACAGATGGAAAAATCTCAGGAAGAAGAGTTCACAGTGGGGAAGAAGAACGTTACCCTTTTCACAAAGGTCCCCCGGGTATCTTTTATAGGCATGGAATGCTGCCAAATTCTGTTGGGGAACAGGCTGGGAAAGTTCGAATATGCCCCAGGAGAATAGGCGTGGCGGCGAAGTCGTGGGTTGGCGGCGTGGCAAGAGCGTCAAAGTGGTGGCCTAGCAGCAAGAATCATGGCCATGAACTGGAGTCCGTTACAATAGAGTGTCAGAACTTGTCAGGGAGAAAGGCTCCTGGAAACTTCGAGCGACCCCTTCAGCAGCGGGTCGGCCTGGCCTCCCAGCAGCCGACCGTGGCGCTCAGCTGGGGCTCCCAGAAGCCGACCGTGGCCGTCAAAGAGGCCGACGCACAGACGGTGGGGCTCCCGCCAACTCTTGAAGCCCCTGGGTCGACTCTTTGGGAAAGGGGGCCGCGGGGTCCTCTCCTAGAACCGGGGAGTCTTTTCTCTATTTCTATCCATTCATCTCTTTACTCAAACATTATTTATAACTATTAAAAAAACAATGAAAAGAATCTAGTCAAGATTCTTGCTGAAATGCAGTAAAGCATCGACAATCTGTATTATATCTCAAATTGAACACTGGTATTAGCAAGGAATCTGCTAATTGTTGGTTGATTTATATCACTCGTGGTTCTGGAGCTTTGAAAGGGCACTAAAGCTTTTGTGTTATCTTGATGAAGGCACCTGCCAATAATTTAATTGTATATTTATATGCTTGTCTTTTAGACTTGTATTGATCCATGCACCTAAGACATCTCATTTGATGTTGTTTTGTCAGTTTTTGCAAGAAAGAGCATCAATGTCATACTCAAACAAATGTGACCAGTCTGAGAATCTGTAGGTTTCATGATGTTCTTTTATTAATTGAATTCTCATGGATGAGGCTTTTCCCTTGATCATATTTTTACATGGATATTCACATGAATGCATGCATCCTTTAACACATGCTCAGATAAATGCATAAATACATATACATGCATCTGTACCTGTTCATTCCTACTTTCTTGGGTAGTCCTTTTGATCACATGGTGATACTCTGATAGTCTAACTGACTGTATCCAATTCCTGATTATAATGGGTGATCTCCTTGAGTGTATTATTTGAAGATTCTAATCGAAGCTATACAAATGCATCCTTATCACATTTTTACGGTGCTTTGCATGACAAACTATGATTTCTCTGTACAGGTTACAGATAAACCAATTTTAGTATATCCAAACAGTGGGGAGAGATATGATGCTGATAAGAAAGAGTGGGTGGTAAGTTCTTACTACAGAAATTAGGAATTCTGAACTAATGTTGCTGCTCTTGCGGAGAATGTCCATCTTTGTTGCCTTGTCTGTTTAGAAGTACTGATATTCTATCTAAAGTGGTGGTGAGTGGATCACCACTTCTCTCAGTAATAATATTCCATCAAAAAGTATTCAATTCTCTCTACAAAAATAAATGTATATTTTGTTAATTGTTATACTTTAAATCTTCATATTTTAAAAATTTCTGGTTTGAGCAATTAGCGTGGAAGCAGACTGACCCATCAAATGGGAGCTTCTAAATTTTACAGAAACATGATTGCAATTGTTAGCAGCACAAAGGAGCCCTTCTAATGTACCGGATTTAAACATTTTTAAATGTTCATCCTATATAGAGAGAGATCTCCTCTGCTGTGAATGGCTTCAACTCCCTCTTTAATGGCTCCATCCAAGTTTTAACTTCTCCTTCAGATTATTAATCTAAAATTGTTTTTCAGTTTGCCGTATTCTACACTTTTGGTGCTATTTAAATTTTTTTCAAAATTACTTGGACATTTAGAGGGCTGACTGAGCAAAAGAGTGTGTTTGCAAGAAAACAATAGGCTCTCGGACTTAAGTGCTGTGCCTCATGATCAGTGTTACTAGTTTTCTTCAGAGAAATGTTTGTTTTTTTGTTGTTATTGTTGTTTGTATGAAAATTAATCTAAAATGATATATATATATATATATATAATGACATACGGTATCTGGTTTGACTTCTGTTGTTAGCTGATTAATTGCATTGAAGTATTATTCTAACCATCACTGGTATACGGCAGCAAGGATCAGATGTTCTAACCATGTCTTTCCTAACTCTTGCAGGTGTCCACTGGAGTTTCAGATGAAGATTTTGTGTCTCATGTTAGCATATGGCGTGAAGCTGGAGCTTCTCTTGTCGGAGGTTGTTGCAGGACAACTCCAAAAACTATCAGAGCTATATCGAGGGCTCTTCACAGGGAAGAATGTGATCTTCCACAAACATCCGTACCATAAAACTTTCGGATCTACGCTAATGCATCTCTATGTTAAGACAGACCTATTTAGAAATGAAGTGCCGAGCTCTTCATCTTTCTTCTCTTTGCAAACAATCTCTGATTTATAGTGTCTCATCAGATGTACAAATGTTGGGTGGTCCATTATTGGTCTTAAAACTTATCATTGTTGCTCTGCCCTCTGGTTTTTAGAAGCCCTTAGTTATGTAGAATATCTCATTAGCAAATCCTGTTCTAGCTTTCCATAGCAAGGTGAATGTTATTGTTTAGGTGGGTGTGGCACTTTTGATGAAACCTGCTTTCAGTTGCATGCTCATTCCTTTATTTATATCTATGAACATGAAGCCTCAGCGGTGGATTTTTCTGGGGGATTTTTAACTCCAAGGTAGACAAACCACTGTAATAATAAAGGAGAGAAACCAGAGATCAATATTTATAGAGTAAGATGTTTTCATGATTTTGTTGAAAAAATAAATCAATTATTCACAACAAACTATATAGTTTGACATATGAAAATGGTTGTGTTCCTGCCTCGGTTGGTACATGCTCTGTAAGTACTTGGCGCGGGTATGATAGGAAATGTGGAAATTAAATACGAACATTACATGTGGATACTTACCCTTTACTGAGGGATTATGTACCTTCCATGATCATGATGCAAAATTTCAGGACTTTATTTTCCATTGTGATCTGTTTCAAGGTATGTAATTTATGGCACGATTTGTTTCAAGCTCAGGTGACAAACCCAGTATCTTAGGCTCAACATTAACCAAAACTAGGGTTCGATATACATAGCTAAGAAAAAAAGAAAGAAAGAAACATAGCTAAGCAGATGCAACACATATAAAGTTCAATATACATGCATGGGCCACAATGTTGCATTCTTCATGATACTCAAATTAAGACGATCAATAAACTATAAAGGAGCGAATGTATTATAAAGAAGAAACTCCAGACTTTTGTAAATGGACCAGGCTAGGGTTAGATCTGTTTCAGGCTTTACTTGACTCGAACTTGGACTTGGGCCTGAATTGAGACACAAGGTTTAGGCACCAACTTGCACTAGGTGGACCTCGAAGCCTTGTAATCACTTTTAGATGTGAATGTTGTAGATGATATTTTATTATCTTCTACTGTGAATGTCTCTCTCCAAGTAGGAGTGATATGCCAAGTTGGGTTTCTTGCTGAGTCTAGTCCCTGACGAAACCTGAAGTATGAGATCACAATTGCAGTTTGAAGACAATAAGAAGAAAAATTAAGCTTTTTGCTGATTTAACTCTTCATCTTTAGTATTAACAAAGCATGACAGAATGAGTGTTTAGTATCTCCAAATTCTAGACCTACCTGATAATTTTACCTGCTTTCTCTCTCTCCAGGATATATTTAGGATATATTTTTCGGTTTTTTCATCATAAAACTATTAGGGACATTGATAAAGAACGGGGAGAGGTTTCTGGCTTGGAAGAAAGTAGTGGATGCTGTAATAATTAGTAGACATATTACTTTGATGTGAAATGTATGTTAGTAGTTATTAATTAAGATCCTAACCGGCCTTCCATCCACGGGATGCTCTGAATCAAAATCTTTGGAGTGTAGATCCATCAGGAAAGAACGGTTCTTTAAAAAATACAGTAGCATCCCTGACTGGACTTGTGATTGATTCTTGAGTGCTTAAATGTGGTAAGTTTCTTTGGAAGGAATCCTTCCACATGAAACAAATATCTTAATCTTCCAAGGGAATCTTTGTAGAAAATTTCTTCTTTCGAAACATGTTATGCTGATTTCTTTTCAGCGCAAATGTCTTCGTTCTGTTGTTCATATGCTTGTTGATTATTGTTTCTGGAGGTAATGCTATATAATACTTTCATCATTGCATGAGGATTGATGCATGACCGAAGCAAGATGCCTTGGTGTACGTTCTGACACCAGCGTTATACGCCATCGACTCAGCTTCATACTCTTAACCTACAAGTACGTGGATGCTCTGTAGTTTAAGTACTCTTAGTATCGTTGAAGAGCTGACTGGTGATATAATCATTAGGGTTGGAATTGGACCCATTTTCTATCCGAGCTTAGCCCGGAAAAAAATTCGGGCTTCGGACCAGGCTTAAACCCAAAAAATTTTGAAAACATCAAGCACGAGCCTGGCCTGAGCCCAATTGGGCCGGTCTGAATAAAAGCTAGTCCGAGCCCAAATCAAAGCTGGCCCAAGCTTGAACGACCGGAAAAAAAAAAGTTGGTCGAATCCACAGGGAGCACCGGGACCGTGAGAGGAAGATCGGAGCCAGGGAGCCGCAGGATTGCATGGAGGGGGGTAGAGGATGTCAGGTGCGAGCACTGGGGCTAAGGGAGGGAGATCGGAGCTGGAGGGGACCGCAAGGTCATGTGGGGGGGGCAGGGGTGTCGAGTGCTGTCGTGCTGGCACCGGGATCAAGGAAGGGAGATCGAATCCTGGGGGGCGTGGGATCGTGTGGAGAGGGCAATGGGCATCGGGTGCTAGTGTCGAGAACGGCAGAGGAATATTAGAGCTGGGAGGCTATGGGATCACATGGAGCCGAAGGGGCATCGGGTGCGAGTGCCGCCGCAACCGAGGGGGTTGATGCGAAGCCAGTGGATGGCATGAGGTGCAAGCACCGTCGGGACCGAGTTGGGGGGCACCGAGTGATAAGGCAGCAGTTAGAAATGAGAGAGAGAAGCGGAGAGACCTAAAAACCTAAATGGAAGATTAGAAGAGAGTTGGAGAGAAAATAAAAAGCTTGGACTCGGGCTGGGTTGGTTTCGGGCCTGTTTTTGGGCTGGTGTTGAACTAAGCTAGACCAGGCTAAAGGGATGCCCGAGCTCGTCCTGAAAATTGAATGGGCTCTAGTTTGAGGCTTGAAGCCCGGCCCGATATACTTAAAGCCTGACCCAACTTCGGGCCGACCCGAAGCCCATCGAGCCAGCCCAGTCCAGTTCCTACCCTAATAACCATACAAATAAGCAGTGCAGTAGGAGAACTACATAATAGAGGCCTTTTTCATGGTGATCCGATTGTGAATAGAAGACCATAAGTCAAAGATCAAATCCAGCTATGATCTCATATAATCAAGCCATAACTAACATTGCTATCTTTAAAAATATTACAACTATAACGTATTGCAAATGGAATCGTGATACAAGAGCATGTTATAATATTTTGGATATCACAATTTCCATATATTGTATAAAAAGTTTTAGTACATCTGTCCATATCAAATCTCCAAGATCATGAGGTCTAGTTGTCATATTCACATGTCAAATCATAAAATTTTATTATTGTATCATGCTATATTTGATTTCTAAAATCGAAGGACTCAACTTATATAAAAGCATGCTAGTACCATAAATATTATAAGAAAAGTTAGTACTAATATTGTTATGGTATCAGAGCTTGGTTTTCTAAAATTTTATTTTAGAAAAATTCATGAATCTATTTGAAGATTAGTGATGGTTACAATATCATCTTAGTTTCATCAAAATTCTATTGCTATTCAATGTATTTGAATCGTGCTTCTTCTAGTTTTTATCATATTCAACTATCAAGTCTAATCTATACTCTATCTCAAAAATAAAGGGCTTATTTTTTTTTCTCAATACGATGGATTTTGATAAATTAGATATTATATCAATTAAGTTTAATGGAAAAAATATACTTTTTAGAAATTTCATTTTCGAACATTTGTTGAAGGCAAACATCTTTTTGATATCTTGATGGATCTGTGCCATAACTTAGTGACAACAAACAAAAAGATCATTGGAAAACAAAAAATATTAAAGTTATCACTTGGATCTTGAATTCTATTGAGACAAATATTGTTTTAAGCCTGAGATCATTTAGAAAGCTAATAAAATGTAGAAACATCTTCTAAAAATATATTCTCAAACAAATCAAACTAAGCAATTTGAGATAAAATATGAAATTGCTAAATTCAATAGGGGGTAGAGATGTCAGGAGCTTTTATATTGAACTTTCAAAATTATTAATTGAATAAGATATAATGTATGCTAATCGTGACACAAATGCAACCCTACCCAAAATCTAGAAGGAATATGTGACTCCATTAAGAGAGTTCAAGCTATTTCACAAACATGACGATTTTTCTCTTTAAAATCCCATTTTGCTCAAGGATTTGTAGGTATAATTGGTGTAATAAAAAACTTTTTTCATGGAAAAAAGAAGTTAGTCTTGAAAAACAAAACTCCTCCCTTGAATCAAAACAGAACATTTTGATCATTTTTCGAAATTGTATTTCTATCATAATGATAAACAATTTGGCTATATTTGTCTATATGCTCAAATTTAGCATACAAAAAATAGATCCAAGTAAAACTTGTATGCTGATAAATAAATAAAATAAAATAACGATAACCAAGCCTAAATGAAATTGGTAATGGATCCCATAAATCATTATATATCAAGTCGAATAATACATCTACTTTGAAAGCACTAGAAGAAAAAGGCAACTTTGGAAGCTTTACCAAGAGCACAAATTTGAGAAGTCTTATCAAAAGACACATATTTGATATTTAGTTTATTCGGAAGAAAATGAAACTTAAACATATGCTCAAGCTAAGAAACTTGAGGTTGTTAAAGACGACAATGCCACAAATCCTAAATTTTATTAATAAGCAAACTTTTAGAATATGAAGATACTAAAAGACAACGAGGAATAAGGCCGTGATTCAAATTTGGGCAAAATAGGCATCCTTGCCTATGCCCCTTCTTAATCACTTTCCCCATTTGAAGGTCCTGTACATCATAACCATGAGCAGAAAAGGTTATCAAATAATTTTGATCAACTAACTGACCAATAAAAACTAGGTTTGCAATAAATCTTGAAATATAAAAGGTATTCAGAAGAGATAAAGTTTTCTTAGATCTATATACTATCCCAACACCTTTAATAGATAATTCTTTTCCATTAGTAGTAATGATAGAATGATTTGATGAATATAATTTAAATTTTGAAAAGATGTGTTTGTTTGGATATATGATTGAATGTAGTGGAATCAAAAAAATCAAAGAGAAAATTTGATTCCTTTACCTGAAAAACCAACGGTAGAGAAAACAATAAAGATAGCACTTGGTAGAGCAAATTGCAGTGATGGTTGGATCATTTGCTGAATTGTTTCTTGAGAAAAATTATTATCTAATAATCTATATATTTTCTGGTCTACACTAGAAGCATATTATACTAATTAACTATGCTTGTTCTTCTGCAAATTTTAGCATTTCCAAATTATGCATCCCATTTTTTATGGTACTTACACAAATTTTGCTTTTTATAGTGAGACTATACATGCCTAAATTCATTATAGTATCTATATTGAATACTGCCATATTTTCCATCTTTCTATTATGGTTGGAGCCTGCTATAAGAAGTAAGAAAAATAGTATTTAGAGAATTATTTTTAGCATCCAGCATACTCTGTATATTCAATCGAGTTTTCTCATGAATGAGTTTAGAAAGAGCCAAATCAAGATCTTTAATTCCACAATTTATTATATTAGCCCTAGCATTTTCAAATTATAGTATTAGTTTCATAAAAAACTACAGCACCCACCCTATTTCAATCTCTTTGTTTCTTAAGTTTCTCATATACTATATTAGTGACAAGACTAGCATACATCATATTTTCTTCGGTCCATTATTTCAAAAGTTCAACATAAAAGCTCTTAATGTCTTTACCCTCCTGATTGATTTTAGCAATTTCATATTCTATTTCAAATTGCCTAGCTTGATTTGTTTGAGAATATATTCTTAGAATATGTTTCAACATTTAATTAGCTATTCTAAATGATCTCAAGCTTAAAGTAATATCTATCTCAGCATAATTCAAGATTCAAGTGATAACTCTAGCATTTCTTGTTTTGTAATAATCTTTTTCTTTGTCATTGCTAGGTTTTGGCACATATCCATCAAGAATTCCAAGAAGATCTTTGTCTTCAACAAATGTTCAAAAATCAAATTCCCAAAGCACTAATTTTTTTCATTAAACTCAACTAATGTAATATCTAATTTATCGAAATCCATCTTACTGAGAAATAATTAAGCCTCTTTTTTTTGAGATAGAATATAGATAAGACCTAATAGCTAGATGTGATAAAAACCAGAAGAAATAAGATTCAAACATCTTGAATAGAAGCAAAATTTTGTTGAATTCAAGACAATATCATAACCCTCACTACTCTTCAAAAGAATCCATGAATTTTCTCAAAAGAAAATTTCAAAAAGCTAGGCTTTGATACCATGACAATATTAGTAGTAACATTTGTAATATTCATGATACTAGTGTACTTTATATACAAGTTAAGCTTTTTGACTTTATGGATCAAATATAATATAATATAACAATAAAATCTCATAATTATGAAAAGATACTAGAGAATAAAATCTTAGGATATTATTGGATAGAGGCTATCATACTTGTTGAGATATGACAGACTTGACCTATTTGTGTTGAGTCGAACAAAATAAATATGGTTGATCGAATAATGAATCAGTCTCCAAGATGCACAAAGTCGATCGACGTCCAAGAGGCACAAAGCCAATCGACACCCAAAAGGCATAAAGCCACAAAGCTGATCGACATCCAAGAGGTGTAAGGCCGATCGATGCTTAAGAGGCATGAGACCGATCAAATGCCCAAGAAGAGTTTATTATTTAGGCTGATTTAAGTGTACAGCCGATTGATGTTTAAGGCTGATTTAATGAGTCAACCATGATGTTATGTTGACCAATTTGATAAGTTGGTCAAAGAGTATAAACGATATAAACTGTAACTAATGACGACTATTCTGTGCACATGATGGTCCCCCAACGAACTAACCATTTACAGCTTTCTTAACTGAATTCGATTAGGATCGTAGCCTATAAATACGAGTGAGTAAGAGACTTCCAGGAGGTAAGTGAGTTCAACCAGCAGGAACTCTCGCACACTCTCAAATCAATTTTTTCTCAGATTCTATTTATTTAGTCCAGATCCTGGACTAACTTAAGCATCGGAGTGTCCCCCCACCGAAATCCTCCTGGTGAGTGGACTTGCTTGCAGGATTGGAAGGAGTTCGATCCAATGGATGAGGGCACTCATCAAGCAATGGAGAAGAGCTAGATCTATAAGGTGAAGCTCTCATCAGCAATCTTGTCAAAGCTTGAGCATCACATCAATCTGGATACAACAGATTGGCGTGCCAGGAAGGGGATCAACATGAGAGTTTTCAAAAATCTAGAGAAAAAAATGGTGAAAGGCAGAATGCAAAATTTTCCTGCTGAAGAGGTTCATCACTCACCTAAAGAGAATGATCCTGTTCTGGATGGAGTGGATGTCATTCTCACTGGAAACCTGGATCAAGAACAGCTAGGGATTCTTTTGAATAAAATGGAAGTACTCATTGCGGCAGTCCAAAATCTTCAGGAGATGGCTATAAGTGGTCAGCAACGACCTGCTGCTTCAAGGAACAACCAATGATCGTCTCTTTATGTGAGTCGACGCCCGGGTCCAAGGCAACATTCTCCTTATCAGCATTCGTCTAGGCGGCGTTCTCCCATGAAACGACATTACCGATCCCACAATCATGCAGAAAGATGGGATAAGGGAAAACACCCCCAATTCTATTCAATATCTTCCAACAAATCTACCACTGAAAGTGCTCAACTAACTCCAGATGCAAAAAAAACTGATCATTTTGCAAAAAAAATTCGAAGGTTGGAATTACAAGTTGCCAGGCTTGATGAACAAAGGAAGACAGAAGACGTAATCCCCACGTGTGATATCCAGCCTCCTTTCTCTAGGAAAATAATGGAAAAAAAGATCCCACATCATTTTAAAATTTCTTAAGTAGAGCCGTATGACAGATCGGCTGATCCTCTCGACCATCTGGTCAGCTTTAAAGCCTACATGTTAATCCAAGGAGCATCGGATGCGCTTCACTACTTTGCTTTTCTTGCAACTCTTAAAAAGACAGCAAGGATGTTGTATTCTAGCCTCCAACCAGCCACTGTTCATTTTCTCAGTCAATTAGAAAGGTTGGCCTGATACGCTGACCGCAATCTGATAAATAAAGTTGGTCTGACCCACCATCTCATCGGTATTATGATATCGGTATAACCGATCAACTGAAAGGTTGGCCTGATATGCTGACCGCAATACAACAAATAGAGTTGGTCTGACCCACCATCTCATCGATATTATGACATCGGTATAACCAATCAACTGAAAGGTTGGCCTGATACGCTGACCATAATCTGATAAATAGAGTTGGTCTGACCCACCATCTCATCGGTTTTATGATATCGGTATAACCAATCAACTAAATGGTTGGCCTGATACGTTGGTCGCAATCCGACAAATAGAGTTGGTCTAACCCACCATTTCATCGATATTATAACATCGGTATAACCGATCAACTAAAAGGTTGGCATAATACGCTAACTGCAATCCGATAAATAAAGTTGGTTTGACCCACCATCTCATCGGTATTATGACATCAGTATAACTGATCAACTGAAAGGTTAGCCTGATACACTGACCACAATCCAACAAATAGAGTTGGTCTAACCCATCATTTTATCGGTATAATCGATCAACTGAAAAGTTGGCCTAATACGCTGACCGTAATTCAGCAAATAAAGTTGGTATGATCCACCATTTCATCGACATTAATACATCAGTATGTTCGATACATTGGAAGGATGGTCTGATATATTGACCCTAAATTAACTGTTATAGTTGGCTTAATGTGCTAACTACGAAATGGCAAGTTAGTTTTATTCTATTATATCATCAGTATCTATGAAACGGCATTGCCGACTTCTTGAAGGTTATTACAATAGACGGGATTGATCTGTAAAACTTGAACTTGGCATTTTTCAAAAAAAAAGAAAAGATTTCATTGATGATTGACAAAAAGAAATAATATTTATTCATTGGGAGCACACAGTTACAAGTACTACTTTTCCTTTTCTTCAACTGGATCGGGATCCAAGGCAAGGGCGGTTGTCTCTTAAACCTGTACCTCCTCAGCTAAAGGGGTTATTGGATCATTGATCGGCTATTTTGCTTCATCTGTTTTCACGATCTCATCTATGTTAATAGAGGAAATATCAAGATCAGGAAATAATTTCTTGATCTTCTCGATACAGTCTTCAAAGCCGATCCTATAACCTTCTGCCTCCACTTCATCTATTTCATCGTTAAAAGCCTCGGATTTCTTGAATTCATCAACTGTATGAAGGCCTTCTAGGATCGCTGAAGTAACCCTTTATTCAGCTTGTTCTAGTTTCTGTTCAAGAAGGACTACTTTCTCTTCTATACTGGACTTTTGAATCATTATCTCAGCATAAGCACGGGTTTTCTCTTCTATTGTTGTTTCTGCCAGTTGAAGCTTCCTCCTCCTCTTTGCATCAGCCAGAAGTTTCATGGCTTGATCTTCAACTATCTTTATTTGTTTCTTCAGCAACAAGTTAGCAGTGGTGGCTTGGATTAACCTCGATTCTAAGGCTGTACGATATGCATCGACCTTATCTCTCTCTTCTTTGACTGATGTCAATTGATTTTGAAGGTCTATTTGAGAATCAGTTGATCTGAGCATGTTTTCTTTGATCATGGAGATATTATTAATGAACTGACAAAAAGAGTAAAGATGAAATTAGAAATTGAAGTAGAAAATTTTTGAAGGAAGAATTGATATTTACTTTCAGTATTCCTGGATAAATGGAGGAGAAAATATCTCCCACTCCACGCTTATGTGTCGCTTCCCAGTCCTTTCGAAGAATAGTAGATTGTAACATAGTCTTTGCCAATTTCGGGTTATCGAAACCTGCATTTGCAACAAATACCTGGACACTTTTGTCTTTCTCCTTTTCTGAACCTGAGTCAGGCCTCGGTTCAAGTGTCGCTTCTGTGATCGGAGCCTTACCTTTCTCTATTGGAATTGGTCTGTTGGATGGATCACTATATGGTTTTCTCGATGAAGGTTATGGCAAGTATAACTTCTCTTCATCATAAGAAGATGCGACATATTCAAGAGATTCTTGTTTGGCAGAAGCTTCGGAGAGGCTTTTGGATAAACGGGCTCTTTTCACACATGTTCTTTGTTCTCGAAATCGAGTAGATTTGGCTCTCTCTTTGAATGCCTGACGAAGCCTTTCACTATCTAGTTTCATTTCCGAAAGACAGTGAAAATTTTCAAAGTTTTTCAAAACAAGATGTTCGAAGAGAAAGATGCTCAAATTGCTCGAAATGAAATAATTGGCCTGAAAAACAGGCCTAAAATCCCTTTATATAAGAAGTATCGACGATCGAAATTTATGATCCAAATCTCGTGCAGTCTCAAGATTATGACACGTCTATGCCCCTAATTTAGTGGGACTTAATGTGTCGTTATTGATTCTTAGAAAATCAATTATGAAAAGAGAAAATATAGTAATTGGTTTGAATTTAAATCATGTACGGTTTCTGGAATACTGACCGGCACGATTTCATGATCTACATAATAACTACCCCTCTAATAAGAATGTGACATTTGGTAAGAATGATACACCTTTTTTGTTATAGTGTATCAAAATTGATATAAAAAATATCCCATGGAAACTCTCTTTCTCAAAGAAGAATAAAAAAAGAAAGGAGAGATATTTGATGGATCCGATTAAAAGATCGGGTTATTATAGGCTCCAATAGCTTGAAAAATTAAGGAAATAGTATATTGCCATGTTACCCTCAAGGGCCAATTGATTTGAAGTGATCAGCTCCCTTAATGGAACGACGATCAATAATCTTATTTTCTTCAGAAGATCGGGTAACTTTATATTTCCAAGAAGTCTTTCTGTCAATGATTTTGGTCTATCAGATTTTCTCAAATAAGGAATTATTTTGGTTAGATTTTCCAAAATATGCTAATGCCTTTATAATTTGGTAATCTCATACAATCATTCATCTTATTCGAATAACTCCATAGTTAGGCTAATTTTTCCTAAAAATCATCTATTCTTTATGTGATCCGATGGTCCCATACTTAAAATTTTTTTACTTGTGAAAGTTTATTGAACGATTTATCCTATTTGGTCTTAGTTAAAATTTTTTTCAAAAGAGTGTTTGTTTTATTTAAAGTTCAACAGTTTTTGTTTAAAAGGATCAGATAAGTCGATTTGTTAATACTAGTCAGCATTCATCACATGGTCATATGATCTGAAAGAAAAGAAATAAAGAGATTTTCTTTCATTTAATATCAACATTAAAAACATAATAAAGTTGTACATCAGTTGTACATTAATTTTCTAAATTATGTTCAAAAGTTATTGCATTAACATCTCTGGCCTGCTTTGGAACGGGGATTGGTATTGTTGTATCTTGAGTCGGGACATTCCCATCGGCTCTTCAATTTGATTTTTGATCTATTCTTCAGCCTGATCCTCTTCATCGGATTCTTCTGTTATTTTAGAGATGTCCAGGTCTAGATAACATTTTTCACCTTTTCCAAACAATTCCCATAGCCGATGTCGTAACTCTTGACCCCTGCTTCATGGAGTTTGTCTTGAAAAGCTGATGACTTCTCATAATTATCAATGGCCTCTTTAGCAGCTAGTTCTACTTTCTTTTTCGCTACTATGGCCCTTTCTTCGGCTTTTTCAGATTTGGTTATAGCCGATAGGAGTTTCTTCTTTTTCTTCTTTAACTTTGATTCTGCATCGGCTAACTTGGATTGAGTTATTTTGAGCTCCTTCTCCAAAGTAGAAATTTGGGCTGCACTTTATTCTAGTTTCCTTTCCACAGCCAGTTTCAATTCTTCGGTAACTTCTTTCTCCGCCTTGGCCGCATCTATCTCATTACGCATTGCCTGGCGGAGTCGGTCGAAGCTCATCATGCTTTCCTCTATTATAGTTATTCCATGAATGAACTGCATACTCCACAATAAAGTTAGATTTAAAAAAAGATCATTTTGATAATTATTTAAAATAAAGTTTAGTATTTTACTTTCAGTATAGTAGGATAAATAGACGATATTGTCTCGTCTATTTATTGAGATTTAGTTATCTCCCAGTCTTTCGGGAGCATGATGGCCCTTAGAAGATGACGGGCTAACTCTGGGTCGTTCAGACCCGATTCGTCTATGAATACATTGAAGTTAATGGTGGGGTCTTCTGCAGAATGTTTTTCTTCTTCTTCCACCATTGGAGCTTTACCCTTGTCGGCTTGACAAGTTTGGGATGATGATGGGTCGATGATGGGTATTTTGATCGATCGCCTCTCTTGCG
The DNA here is from genome assembly GCA_021397845.1 of Areca catechu. Taxonomy (NCBI): domain Eukaryota; kingdom Viridiplantae; phylum Streptophyta; class Magnoliopsida; order Arecales; family Arecaceae; genus Areca; species Areca catechu. The sequence goes on along the minus strand of CM038039.1, from coordinate 207,827,557 downwards.
TTGGTGGCTGAAGGGCAGCAGATATGGGCATGTCGTCATCATCGGATACACTCTCTATTAATATTGGAGATTCAGGTGCTGATGGGGTAGATGGTCTTGTCTTTCTTGGTTTCTTCGGCTCTCCTCTTCTTTGATCAATTGGAGCAGCCATAGCTTTCCTTTTCTTCAACATCTGCCAAAGTCTTTGAGCATCTAACATGATGGTCGTATCTATATAATCCAACAAATCGAAAGTAAGAATCAACTATCATTAGATAAGTGAAAGAGCAATTTCAGTAATTAGATACCTAAAGAATGGTGGGGGCTGATATCAGCAGAATATAATCTCCTCTTGTTAAGAAGCTCCTTTATTGGAGGGATCTCCATCCCCATAAGCTTCTCGAAGTCTTCTTTATCTATCGTTAATACTTTATTGCCATCGTTCGGTGTTAAACGAGGTTCTTTCTGATTGATATTAAAGTTCCATAGAATCTTAGAAATTATATAAAAGAAATAAGGCTTCCAGCCATGAATGGCTGAAGGAAGCCCTACTATGAATTTTTGACCATGGCGGGGATTAATCACCCACCATCCTTGGCCATGGAAATCTCTTTTCAAAATAAAAAGAGCGATGAAAAGTGAGGTTCTGGATATTATATCAGCATCCTTACAGAGAATTAAGAAGGAACAGATTATTCTAATACTATTGGGGGTTAGTTGGGTAGGAATGCATGGTATAATTTGAAGATCTGGATAAAGAAGGGATGAAGTAGAAATATGAGTCCGGCTTTAAGATGTTCTTTGTAAATCGCAAGGTTGCCTGGGGGTGGTTGATCTATCCGTCCTTCGAAATCTGGAGTGATTACTATGAATTCGTCTGAGATATTATAATATCGATATTATAATATCTCTGTAACGTAAGAACCCTATGTTCAGTTAAAGAGGTTCTAACGGCGTCTATCTTGATTGATTCAGCTTGGTTCTTCTTCTTCTTTTGAGAAGTAGAACCTTCAGCTTCATTGGTATGACTGACTTTTAAGATTCTAGCCATGAAAAGAGAAGGGAAGAATGGAATACTAACTTGAAAGAAAAGGTAAAGAAAATGAGAAGTCGACATGAAAGAAGTTCTCTGCTCCTAAAGGGTGAAAAACTGAAATGAAGGAAAATCTATTCGCTTAGAGGGGATGATGCTTATATAGTAGCAGATGACGGTTAAGATTTCTCTCTCGAATGGCGAGTTTGATTCCGATTGTGCCACCTATCTCTAATATCCGATGGAAAAATACGACTCTTCAAAAAATCGAAGCGAGTATTCATGATTTGACGATGGATGCAGCTGTGATTTGATGCTTGCACCTATTCGATGGTGGTGATCTTTCAGCCTTTGTGAATTTCAAAACTAGTAATGATGGCAGCCGGTTGTGATACGGCTGTCAGTTTTATAACCGTTTCTCCAATAAAAGATTGACACATCATCAGGACGCTCTGCTAAAAAATATGAGCATTGATTCATAAAAAAAAAGAGAAAAGAGAGGAAGGAAAGAAGAGAGGAAAAGGCGCAAGTGTACTGTATTTTTTCCTTCTGTCAGCTTCTGACATTTATTTAATGAATTCAGAAGCTGGGGGGACAAGTATTGAGATATGACATACTTGACCTATTTGTGTTAAGTAGAACGAAATAAATATGGTTGATCGAATAATGAATCAGCTCTTAAGAAGCACAAAGTCGATCGACGCCCAAGAGGGACAAAGCCGATCGACGCCCAAAAGGCACAAAGCCACAAAGCCGATCGATGCCCAAGAGGCGTAAGGCCAATCGATGCTTAAAGGCACGAGGTCGATCAAATGCCCAAGAAGAGTTTATTATTTAGGCTGATTTAAATGTACATCTGACTGATGTTTAAGGCTGATTTAATGAGTCAACCATGATGTTATGTTGACCAATTTGATAAGTTGGTCAAAGAGTATAAACAATATGAACTGTAACTAATGACGATTATTCTGTGCATGTGATGATCCCCCAACGAACTAACCGTTTATAACTTTCTTAACTGAATTTGGTTAGGATCGTAGCCCATAAATATCGGTGAGTAAGAGGCTTCCGGGAGGTAAGTGAGTTCAACCAGCAAGAACTCTCGCACACTCTCAAATCAATTTTCTCTAAGATTCTATCTATTTAGTCCAGATCCTGTGACTAACTGAAGTATCGAAGTGTCCCCCAACTGGAATCCTCCCGGTGAGTAGACTTGCTTGCATGATTGGAAGGAGTTCGATCCAGTGGACGAGGTCACTCATCAAGCAATGGAGAAGAGCTAGATCTGTAAGGCGAAGCTCTCATCAGCAATCATGTCAAAGCTTGAGCGTCACGTCAATCTAGATACAACAATACTGAAATATCTTTTTATAATGATGAGATTTATTATTATATTCTACTATATCTGATCCTTAAAGTTAAAGGATTCAACTTGTATATAAAGCACGCTAATGTCATGAATATTACAAGAAAGGTTACCATCAATATTGTCATCGATAACATTAAATATATGCATCACCTAGAAATGAGGTGCAGGTTTTGTTCTAGTTCTATCATGTATGGATGCCTAGTGTGTACATTCTACAATCCACCTTCCTTTTTTTTTTTTTTTTTGGTAAGGCAGGTGATTCAATCAACATACCTGGTATGAATACATCCAAAAAAGTTAGAAAAGATACAATCCCTAAATCCCGTAGGTGCCTCCCTAAAGTGTGTCCACAACACCTATCCCGAATAGCTTGCAACATAGGAGGCCACCCAATTCGCTGCCGTAGTTGCCTTCCTAAATACATGCCTAACCGTAAAAGAGGAACAATCCTGCAGCCAAAGGAGGCTACCTTTTCATTTATGTATTTTTACCTCTCCTCCACATTGACTACGATAACGCCAAAAACAGCCTGGTTTGCACATATCTTGCTAAATTTCTCATGAAATATTAATTTATATATTTGTAAGCAAACATTTTGAAGAAGAAATATTGACATTCCTAGGTGATGGCAAAAGCAGTGTAATATCTAGATGGTCTTCATCTTAAGACATCCAACAAATTCTCCATGTCACTATGCTTATCTTACTGCAGATTGCTGCCAAGAATTCAGAAGAAAACATAACTCAATTTGTAACTTCTATCCTTGCTGATCTGCATCTTTCTTAAGCGGAGTAAGAAAAGAATCAGGGAGATTGGATGCCAAATTAGATGCAAGAAGATAGAAAAGTTGAACCAGATAAACACTGTTCTGACACAAGAAATCCACCAAGAGAATAGGAGCAAAAAGATAACTAGGAGAACGGCTCCAAAACCAAATGTTAAATTATCATTCAACATATCAAATTCTTTACTATTTGTTTATTCACTAGAAAACTATTTAGATAGACACAAGAGGACCTTGCATATTCTAATACATCGATGCTTACAACTTTCTAAAAGACAAATAGAATAAATATTTCTATCAAATCTAGAAGACAGCGTGCATAAACCATATGTAATAAAGTAAGAAACTTTAAAAGACATTTATATTTATGAACACACAATTAAAACTTACAACCATCGATAACTAATAACTAGTAAATATTTTTTTTGACTAGAACTTGATTTCTCGACTAAAATGATAGGCCAGTCCAAAATAGCTGATCTAAATTGCACTGAACCAATTTTGTCATTCCAAAGCTCCTGCATCGCTAACCCCAAAATATTTGTTTGCTTCTGGGGACAATTTCAAATGGAATCAGCTTTAAGTCACTCATGGCTTTCTGCAACATCTTCCCTGGAGTCCTTCCTTTTACGGCACTTAATCTTCTACTCACCTGAAGTACTTCTGGCATGAGATGTGGACCAATGGGTATCAAAGTCACAATAGACAAGGCTTCATGGTGTTCCTTACGTGAGAAAAAGAATGAGCTACATAAGCTCAAATGGTTGTAGAAGCTGAAAAGACTGGATTCCTCCATTTATGAATTTGATTCCTTTGAACTGGGACCCTGCCTGCCTTTTCTCCTCCCGAGGTTTCCATTGCCTAAATAGATCTGATCAACTTAGCCCTCAGCTAAATGTTTGGTAGCGTAATTGCAGGCTTTTGCTGATCAGAATATCATTAATTTCTGCACAACGTTTGCAGTCATTTAATTTCTAAGTGAGAAACAGATACTATTGTTATGTTGCTCGCTAATCACATTATCTTATGCTCATTTTAAACTTCGAAGTCCCAGTTAAATATTCACGTCCGGTTTGGTCTCACCGAGAAAACCGGGAATTGCAGGCTTCTGTCTTAAAATCAGAGTGTTGGGGTCTATCAAAGCATATTAATTTCCATCCACTCTTGTCTGTTCCCCAGCCATTCCGGACATAAACAATGTTCTTCGTAGCGTTTGCAATCCGGTAGTTTGTCCTCCAATAAGTAAATCCCTTCGAATCACTGTTTGCTTCTCTCAAGAATTTCGTTCTTTACTCTTATTTCTTTAGGCACTAATGTTAAAGTTTCAAAAAAATCATGTCACTGTAATTCATTTGTTGCAAGTTATGTCTACAGGAAAGCGAACAGTGCGATGGATTGGATAGACTCATTTATTCCTAAGCTTTCTGATGGAGTTTTATGGACATCATATTGCAACATTTCTGTTTATTTAACGGATTTTATTTTCTGATTTTGTTGAATGTACTCAAACTAGATGAGTATGAGCCATCCGGCTTATCAATAATAATAATAATAATAATAATAATAATAATAATAATAATAATAATAATAATAATAATAAGCACCTATAGATTTCCATTCCTAAAGTTAGCCCTTAAATTTATGGTAGTTATTTTATTTGATATGTCCACCCATTCCACAAGTCTGGACTCTTTGAAGTGATGATTCGATGAATAAGATAATGATCTTCTTATGGGCAATAATGCAAAGAAAACAACATATGTATATAATATCAATTCTATGAAGATTCCTTGATTGAGACCAAGAAAAAAAAAAACCTCATTGACCTTGGCGGTAACTAAATTTCACAGCACCCAAGGATGCTGGCTGATATCAGTAAATTGGACGCTAGCCTGTGCTGCCACCATTGTTTGGTAAAACCAGGCCATTGCCTGTAGCTTTAACATTACTAACAGACAATTCTGAGATAACTGTCTCTGCTGACCAAACTGCGATGCTCGAATTCACTGGGTGCCTTTTGGAGCTTTGCGTTCTAATTCATGGTGTGCCTTTTGGAGTTTTCTGAACTGTCCCAATGGCCTGCACTGCTTTTGCTTTTTTAAAAATATATTTTTTTTATCCATTCTGTCTTGGCAGTGCTGTTCATTACAAAAACATGTTCCTTGATTCGTCATTTCACCACCAAACCAACAACTTAGTTTATTCTGGAAAAATACAAACAACTTCCTATAAAATTATATGCTATTAAATTAACTGGAAAAAAACAAATAACTTGCTAAAATGCATGATGCTTAGGGATTAACAGCATGAGGCAAGTGCAATCTAATAAGAATAGATGGACTACTTTCGACTGTATGCTATATATATGCTATTAAATTATCCGGGTAGGTCTTTTCTCGAGAAAAAAAAAAAACTAGATTGGTTGGTGAAAAATGGGATCATGATTATCCTGCATGAAATTTAGTAAAGATAAGAATATGAGAAAATATGATTTTGTCAAACACATTTTTTTATTCAAAAAATGTAAGAATTTATTAAATCATTCTCGAATGAATACATCCATGGCTATCTGAAAATAAAATATCTAACAAATCAACAGGGATATCTATGCTAGCCAATCATAAAGTAGAATCTATTTGCTTAGTAACATATGATGCCATCCAATCTACGATATTACTTTTAGTTTCACTTCGAATACATAAGTTTCACAAGTTGATATGCATGGCCCATCCACTAGGTCATCTTCGAGGGTGGGGAAGCACCACTCACAAATTTTGAAACCAAAACCTCCTCCCTTTCAAGCATGACTTCGACCAGGGGCATGAAGAGTGCCAAACCAATGCTTATGGGCCCAACTCTTCTTTTGTGATAACAACTTTGATACTTATCATACAACCTGTTCTCGGGGATGGTCTAGTTTGATTAGCTGGAAGGTAAAAATATTCCTGCCGGATTTAATCACCAAGAAGTTTGAGCATTGACATTGATGCTAGAAGGATATATATGCACATTTAAAAGAATGAATGGCACCATTAGAGCCATCAGATGCACGTAACTTTCCTCAAAGCCAACCGCATCCTATGGGCTAACTTTAACAATAAATTGCCAGATGTTTAATATTGTCTGGCTGAAAACTCTGAGATGAGCCTTGGTAATCCAAAATGATCAAATAAATGCTAAATATCACTACCATACATCAAGGAGGTAGGTCAGTATCTAAGATAGCTGACTAATAATTGGACTTTTTTTTCTTTTTTTTTTTGGATATGTGTTGGACATTCTTTCAAGCACCAGATCCAAAAAATTCGATAACTACGTGACAACCATCTCATGGTACAAGGTAGCTGGTCTCATCATTTTATCTTTCTCATAGCCCTCTGATCAAGAGATTGATCGACAAAACAGGGCCCATCTTTTCTTTATCTCAGCGGTCCAATGAGTGAATTAGCTACCTTTCTTGCTGCGAATAAAAGAGATCGAGGGGAAGAGAGAAGAAAAGAACAAAGCGTCATCTTCCCGTTTAAATACCAGGACAGTATCTGTAGGCATGGTTACTTGGAGGTACCAAAGTGCTTGCTTTGGAGCTCATATATCATCATTATAATTCCTTTCCATGCTAGGAGCTTCCAATTCTTATTGGAAAAAAGAATAAACAGAAATGAGCTCCCAAAAAAAAAAAAATGACATGGGAAAAAAAGCCAGGTTTGGTAAAAACCGCTGAAGAGTAAAGTTAAATAAGATCGCTAAGAAGGTCATAAAGCTGAAAAAGAAAAAGAAAAAGTGAGAGAATACTTTGCTCAAAGAGTACGGACCATAGATCTTTGACTGCCCTCCTCTGTCTCTCCCATCTATCTCCATGCTCCTTGGTTCTGTATTCTTAAGGCATCTGGGGCCAGGGGCAGGTTGGGAACAATGGGGACAACTTGGGGCGAGAATAAAACATGGATTTCTTCTTTTCTTTTCCCGAGTTTTTTCATGATAACAATTGCAGCGAGCGTGAGATGGAATCCATGTCTTTTTTATATCAATGCAAGAGGGGAACAGCTGACACGATTCAATCCGAAGTATCGTTACTTTCATAGCAGGGGGCATTCCGAAAAATAATATCATAAAATCTTACAAGATCGGTTCGCAGTACTCTGGTGAGGTTTGGGCCGTGCAACGAAAGTAGTCGCTATGTTTCTGAATCACCAAAGTTACTCATGGTGACGCAACGTAAAAGCTTAGATATTTCTATGAAATGATTTATCTTCTATCATCTCTATTCTTTGCATGGCCTTCCCGAAACGTAAGAACATGGGAGACGCTTGTGTGATACGTAGTAAAGTCGGCGTTCTTAATTTAGTGGAGCAGATCGAAAAGAGCTTCAAGCTGCATTGCAAAGTGCCGTGCATTCGTCTTACAAGATGGCTGGCCATCAAACAATGCAAGCCATATATGATGCATGGTATAACCGTCCATCTCTTAATATTGGTCATCAGTGACTGCAGGCCAGGTACCATCAATGGACCCGTGCTCTAAAATGAAACGGTTGCCTTTTTAGGGCAATCCAGGCATGGCCATGCTGCCGCCATGCTCCATGTATGTGTTATATGAGACTAACTTACCATTTCTGGGCATGCCCTTTACCTCAGACGTAGGCATCATCATAGATAAGGACAAGAGTTACATGTTGCAACTTGATCGTTGATAGGGTAAGGTTCCAAAGTACTGCTTCGTTTTTAAATAGAGTGGCCGGTGACGCATGTGACGATGTGGCAATAACCATGGTTCCGATTATTATATTGTGCAAACGGCTAAATTTATGGTTGTTTAATACTGCTAGGCCTTGAGGCCTTGACCCTGGATGGATCATTATTTGTACTATAAGCCTTCCCAGATGATTCCGAAGGATTATTTAACACTGGGTTGTAACATTGGACGGCTCTGATGTCTTTCTTCCCGTCAATCGAATGGCCAAGACTGCAATGACCAGCTTGGGGGTCCAGAAATAGATAAGAACCTTGGTCATGCTCCTAATGCAATCATCATGTCTTTATGGAAATCCAGGCCTATGTTGTACCCTCAGGCCTTAGATCCCTTTCAAGCCCATTGGTGGGGGGAATCATCCAATGGACTCGGAGGGGGGGGGGAAAAAGCGTTGGTAGAAGGGTCGCTCTCAGCACCATCCCGCAAGTGCATTTGGAGTTCGGCCCAACATCCCTCTCCTAGTGATTATAACCCCCTTCTTGCACTTTTTTCAACTTGGCGTGCCCTTGCACTTTATCTTCAATTGCCTTGAAAGATTCCAAAGACAACACGGCCACCATGTCAATCGCTAACAAGCTTACCTATTTTATTTCTACAATCTACATTACATGCAAAAAGAACCATCATTATAAACATCAATTAGGAATCCTCCGGGATGAGGCCCACATAACAAGAAAGCTATGCATCCTGGGCCGCCATTAAAAGATGAATGATCATCGAACAACATATATCGTGTATGACACGGCATGCACTCGTGGACTATCTTTTATGATGGCCGTCCATTTCTTGATGGCATCTATCCAGTAGTGCATGGCACTGCACAGCGGATCCATGCTCTTTTTTTTTCTTTTTTTTTTTTTTTTTTTTATACAAAAGATACAGAAAAATGGATAAGAGAATAAATCTTGATGTAGCTACCCCGCAAGCTCCCACCCTACCGGTTAATATTGGATTCGAGATGCTCAAATTTTCGTAGTCTAGTAGAACGGAGACAAGAAAAAGGTCAGGATGAGTCATCCACATGTCTCGAATCCGTGATCGGTTTTTCACGGTCTAGTAAAACAGGAACATCGTCTGGCAGGACGGGGACAAAGGAAATGTTAGAACGAGTTACCTGCAGGATGCCTCGAACCCCGTGATTGATTTTTCGCAGTTTAATGGACGGGGACAAAGAAAAGGCCAGGACGAGTCACATGCAGGATATCTTGAACTCATGATCAGTTAATAATGAAACAAGATCTCTATCAACAAGGCTACCGGTCCTATGAGGATCCATGCTCCATATAAACATGCGTTGCTGTAGCCTTTGGAATTGAACATTTAAGATAGATTCGACGTGAAAGACGGTCGCATTTGTTTTGTCCACTAAATCTGCAGCCACGTCATCGAGCGGTCGAGTCTTTTGACAACCTCAAACGCCTTACGTTAACATCTCTGCTGGCCCAAAATGGTCCCTCCCTCGTGTAAGTGGAACGTTCACTAGGGTAGTGATGTTGTTGATGGGGATTCCCCCATCTTGGTGATGGTAGAAGGTATGGGCTCCATGAGCCTCCCCCGCCCTTGAACCGTTCCGCCGTTAACTCGATATATTTTATTCTCTATATGAAATAGATTATTACTCTTGCTTGACTGCAAATATCTAGATTCGTGTTATCTTTAGACCGTGCCACGGGGGATGCGACACAGTCTCCGACACTGGATGCAATCGATAGGAGCTGGTCAAGCGAAGGCTCCAGCTTGGAGAGCTGAGATGAAGATCTCTATTTTGCAAAGCTTTTTAGCTGATTGGACGAGTGCTATAGGAATTCTCGCAATTCCCCATGGAAAACCCATCTTGATTCGAAGGGTTGGAAACCAGATCCTAAACTAGTGCAATGCATGCATCTAGATGTGGTTTAGGAAAAAAATAAAGCAATCCACGTTGCCTGCTCAAAGCTGTAAACGTGCCCGATTGTTTTGTGCACCACAGGCAAAATTCTAGATCCGAACAATGCATACGTTATACTGTCTCAAAAACCCAAAACCACCATCGAATCATCACCCAACATTCATGAAGGGTATGTTCTTGTTGAACGCCCCAAGTTTTATCAAAGCCCTATAGGAGACTCGAGACATATAGCCCGTTGATTCAGCCAAGGCCAGCACCCAAGCAGCCCAAAATTCTAGGATTGCATGATGGCATCAACAACCACTAGGGTCGCAGGGTCACTCCAAGCTAATGTCCTGAAAACCCTGTGAAGCTCCCCTTCCCCATGCAAAATGGAAAATTCCACGGGCATTCCCCCTTGCCCTGCACCACTTCACAAACCCACACCCCTAAGAACATAAATACAATACCAAATCAAGCTTGGGTGTGTTCAAAAAAAAAAAAAAATATATATATATATATATATATATATAAAGAGAACAGAAAGTAAATAATTGAAATTTCTCTCTCAGGTACTCATAAAACTACACATATGAATACGGTAAAATAAAATTTAAGAAATTGAGGAGGAGAAAAGAATGGGATTTCCCTCCACATCTCTACCTCTCACTCATCTTTATTATTATTATATATATATATATATTTTTTTTTGTCGGAACAAAATGGGAGGGGTATAAATTTTCGTTGTAGCTGCCTTAACCTGCCAGAAATCATGTGCCCCAAAAAAAAATTTAAAATTTAATCAAATAACCCACGGACATTAAATCTTAAATTCGACGAGAAGCCAAAGGCCCATCAACTGCATTATCACCTTAGTGATCGTTATTATATTTTATCATCCCTCTCCTTTTAACTGCTTTTTCTTCCCTTGCCCCGATGGGAAGGCTAGACGGGGAAGGGTACACCAAACTGACCGCGGGCAGCGTGGTGGGAGGCAGGTACCGAAGAATAACCTGGCCCGGGCAGCTGCCGGGCAATTTTTTTTTTTTTTTTTGGGTCCCTTTTTAATATAAATTATACTTTCAAAAATGTTTTTATATTGCCTTGCCCTGTTCTGGGTTGGCCTTGGATTTGGGGCAAAAGGAGGGGAAGAGAGAGAAGAAGGAGAGAGAGAGAGGGGGGGGAGGGAGGAGGGAAGTGGGATAAAAGGGGGAGGAGGGCTCAATCCTTTCACTTTATTCTCGTCAATTGGATACTTTGCTGTACAGCTGAGAACGAGGTTACGAAGGAGAGAGAGTGTGTGTCTGTCCTTCCTTCCCTCCTCCATCCTCGCTTGCTTTCTGCTGTTTGGTGTCTGCATTGCGCTGTTTGTCTCCAAAATCCCCAATTTTATCACTCCAGGACATTAGTGTTCTACCCTATATTACGCGCATCCAAGTTTTCTTTAAAATGCTCTTGGCTCCAATTTGAGATTTTACAACGAATCCTTGTGGGGAAGGTGCAAAAGCCCCTCTTTTGTTGGTTTTATAGTAGATGGTTGGCTTCTTTGCTAGTTCTATACAAATCCTTGAAAATATTAGATTGGTTGGGGAAGCAAACGGTCCATATCTTTGTTTTCCGCTTGGAAGTTCTGCCTTCTGATCTGTTTTGGTGGAAAAGTATTGTGTGAGAGGAAAGAAGTAAGACTCCTTTTCCTTGGATTTCTTCTGTTTTTTTAGCAGTACGTGCGTAAAGATCTCTTTTTTTTTTTTTTACTGTTTCCACTTCAGTTCATTGCTAATAGAGGCCAATTTTTTGGAGGAGGCGAAGGAGGACAGGAGGCATCATTTCTTTGAAGCTGTATGAAGGAGTTCTGAAACAATGAGAGATGAAAATTCAAAGAAAAGCAAGGTTTTTTTCTTTTCCCTCAGAAGAGATTTTTTTTTTTAAAAAAAAAATTGCAATGGTTGATGTTTTTTGTGTTTTGGATGCTGATTCATCCATTTTCTTGCTCATTTTGTGGGAGAAGCTATCATGGTCCAAGACAGTGAGAAAGTGGTTCAACATCAAGGGCAAAGCTCAGGACTTTCATGCGGATGATGTTGTTGGCAGAGGTAAGTCCATTGGTTCTCTTCTGGGATCTGGCCTCAGCTCTCTGTTTGTTGTAGGTATTTCTTTTTTTCTGGCGTTGTTAGTGCAGAACTCTCCATCTGTAGGATCTGGGCCCAGTTCTATTTCTTTTTATACCAAAAGATCCCTTCTTTCCCTTGGATCCTTATCTTTGTAGATTGATATGTTTAATTTTCACCAAATAGTTGACGTTTTCCTTCAACATCCCTTGATAAATTCTGCAATCCTCCTTTTAAAAGAGTACAATAATTTCAATGTACAAGTTCATATCATTGATGCACATAACAGTATCCTACCACTTAGGCCACAGCTTTTTCTTTCCATCCTTTTCTTTTCTTTGATTTTTGGTTAAACGTGTGTTCTTATCAGGAGGGGATGGAGAATGGAGGTCCAGCTTCCCAGAAAGGGAGGCATCCACAGTCAAAAAAAGTAGAACAGGTTAGAGTGTCAGGCCCCTCCTTGCGTCGTAGTTCCGGACCACATCAAAACTGCTGTTTGCTTTTCTTTCTTCTGTTCTTCTTTTCCAAATTATTCCTTGAATTGGCTGGCCGTTATATACCATCAGTTCGATCTCACTAACTTCCCACATGGTACCTCAGAGAGATTGCCTAAGAAGAGCATGGATCGAGTTTGGCGAGGAAGGAACGATCTTGATTCAGCCCAAGTTACAGATATTCAGGAGTACAAGTAATTCAAATCAACTCCCCAAACTTTACTCAACTCTCATACTTGTTAGTACTGTGTCTTCCATCATGGGATGCCAACCTTTATTCTTCTGCTCCACTTGATGGTGTAGGATGTTTGTTGCAACATGGAATGTAGGTGGGAAGTCCCCACCAGGTAACTTGAGTCTTGAGGACTGGCTCCATGCTTGTCCTCCTGCTGATATATATGTCTTGGGGTATGTCTCAGTACACTCTTCTAAATTGTGGCAACTTCTTGATGGTTAACATAAATCTCAAATTAATTCAGATCATGCCGGTTCTCAGGTTTCAGGAAATTGTTCCTTTGAATGCGGGGAATGTTCTAGGTGCTGAGGATAATGGCCCAGCAAGGAAATGGGTGGGTCTCATTAGAAAGACACTGAATAATCTTCCAGGCACTTGTGGCAGTGGCAGCTACCACACACCCTCTCCTATTCCCAACCCAATTGCTGAGCTAAATGCCGACTTTGAGGGTTCATCAGTGAGGCAGAAGAACTCATCGTTCTTTCATCGGCGGTCATTCCAGTCCCTGAGCCGCAGTTTAAGAATTGATGGAGATATCATGGTCCCACCGCCAAGGCTGGATCGCCGATTTAGCGTTTGTGAACGGGTGAGCTTTGGGAGCAGACCAAGTGATTTCGATCCCAATTTTAGATGGGGTGGGTCATCTGATGACGAGAATGTTGGCATGGAGTCACCTAGTGCAGTCTTTTTTTCACCAATGTCATATGGCTATGGTGCTCCATCAGTTGAAGAGAGGGATAGACCGTCAGGAAGATCTAGGTAATCCTTTGCAAGACTTGCTTCTTTATTTTCATAATTCTTCTGACCATTGTGCTCTCTGTCCTGCAACGTAACTATTAATTTAATGTAGATTTTTGAAATGGTTTAAGTTCTATCTAAAGCTTTTCCTTTCTTTTTTCTATCATGATTTTACTTTGAAAACTTATCTTTCAGTTCAAGCCTCTGCCCTTGTTGAATCAGTCTTAAATTTCAACTTTGGATGATGCCAGGTACTGTTTGGTTGCAAGCAAGCAGATGGTTGGGATATTTCTAACAATATGGGTGAGGAGTGAAATTAGAGATGATATAAAGAACTTGAAGGTATCTTGTGTTGGCAGGGGATTAATGGGTTATCTCGGCAACAAGGTAATTGTCGTGTTTTCAAATTGGCTTTTCCAACCTATGCTTAACCAAAATTCTATGCGATAGTCCTTCACTTTCAACATTATCTAAGACCCTGTTTCAAGACAGTGATGCTTTACCAGTGTCCTTTCATGTATATGCTCTCTTTCAACATCATTTAAAGAGGGAATCTTGTCCTTCTTCCAGGGTTCAATTTCCATTAGCATGTCTTTGCACCAAACAAGCTTCTGCTTCATCTGCAGTCACTTGACCTCAGGGCAGAAGGAGGGAGATGAGCTACGAAGGAACTCTGATGTCATGGAGATTCTGAAGAAAACTAGATTTCCAAGGGTTCATGGGGTTGCTGAGGAAAAGTCACCTGAAACTATTTTTGAGCATGAGTAAGCCGATTCTTGATATATGACTGACCTAGAGTAATTTAAATTTATTTTAATCTTGTGCTGTTCTTGTTTCAGTCGAATAATATGGCTTGGGGATTTGAATTACCGCATCGCTCTTTCATATCGCTCAGCAAAGGCTCTAGTGGAAATGCGAAACTGGAAAGCATTGTTGGAAAGAGATCAGGTAGTTTTGCCAATTGCCTGGTGCTATACAACTATTATTTATATTGGCTTGGCAGTGCTGTGCTTCTCAGTTTGGCTTTATTTGTCTTGAATGTCTTCTATGAATGTGTAGAGATCACTTGAAGCATTAAGAATACCTCTCATGCTTTTCTTTACTTTCTCCATATTAGAGGAGGAATGAACAAAGGTCTCTCGGAGTTTAGAGAAACCCATGATTTTTTAATTATTCTTTTCTTTAATTATTGTGAAAGTGAGGGACCAAATCTATGGTGTCTTTTTCCTAGCAGCTTCGGATAGAGCAAAGATGTGGCCGCGTTTTTGCGGGATGGAAAGAAGGAAGAATTTATTTTCCTCCAACATATAAATTTTCAACAAACTCAGATCGATACGCAGGAGATGACATGCATCCAAAAGCAAAGCGACGGACACCAGCATGGTAAAAGCTTAGAACATAATAATGTCTTGCGGGATGTAAAATCCTGCTTTTTACTTGAAAATGTGAAGCTAATTGGGGCATTTGTCTATGTAAAGGTGTGACCGAATTTTATGGTATGGAAGAGGCCTCAATCAGTTGTCTTATCTTCGTGGTGAGTCCAGATTCTCAGACCATAGACCCGTGTATGGATTTTTCTCAGCAGAGGTTGAAATAATCAATCGTAGCCGAATCAGGAAGAACATGGGTTGCTCTAGCTCTAGAGTAGAGGTTGAAGAACTTTTGCCATACTCATATGGATACACTGATCTCAACTTCTATTGATGGGGCCAACCATTAGGGCCTACATTAAGGTGCATTCTTCTTTTGATCGAAGAAAATGTATACTTGATCTTGCTGCATGCAGAGAGACCTGAAAAGGACACGGACTACAGGTGTTTTTTTGATATGGTAAGTGATGATGAAAGATGCCACATCTTTCCAGTTTCATAGACCTGTGAAGAGTAACTTGGATATAATTGTTTATATTTATTTTTTTGAGAAATCACTGTAGAATTCTCTTGCATATATTTTTCATCTCTATTTTAAGTAGTGATTTGTGCTTTATGATAATGTAGGTTATTCTGCATATCTTGCATCAACTTTAGCCCCTTTACAGATTCGGTTGGCGATAATCCAATTAAGCAAAAGGTAGCTGTCTTTTAGTATGACTAATCTTTTCTCATTCTTCAATTTTTCTTAAAATCTTTTGCAACATCAATAGTTGGTTTATGTTAAGAACTTTGCATTTCTGCATACATTCATCAAATGTTGATTTATCTCTATCAATTTGTAAGACTCACTTCTGAAAGCAAGTTGAATGCTATCACCGAAAAATTTTATTAAAAAAAAAAAATGATTGAACTTACTGAGACTGATTTCATCCTTGGCTTGCTAGCAGAGACCGGAGAAGAAGCATTCCCAGAACACTAACTCAAAAGTAATTCCTCTTCCTTTCCATTTTGGCTTGTTTCTGCCATTATTGCATCTATTAGAGGATTAACCCTTGGCACTGTTTCTCTCCTTGGTTCTAACAGGAAAAGGCTGTTCAAATTTTGTCACTAACCAAAGTCTACAGAACAAACACTTCGAGAGAAAAACTTATATTCCACAATAAATCAGTTGCTGACCATATCACTCCCCCAGCTTGTTTGGCATTCTTAAGACCCTCCAAGCTTTCTGTCAAGAAATCGGATGATAGCGGAGATCGGCTATTTGATCAAGGAAGGTGCCTAAATTCAATTTCCTTGTTGCCAACCAATAACCTAAAGGCCATTACTCCATGATAGAACACTCTTGGAGAGCTGTCGACAATGTGAAAAGAGTTTGTTTGCCATATATACATGAACATGATCCTCCTGAACAAGTTGGAGGGAATTTTTTGTAGTTTGAGAAGTAGGAGAATGATTTTGGACAAATAATTATGTGTATAGTTCTTTTCCGTTATGTAAGTTGGAAAGGGAGGGTGACTACTCCATTCATACGCATTGCCAGGGTGATAAAAGAATGTTGATATTATTTGTTGTTCACTGGGCATGGTCTATTGTTTTAGCTGAAAAAGGTTGTACCATTGATGGTCTCTGGTGGTTACTTTGTTTTATATTGCTTCTTTTCTATTGTAGATATCATAAAAAGCAGGAAAATGACAGATCTTGCGGGCAGTCTTGGGGACATGCATTTTAGGGACTTCAAAAAAAAAAAAAAAAAAAAAGAGGATCAGAGGGATCAGAAGATATATGTTTATATGTGCAATGAAAGGAAAGACTTTGACTCCCCTCTGGATGGGTGAAAGTTTATGGGGACCATGTGTCCCTAAGCTATTGGCTTAAATTTATGGTATGCAGGATTTTCACTAGGGTAACCCTAACTAATGGATTTCAAAATTGATGCAAGTTTGCCTTCTGGCAGTGTGGTAGTTTCCTAGCCATCAGGATTGGGAGCACTTTGGAGGACCACTGAAATGCTATTATTCCAAGAAAACTTTTGGTGATGCGGAATCAAGAAATAATTGCTATGCAAATCCCTTTGAATATAATCATTTTTTGTAAATATAAGAAATTAACGGGAGGTGGATTCTAGAATGGATAATTTTTATTCCGGCTGTTTGATCAGGAAAGATTTTATTTTTATTCTAATTTCATTCAACATTCAATCTTTATTCTTTTTGTAATATTTAAATTTAACTTTACTTTTGATTTCGGTAATAAATCAAATATGTTTAAAAATATGGTCATCCTGATTTTTATTTCAATACATTTTGATTTTTAATTTGGATCACAAATTTAGCACATCCTAAATCTTAGCCTCGTAGGATTGGATTCATATGTAAAGAAACACCTTTTAAGCCATGAAATACTATATTTCTGCTGGATTCCAAGCCTGTAATCTGGAGAGCCTCGATAAATTTGTAAGACCTTACTGGATCTAAGCCGGTACATTATTCTACATTTTTAAATCCAGTGGTGGATTCAGTGCTCTTAATGGCTTCAGCATTCAAACTTTTGTCTCCACGACGCGTTCGCATTCTTAAATCCATGCAGAACTTTATCCTAATCCATTCGGTGGGTAAATTTTTCGGACCCGATAGATATTCAACCCGATCCGATTTTAATGGAACAACTAAAATCCAAACTATTTAATTTATAAATAGATATAGATTTTATAAAAAATATCTGACTAGGATTCGAGTTGGATACAGGTAATAGTACATCTCGATTCAAATCCGATCCATTTATATAAAAAAAATTATTTATTTATAAAATATTTAAGTAAATTAGATATGGGATGGATATATCTGATCCAACTCGATCTGATCAATTTAGATTTTAAATAAACTAGATTTTATTAGATCGGGTATACTCGATCCAATCCAAACGTGATTTTTTTTATACCCGAACCGATCCAATCCGAGATGGGTATGAGGCAGGCATGGGATGGAAAATTTTTTAACGAGACAGGTACGAATTTTGGATGATCCAATTATGCTTACCATTTTTAAAGACAAATAAGATCCAATAAAAAGTTTTTAAAACCGGGAGCAACAATTGAAGTGGTTATGCTGAAGTCAGAATTGAAATGGCCTTAACTAATCCGACACTTCTTAACCGAATATTTATTTTTAATAAAAAAAAAACTTTATAATGTTATAACATTTTTTTTTAATTGAAAATATCTAAATATTAGTAAATATTTAGAGAATGGAATTTGAGCATCCATTGTAGGGTACCAAATTTGATTAGGCTTGAAATGCCCGACAAACCGAACCCTACTTAGGTCAGGCCTGGGTTAAGGGTTTTTTTTTTTTTTTTTTTTCTCTCCCCTGGATGTGAGAGATAAGAAACAAGAGAGGGGGGAGGGCTTGACCTTTATTTATTATTATTTTTTTTAGGTGTGAGAGATAAGAAACAAGAGGGGAGGGTGTGACCTTCCATTTTCTCCAAAAATATTTGATTCATGATGACAACTAAGATGACTTAACCATTTCTTATCCCATCCAAATGGGATAGGTAAAGAAACTCGGATGGCAAAATGTAGGCAAGATATATATAGAGAAAAATATGTCTCATAGGCATTTTAGGAGAGCTGGAATTATATATTAGAATGAAGTGATATATCACCAAGCTAAGAATTACTCAAATTGTCATATCCTAAAAAGATCTAAATCAAATCAATTCAACATTAATGAATTAGGCTCAAATAAAATCGATCCAATGGAATATATATTACTTAAACCAATATAAACAAACATCGACCTCTCCCTCTTATTTTTAGTACAAGATTACCCATGGCAAAATATTTCTGATCATTTAAAATCATTACTTGAATCCGAAAATAACACATGCTCGCAAGAATTCCATAAAAAAACACCACAATATGCTTGTAATCAATATCTCAAAAGGGCATGCATTGCAATGCTCCGTATCCTAACATCAGGGGTAAAGGAGTACTGGTGATGTAAAGCATTTTGCGAGACACCACATAAATAATTGGGTTTCTTCTGAAAAAGATAGCACTTATGATGATCATTACCATAAATATGTTTAAATACTAAAAATTCTATAGTGCATATCAAGCTAATATGACTCAATAGGAGCCTGCCTGGATCCTTAATCTAATGAGGTCCATCTGCAGCTTTAATAAACAACATCATGATAATATTAAAAAAAATTCTACGTGATGACACAAAAAAAAAAAAAAAAATATGGAAAGTATAATTCTAAATTCAATTTTTCATGTATTTCTCAACTTAAAATCAAATATGGAAGGTATAATTCCAAATTTAGTTTTTCTTGACATTTAAAATTCCTTCAATTCTTTCACGACTATGCCTGTCAGTTATTTTTTTTTTGAAAATGAACAGTATGGTTGACTGCATTGTTTCATTCATAACTACAATTTTTAAGGACCGGATCTGACATCAAGATAATAATTTTTTATAGATCTTATCCCGACTTCCTAATTTTAATATTTTAAACTATCCTCACGTTATAATTATGTTGCCACCCATCTATATTAAAAGAAAGAAAACTGAACCACAGCAATCTTTGACAAATCACAACAACCCCCTTGAACCACACGAACAATATGATGCAACTACATTATATTGCACTGCACTGCTAAATTTTTCCACGAAACATATAATTTATGGGGGTAAACATCATGTAGATGGATGATGATAAAAAAATTAAAAATATATATAATAAATTTCGTTCATTCAACTGATATCAGTGACAGTCAGATTGGCGTATTCATTTTTGGATGAAGAACGACTGTGAAAATATTAATATACGTCGTGCATCGAATATTTTTGATTGAGATTAGAAGACCGTCCGAGTACGATCACACCCGAAATCTAATTCTTCCCTTTTACTAGAAAAAAAAAAAAAAAAATCGTTCCGTGACGTGTGTCGACTTCTGGAATGCGATGCTGTTTTCCAAATTAAGAAAGTCTGCTTTATTTTTTTTTTCCTAAAGCTTTTTTGCTACAGCTTTTGCTAGGAGAAACGCACCAAAAAAAAATTACCATAATTTCTTTGATAAAAAAATACTATAAATTTGATGTCACTTCTTGTTGATGGACCATTACATGCACGTCAATCGGTTTGGTTCGGTGGTACATTTGTTCTTTAGCCTCGTAGGCCACGCAAATTTCGTAGCTAGCTTCCACTCCCCGGGCCTTCCTTCAAAGCTTTTGTGTAGTTTTTTAACAATATTTAATTTACTGCAGCCAGATTTAACCAAGCCGGATAAGTTTGCCGTTAGAAAGGAGTAAATTAGATCATTGGAAATAACATTACAGCGCCGAAGGCCAGGCGAGTCCTGTCCCCGTCCAATCCCTCGCTGTTTTCCAAGTCCATCGCAGCACCTGAAGCGGAGCTGTCCCTCCCATCTCTCCTTTTCTTTTAAAAAAATTATTATTTAAAAATCTTTTTATATTTTAATTATATTATATTTATGTTATTTTATTTTTTTAGAAATCAATCACATAAATAATCTTCAAATATTTAGCATGGATGACGACTTTGTCGGGGGCTATAAGGGAATTTTCATTTCTGTTGGTATTCTTTATTCGTTTATTTGTACCTGTGTCCCCAAACAATAAATCTATTTAATTTTTAAAAGATAAAACTTTATATTTATTTTCGAATACATGGAGGATCTAAATTGTCGTTTGGTTAAAAATATGGAATTAACTTTTTAAACCGTTTTTTTAATAAAATAACTTTTTTTTTTTAAATAAAAGGAATGGGGAAAGAAAATCTTCACCGTAACTATCCCGACTTGACTCCAGCCCAACCAAGCCATGTTTAAATCGAATAATTATTTTTTCATAATATCCTTCCCATCCAAAGATAAATATATCAGTCTGATTTTACTGAGCTATCATAAAAGAATACTTCTATTCTTCCTGATCATATATTCTAAAAAAAAATTTTAAATTTAATTAAATTATTATATAAATTATGTTTTAAATTTATGATAAAAAAATATGAATGTAAGTGTCCATCAACTATGCTACCATGATAATGAAATAACTTTTAATCGCTACCAACTGCCACTATTTTTTTTTTTTTTTTTTAAACTTTATTACAGACCGGACCAGGTCCCTTGGAACTGCAAACGGGCTTTGTTTCTTGGATGTAAGTGCGTGCATTGTATCCAGATGCAGTTCAGTGCGCATATATATATATATATATATATATATATATATATAATGTAATAGGAGGCAGGGCAACCTGGGTTTTATTGAAAAAGAAGTGAAAAAGAATGTACAGCCAAGAGAAAAAATAATTATTATTTCTAAAATCAAACAAAAACGAAATAGTCGATCAGAAACCCAAAAATATATACAATATTCTATTTGCAGTTTAAAAAAATATAATTGGAAATCTCAAAAACAAAAAAAGGACAAGAATAATAGAAATCTTGCAACTGAAAACAGAAATGCAGTGTATCAGTGGCTTTACAACATAACAGATTAAATAAGGGATAATTTTTAAATAAGTTGTTTTCGAAATAAAGATTGTAAATTTCTCCGTAACTTTTCATGATTCTCTTGATTCCTGAAGGTACGTAAGCGAACCCAATAATGAGAAGAATGCTTTTTTTTTTTTTTTTTTTTTGGTCAACGGATTTTTGAGTTCCATTCATGCCAAATATTATCCAACAGAATGCAGCCATTACTTGGTCGGCAGCTCTTCTATTAGATCTGTCAATTTTTTTTTTCTTCTCCATGCCGTCAATTCCTTGCACAAATATTTTTTAATTTATGTGCACCGACCACCAGCAAAATATGGTAGTGCGTGTCGGTGCGTAGAAAGCTTCGCCTTTTAAGGTTTGGATTTCTTCAATGGAGGGACTCGGGCGGTCACCGGATTTGAAGAGTCCATAGCATAAAGAAGTCCGTTTCTTTGGACTGATTGATCGGTAAACTCATAATAGAGATTTGAAAGAATATATTTCTAGGTTTGTGTGCTTGGTGTTAATCAGGATGCAAGCATGATAAAAATTAAACACTTCCTTTTTTTTCTTTTTTGTTTTTTTTGTAAAGCATCACCAAGCGCATATAATATTCGGATGCATTGGAATGATATTATTGAAAGGAAAAAAAAAAAAATTCAAAGGACCCTCATACATGTATGAGCTAAGATTTCCAAAGTTTAGAGAAACTAAACTATTATATTTTGTTGATGTTGGATGTTGGAATCAAATAAGTGCTAGATAACCCATAAGTTATTCAAAAACATAGCTAATATGGAGTCATCCGGTCAGGTGTTTTGGTTATCGGCTGACTACTTTTTGGAAGCTCACGACTGACGAAAGATAACAAGGTCTTGAACATGTGTCAGGTTTTAGTGGTTTGAGGAGTGTTTTTTTTTTTGGTACAGCTGGGTGGTCACACAGCTTTGATGCAAGGACAGTCCAAAGATCAAGAGAAAAAAATGTTCCATGAAAAAGAAGAATATTATTATCCTGGGATCAGGACCAATTGATAAATGCTGAGCAATATAGAAGGCAACCCAGTCTGCAGCACAGTTTGCCTTCTGATAAATATGACGTGCTGTAGCTATCATTGGAAGCTGTAGGAACTTCCAAATATCGTGAAGGAGAGGTTGGGCATCACAACGACTTGACCTATCCTGAATCCAGGTAATAACAATAGAAGAGTCATCCTTAATAATAATCCTGTGAGCATGCAGATGCTGGATAACTCTGATGATGTTAATCCACGCAGCTCCGAGAGTGCTTTAAAAAAATGTTTTTCTTCTCAGGAAAAAAAAAATCTATTTTTTTCAAGTATTTTTCAGTTTCCATGACCTCTAAGAGGAAAGAGACATTGAAGTAGCATACATTATGCAACATGACAGTCAATTAACAAATGTAGCGGTTCCCTTTTGCATGGTTCAATTGCTATAATATTTCCAAGCAAATTGGAGAACTCCTCTGGTACACTTTTCAAAGCAAGCAGCCTTAACTTGTATCTGGTGTCTTATTATAAATTCAAATCTATCCTCTAAATGTATAATTATATTCAAAGTTTGAAATGGCAATTAGGCCATGTATTACCTCCCAATTAATTATAGTTCACCATCTTGAGCAATTAGATCTTTATGCATTGAATCAACTATCAATTTATTGAATGATATTCTTTTCATCATAAACGATTGGACAATAAATTCATGGTATCTAAACTTGCCGGTGACGATGAATATTTTATCATTTTTTAAATTAAATTTTATTTATCTTATTCAAGATAAAATATTAAAATATTAGATTTATTATGAATTATTTGATTTTAAAATTTTATTAATATTTTTCTAATTTAAAAAAAATATAAAATTTTTATGCGGTGAGCGTGGATCGAACACGCGACCTTCAGATCTTCAGTCTGACGCTCTCCCAACTGAGCTATCCCCGCCTCAAAATTTTAAATATTTCTAATAGATGTTAGTATAACTTAGAAAGCTTCCTCAATTTCCAGTTTTGGGCTTGGAAATTACTAATGTCTCTGGATATAAATATTGTGCATAAACATGTTGGCTAGTTTCACTTTTGTGCACCGTATATTACATGCGATCACCAATCAAATAAAAATTTTAACAATATGATGTAACACAGGTTGGTGTAGTAGATGATGAGGATATGGCATAAACCACTAATCTCCTTTTGATGCATGAGCATAAATTTTGTTTTAAAAAAAATATAGAGGTTGAGTTTTTGATTCCTCAACTTTTGTTTTAATATTCCATCTTTTGGATGCATAATTATCGAGATATCTATGTGCAAATAATGGTGACCAGCTCCCTTTGAAACTAAACAAACCATGTTTGAACGAACAAAATATGCCCGAAGCTAATTTTAAACCAAGCCAAAATTGATTTTGATAAGACTTGAATATAATTTTTTTTATTATATATTATATATATAGATACTTCATTATTAGATTTAGGTTGCAATGAGCAATTTTTTAATATTTGAATCAATCAATCATGAAAACAAGTTGGAATCAAACTTGAACCGGGCTTAACTCAAACCCGGATTGATTTCAACTCAATTTAGAATGATCGGGCTAATCAATTAGATACGTTTTTAGATCAATTCAAAATTAATCTCAAAATGACCTGGGAGTAATAATAAACAAATCAAACTTGATTCCAAAGTTTAATTAGGCTTGAAACCTATGTCAAACTAAACATGATTAAGCCCGAGCTCAATCAAGCTAGACTTATTTACCCCCCACCATATACAAATACTCATTTCCTTGTTAAACCTCTCTTATTTACCCAAATGGGGCAACGTAGCATGACACAATCAAAAGCATGCAATGTCTATTCTAAAATGTGCATGCTGTCTTTGGAAGCGATTCCTAACCATTTTCTTATATATATATATATATCACCCACCAAACCATATTACAAATAATATCCAAAGGTATGCATCTTTTATTATATATCATCCTCTGAATGCTACAGAAATCATGCAATATCCATTGGATTTGAACCCTTAAAATTGGAACTCGTGATGGGGTCAAGTACTAGGTTCAGCATCACTCCATATATGGTCAAAGTGACAGGAAACTCCGACACATAGCAGCCATATTCGTGCACACCACAACTGCATCCTGATTGCAAAATTATGGCGTGCCCCCAGAAATCTTTGACGTGATCACAGCAAATGAGTTGGGACAGAGATTAGATAGCAAGAGTCCCATTCCCTTTACCCTTTGTAGATAAAACTCGGTGGAACAAGCATGGCAAGCGGATCTTTTGGCCACCTTAATGGATCGACTCGTGAACTCCCTTCCACACGTACGGAAACCTCGGAAGGACGCGATGGCACGTGCAGAGCGTCACCGGCCGTCACCCTCGCACGGTGGTTGACGCCTGGAAGTAACGGAACGACGGCCTTCTGACACCGGATTTGACGGTGCCGTTGACGGTCCTCGCGGTTGCAAAAAAAAAAAAAAAAAAAAGCCTGCCGTGACGCCGATGAGGCGTCAACGATGTCCGGACTCCGGCACGAGATTTCTCCATGATTGACACGTGACGTGACGCATGGCCTGGCTCCGGGTGGCCCCATGCATGCATGGTTTTGGACCGGATGGTTTGCTTCTCGTGGTCTGGACTCTAATTCTGCCGTCTCTCTCTCATGGACTGCACCAGGAGTATTTGTTAAAATTAGGTGCCAAACTCCTGCAGCATTCATATTTATCAGCTCTTCTAAGTTTTTACAGGGCATCTCCACCAGTGCTAAATATAGCCATCATGCACCATTTTTTTTTTTTTTTGTTGCTTCACAGAAAAAAGGTATTTTTTATAGTCATTGGTTTTGTGAAGTTCTAGCATTGCAACGTACATGAATAGTTTTAAATTTGAAGTTAATTTCCAATGGAAATGGTAATGTCACGAGCCCATCTCAAAAAACACTCTAGATCTCAAAGAAGAAATAAAAGCTCTGGTTGCCCGGGCTCAGTTTTCTTGGAATGTAGTTCTCTTATTGTTTTTCTTTGGGGTCTTTGGATGCTCTGGAAAAAAAACAAAAAAAAAAAACAAAGAAAGAAAGAAGTCCGTAGATTAATTCTATCCTACTATTTTCACGAAGCGGACAATTCTTGGTGCATGATAAGAAGGCAAATGCCTGTTAGGTTAACTCAGAATGAGGTACTCTGTTGAGTGGTCAAAAGTGATGGATTTGAGCAATGATATGGGCAAAGAAACAATATCCAACAGAGACGAGAAAATCTTGAAACTTGAGTTTCTTAGTATTTTTTTTTTTTTAATGAATATAAACATATACATTTAGTTTTAGCAACGTCTTCCTAATGTGTGTGTGCGTGTGTATATATATATATATATATATTCCACGTTACTATCTAAAGTAAACTATCTTAGCAGCACAAAACTTTTAGTTTTACTGATTCAACTACGCCACACACGAGCAAATCAATCGTAACGTTCAATACTTTAACACACAAATTTTCTAAGCAGATTAATAATGATATAAGTAAGGTGTTGATCCTGAATAATATTTTTATTGCATATATTTTCATCATAATAACTATAAAAGTATTGGAGATATATTTGATTCCAGAAGAATTGAACTTTGAAATGAGAATTAGAATGATCAGGAATGATGCTTATGATAACTATTTGATCATCAAATAAAAAAAAATATTTTTATTTTGATTCTCGAATAATAAAAATATCAAGATTTCTTAAAACCTAATCTTTTTTTTTTTAAAAAAAAAAACTAAAATTTTATTTTATTTTAATAATAATTTTGATTAGGAATCATGGATTCAGAGAATATGAATAATTTTTATTCTAATTTATTTTAATTCCGGTCATAAATCAAATACACTCGGTAATTATTTTTAAAATAATTAATCGAGACAAAGTGGCCGATACATGGTTGCGATGATATCAACCAGCAAAATATCGTAATTTTATTATACTAATAATGATTTATTTCAAATTTAGGAATTCACTTTCGATACATGCATGGATCTCTCTGCCTCCGAATTTGTCGAAACCTAGACCCCGCTTAACCCATGCAAGGGACTGGAGTGCCTTAAAGTTGTCGACGTAAATAAATGCCGGCAAGTGAACGATTAACTTGGAGCCGTTCACGACACTCAACAGCGACGACGACGACGTCATTTAAAAGCCACGGTGAAGGGCCAATTACTTGCTCGGTGGTTGGGTTGAAGCATTGAAAAGATACTTTTGGCGTGTAGAACAAGTTGCCAGGCATGGAGGCAGCGGACGAGGTGGTGGGTTTTATTTCTTTCTTTCTTTCTTTCTTTTTTTTTTTTTTTTTCTGGTTCTTTTTGAGGTTTGGGCAGGGGTGTTTTATTGCTCCTGTCGGTGTGATTTGATGCTCGGACCCAATCCAGTACTCGTTGGTTTCCCCTTCGGGTTGGAGGATGACTCGGTCGTGACGCCACGGAATGGCCAGGGTCAAACCCGGATCCCAACGGGGGGAGGTTTGCTTGGGCCCTCGGACTCGGAGTGCCGAGTACCGTCGCTGCGACCGCAGGGCCGGAGAGATTTGTCTTCCGAAACTGGAAAGAAAGAGAGAACTGGAAAGAAAAAGTAGCTCTGTGCTGAAGATACCAGTGTCGGAGAGAGCTGAGACTTAATTCTTCGTTCTTTTTCCTTTTTTTTTTTTTTTTTTTTTGTAATTTTGAGAGAAAAAATATATCCTCGTTTTTCCCTTGATTGAGAATTTGAAATATTGGTGTATACCGGCGTTCGCCTGGCAATTACTGATTTGATTTATACGTTAATTCAAGATATGTGCTAACGTAATATGATTACATTGGAGAATATTTTGTTAATCATCTTATTTTATTATATTAAAGAGTTTTTTTAGTAAATATTAGAATTGTTGCGCAGCAATTGTTCTTAAATCTTACCATACTTAGAGGAAGGCTCATCTAGCGTTAGAGTGACAAAAAGAAAAAAGTTGAACTTGTAGATTAGCACTCTCGAGAATGTATCAGCTACAAATTAAATCTATTAATGTATTAAAAATAATATATGAAATGAAACGCAAGCCCATCTAACATGGAAAATTTTTTATTTTTAGTTTTAAATGAGGATGGAATTCAAGATGAACACGGGATGAGTGCTAGTTAGGATAGATTTGGTTTGTGATTAAAATCGAAATCAAAATAAATTGAAATAAAAATCGGAATGATTATATATTTTCTGTTATATTTGGTTTATGACTGGATTCATGATTAGCATTGGATTTGAATACTAGATGAGCGTGAATACCGGATTTTGAAAAATTAAATTTTTTTTTTAAAAAAAAAAAATCAGGATGGAAATAAGATTTCTTTCAACCAAACAATTAAAATGAAAGCCACTTGTTTTTATTCTCATTTGAAAAGTCAATTTCCTCCAACCAAATATGCATGCTTTTAATGTAGGTGGTAAAGTAATTAGAATTTGGTACGAACACCGGTCCCAACCTCACCAAATTCTGTCGGTTTCCTCCACTCCATTCACAGCAATAAATTGGAGAGAAACTTATGAATGATGGAATGATGATGAACAGAGATAAGGAAACAAAATGGTTAAGCTAGAGGGGAGCCTAGATCTCCATGGGATGGTTTGAGGAGCAAATCCAGGAATTCTGCAAAATGTTCAAGAACATCCTGTGCAGGGAAGGACCAAATTTATGCGTTTGTGTTGGTTGTGTCTTGTGAGGCCCAGTTTTTATTGAACCATTTTTGGGCTGAAGTCGATAGTCCTTGCCGACTTTAGTTCGAATTTGAAATGGCATCGAACGCTCGGAACGATCGGCGAAGGCTTCGAAGAGATCGATCGGCGGCGCGGGAAGGGGGGGGCGGGAGGGAATAAGGGTCTTCCTCGAGATTTAAAGGTTCCTCGCATGTCTCAATCCAAACTAGATCTTTTTCCTCCGATGGATGCTCGAGATCGTCATTGATCTCATCGGAAAACTTTCTTGGTGCCTCTGCCATTCCGAAGGCAGTTCTCCTCCGATGACCGTCGGACCCGAAGCCGACATCGCCGGTAAGTTCTCCTTCTCTGTTTCCTCTCGAGCATGGGTTGTGTTGAGTTGATCGACGGGGAGGAGGGAGGAGTCCATCCCGTCTTTTTATATCTTTTCTTTGAGATTTTTGGAAGAGGTTGGGTGGTCGTTGATTGCCGCCGGTCCCTTCCATTTCTTCCGATCATCCTCTCGACGGACGATCGCTATGATCGCCGCCGATCCTTCTTTCTGGCAGCCATGGGGAGGCCGACTCGGTCAAGCTGAGGGAGCAATAGGGGAGTTCGGGAGAAAAAAAAGAAAGAAATGAGGGTCTTTATTTCCATGGGGAAGGAGAGAGAAAGAGGGAAGAAGAGAGGAAAGGAAGGAGGGGAAGAAAGAAAGGAGAGGGAGAGGAGAAGAGGAAAGGGAGAAAAAAAAATGATGAGAGAGGGCTAATTGGTGGAGAGGATGGAGAGAAGAAGGAAACGGAAGAAGAAAAAAAAAAGAAGAAGAAGAAAGAAGAGGGAAAAAAAAAGAAAAAAAAGAAAAAAAGAGAGAGAGAGAGTAATAGGAATGAGAGAGAAGGAAGAGAGAGGAGGAGAGAGAAAGATGAAGGAGAGAGACGAGGAGAGAGAGGAAGAGAGAGGAGGAGAGTGAGAGAAGAGAGAGAAGAGGAGAAAGAAAGAGGAGAGAAAAGAAAGGAAGAAAGGATTAAATTCCGGACCAGGATTAGAATTGGATAAACGAGAGTGCTCTATGATAATTTAATTTTTTTTGTAGTTTTTGAAATAGAAACTCATTGTATGTTTAAATTGTTGATTAGGATCGTCGTTGTCCTTGGAAGATCAGGTCTAGTATTTGAATTGAACGTTGTTGGTGGATGCTCTTCGGTAAGTTATCTTGATCTCTGATATTGTATGCCAATATGTATATACTTATGAAATAGTAAATATATGTAATATATCTATATTTGATTGCATTGGGTTACATGCATCATGTTGGTGTGGGTGCAGTGTTGGTGTGGGTGCATTGTATCGATGTGGGTGCTCTCTAGTCCGACTATGATCATACGAGGACCCAGTCTCCTTTTGGACCTCCAGCGGGGCTATCGCTGGTACATGACTGTTGAGCATTATGTGACACAGGAGCTAGTTGCCTTATTTTTGCCATGCATGGCAGGCACATGTTGGGATGCATGTTTCTCGTGTGATACTCAGAGATAGTTTTTCTTTTGGACCTCCAGTGAGGCTATCACTGGCACATGACCGTTGAGAAATATGTGACACATGATCTAGTCACTTTCGGGGCGAGCTACGGGCCGATTGTAGCCATAGTCAGAGGGGCTAGGAGAGTAAAGTATATGGTTGGCCATCCATAGTCGTGTCGTGTTTGTGTCGATTGCATTTAAGTGTATACGTTTGCATAGGGTTGCTAGTCTATTATTTTGAGATGAACATCTTATATGTATAAGTTGTATCTGTTACGGGTTGTTATTGACATATTTGTATATGTATATTGGAGGTGTTGATAACTTACTGAGCCTGTGTTGCTCACCCCTGTTTTCCTATGTTTTTGTTGCAGATCTGAAAAATCAAGCGAGCTTTGGGACCAGTCAGTGAGGAATAGGGTTTAGGTGTTGATCTTTGAGTTTATATTAAATTTTAGTTGAATTTTATGAAAATTTCTTGGAATATTAATAAATAATTAGTGAAATCTGTTCCTTACTACTATTTGGATGTTGAATTGAAGGTTAGGCCTGGCATGATCTCTAGGATGATACATAGGATTGTGAGGCCGGTCACGTAACCGATCCTAGATCTGGATTCAGGACATGACAGAGTGGTATCAGACAAAGGTTTAAGATCAAGATGACCTAGTTAGTGAGAGTGGGGTAGAATTAGGGTTTTGATTGAATATTCCAGAAAAATTATTGATATTGAGAAATTATTTAATTTCCTTTGATATGTGTATATTATAGATTTAAGAATTTTACTAAGTATTGAAGGCTTGTATGAATAAAATATTTAATTAAAATTTCCTAACTTAATTTTTGGAAGGATATTATCGAGACTAGATAATGGATATATGGAGCTATATTTTGAGTTATGTCATGGATTTGATTTATTTTGGGAATCTAATTTTGATAAAATTGAAGACTGTGATACAGGTGATTAGAAATTAATAAGATGATTATTAAGGCACGATTGATTGATATCAAAGTTTGGGTTATGATCACTTGAGACCAACATAAGTAGTTAGGATATGATTGAGTGACATTAAAATTTAGATTGTGATCACTATGGATTGTGATATTTGAACTTAATGTTATGATCAATTGGAATAGATTCAAAGTTGGATTTTTAATCCCTAGGTACTGTGCATAAGATCTGGAATATGATTTTTGTAGAGATTGATCTGGGATGAGACTGAATGGTTAATACTATTTGATCATGATAAGTAAGCATATTATGGATATTGAAGGGCCAGATAAGATGTATATTTATCTCTGATAAATGAATTAGACCGAGTTTCAGAAGTGTTGACCTGGTGGTATAGTGTGTTATGTTATGCTAAATATAAACATTCAGTTCTTAATTGAATAATATTGGGATCCTAAATTTGATATGGATGAAGATCATGATAGCATATGAATTTTATTAGTAATTATTAAATTATAAAATTTGGGATTGTTGCAAAAAGATGTTTAGGATGAAGGTTATGAAAAAGTTTAATGATATTAAGAATGAGAGTTTTCGACAAATCTGTATGGAGATTATTATTAAAAATATATAATGAAAAATGTGTTTGGAATAATGTATAGATTTGTAAATTAGCGGATTAAATGATATTATATGGACATAGCATATCTTGGTGACTTATGTTAGCAGTTTTGTATTAGATTATTTGATCTTATATATAGGTTGGAGATTTTTGGATCATGGGTTAAATTGATGTGATATGCTCGAGGCCTAGTAGGGACAAGAATATTTAATAGTTTTGATCTCGATATTTGAAGGTTGGATTCTGTTGTAAAGTGGTATCCTCGTCAAAAAATTTAATGAAATTAGAGGATTTGAAAATTTATATCAGAGTACGCAGCGAAAGAGTGGTGGATTAAAGATATTAGGATTAAAGTGTATTATGATGTATGAATAGGAGCTCTTATTGGGATTACTGAATTTGGACATAATAGTATTTGTGAGTATTTGATCATGTATATTTGAGTTTTGGAAGACTTAGATTTTTAAATTTCGAGACCGAAATTTTTATTTTAGGAGGGGAGAATGTGAGGCCCAGTTTTTATTGGGCCATTTTTGGACTGAAGTTGGCGGCCCTTGCCGACTTCAGTTCGAATTTGAAATGGCACTGAACGCTTGGAACGACCGGCGGAGGCTTCGGAGAGGCCGATCGGCGACGCGGGGAGGTATAAGGGTCTTCCTTGAGGTTTAAAGGTCCCTCGCGTGCCTTAGTCCAAACCAAATCTTCTTCCTCCGGTGGATGTTCGAGATCGGAGTTGATCTCATTGGAAACCTTTCTTGGTTCCTCTGCTGTTCCGAATGCAGTTCTCCTCCGGTGACCGTTGGACCTGAAGCCGACATCGTCGGTAAGTTCTCCTTCTCTGTTTCCTCTCGAGCGTGGGTTGTGTTGAGTTGATCGACGGGGAGGAGGGAGGAGTCCATCCCGTCTTCTTATATCTTTTCTTTGGGATTTTTGGAAGAGGCCGGGTGGTCCTTGATCGCCACCGATCCCTTCCATTTCTTTCGATCATCCTCTCGATGAACGATCGTTATAATCATCGCCGATCCTTCTTTTCGGTAGCCGTGGGGAGGCCAACTCGGTCAAACTGAGGGAGCAACAGGGGAGTTCGGGAGAAGAAAAAAAAGAAATGAGGGCCTTTGTTTCCGTGGGGAAGGAGAGAGAAAGAGGGAAGAAGAGAGGAAAGGAAGGAGAGGAAGAAAGAAAGGAGAGGGAGAGGAGAAGAGGAAAGGAAGAAAAAAAAATGATGAGAGGGGGGCTGTTCGGTGGAGAGGATGGAGAGAAGAAAGAAACGGAAGAAGAAAAAAAAGAAGAAGATGAAAAAAAAAGAAAAAGAGAGAGAGAGAGAGAATAATAGGAATGAGAGAGGAGGAGAGAGATGAGGAGAGAGAGAGGAGAGAGGAAGAGAGAGGAGGAGAGAGAGAAGAGAGAGATGAGGAGAGAGAGAGGAGAAGAAAAGAAAGGGAAAAAGGGTTAAATTCCGGACCAGGGTTAGAATTGGATAGACGAGAGTGCCCTATGATAATTTAGTTTTCTTCTTAGTTTTTGAAATAAAAATTAATTGTATGTTTAAATTGTTGATCATGATCGTCGTTGTCCTTGAAAGACCAGGTCTAGTATTTGAATTGTACTTTGTTGGTGGATGCTCTTCGGTAAGTTATCTTGACCTCTGATATTGTATGCCAATATATATATACTTATGAAATAGTAAATATATGTAATATATCTATATTTGATTGCATTGGGTTGCATGCATTGTGTTGGTATGGGTGCATTGTGTCGGTGTGGGTGCATTGTATCGGTGTGGGTGCTCTCTAGTCCGATTATGATCATACGAGGACCTAGTCTCCTTTTGGGCCTCCAGCGGGGCTATCGTTGGCACATGACTGTTGAGCGGTATGTGACACAAAAGCTAGTTGCCTTATTTTTGCCATGCATGGCAGGCACATGTTGGGATGCATGTTTCTCGTGTGATACTCAGAGCTAGTTTTCCTTTTGGGCCTCCAGCGGGGCTATCGCTGGTACATGACCATTGAGCGGTATGTGACACAAGATCTAGTCACTTTCGGGGTGAGCTACCCGCTGATCGTAGCCATTGTCAGAGGGGCTAGGTGAGTAAAGTACATGGTTGGCCATCCATAGTCGTGTCGTGTTTGTGTCGGTTGCATTTAAGTGTACATGTTTGCATAGGGTTGCTAGTATATTATTTTGAGATGGACATCTTGCATGTATGAGTTGTATTTGTTACTAGTTGTTATTGACATATTTGTATATGTATATTGGAGGTGTTGATAGCTTACTGAGCTTGTGTAGCTCATCCCTGTTTTCCTATGTTTTTGTTGCAGATCCAAAAATCAAGCGGGCTTTGGGACCAGTCAGTGAGGAGTAGGGTTTAGGTGTTGATCTCTGAGTTTATATTAAATTTTAGTTGAATTTTATGAAAAATTCTTGGAATCAATAAATAATTAGTGAAATTTGTTCCTTACCATAATTTGGATGTTGAATTGAAGGTTAGGCCTAGCATGATCTTTAGGAAGATACCTATTACCGTGCTTCCTCCTGGACCGGGCTCGGTGGATACACTAGAGAACTCCTCGACCGGCCAACCTGCAAGAAGTCCCTAGGCGTCGGAGGGGCTCCGGCGGGGGACACTCCGATGCTTAAGTTAGAGGAGGGTTGGAGCAACATAATGGAAAGAACTTGGGAAGAGAATTCGCAATGGGGAAGAAGAAGAACGTTACCCTTTCACGGAGGTCCCCCGGGTGCCTTTTATAGGCGCGGAGTGCTGCCAAATTCTGTTGGGGAACAGGCGGGGAAAGCCCAAATATACCCCCAGGAGAATAGGCGTGGCGGCGAGATCGTGGACTGGCGGTGTGGCAGGAGTGCCAGAGTAGTGGCCTGGCGACGGGAGTCGTGGCCATGCTCTGGAGTCCGTTACAACAGAATGTCAGAACTTATCAGGGAGAAAAGGCCCCTGGAAACTTCGAGCGACCCCGCCAGCAGCGGGTCAGCTGGCCTCCTAGAAGCCGACCGGGGCATTCGGCAGGACCTCCAGAAGCTGATCGTGGCAGTCGAAAGGGGCCGACGCACGGATAGTGAGGCGCCCGTCAGCTCGCAAAGCTCCCAGGTCAACTCTTTGGGAAAGGGGGTCACGGGGCCCCCCTAGAATCGGGGAGTCGAACTTCGCACGGGGATCAGCCGACCAGATGCCCGGGGCCGATTCGACCCAGGACAAGCCAAATGGGTGCAACAGTTGCCCCCTTGCTCCTGGGCCTTGAGGGGCCACGTGGCTCGAATGGGGTAGGAGTATGATTGCATGCACCTGTGGCGGACCCCAGATCGGGGCGTCAGGTCGCTTCGAATCCTCTCGAACGGCTCCTTAGATAGTTGTCAGCCGCTCGTCGGGGCGCCGGTGAGGCAGTTAATGCAAGTCAG
Source organism: Areca catechu (assembly GCA_021397845.1). Lineage (NCBI taxonomy): Eukaryota > Viridiplantae > Streptophyta > Magnoliopsida > Arecales > Arecaceae > Areca > Areca catechu. Next base: position 207,793,087 of record CM038039.1, on the reverse strand, counting down.
GCGCCATGATGAAGGCCAGGCTATCCTGCATTGATCCGGGGCGGAGTGGCGCATCACGCCATGCGGCAGCATCCGGTCGGTCGGCACTACCCTCTGGGTTAGTCTCGCACTGCCGATCCGGCGTGCACGTGGATCGCGATCCGTGTGAGGGGATGCTCCAGTTGCTTTGAATCCCGCAACACAAGCGGTTGTGGCTCTTGGCCGGATAGCTGGGACGTGCCCGAGGCGGGCAATAACTCCTTCCTCCTCTTCCTCTTCCCCCGGGGCATATAAAAGGAGGAGAAAGAGGAGCGAGGGAGTTTTTCCTGCCGCGCCTGCACCGTGCGAGATTAAGTCCTCCCTTCCTTCTTCCGCGAAACCCGGCACCTAGGAGTCCAACCCCAGGTTAGTCCCGGCCATTCTTCTTCTTCCTTTTCTAGCTTCCAATGGCATCTACCAGTAGGGGTTCGTCCCATAGGCCTAGGGACCCAGGGCTGAGTGAAATACCTTCAACCATGACCCGGGAACGGGTCGAAAATCTCAGGGCTGTGTACGGCATCCCGTCCATCTTGCACCTCACATTACAGGGCCGAGAGGGGAGAGCAAATAACCCACTAGGTCCAGGGACCCTCCCAATGTACGAGTCACATCTTAAGTCCGGTCTCAGGTTTCCTTTGCACCCTCTATTCATAGAGATTTTCAACTTCTATAGGGTAACCCCTGTGCAGCTGACGCCGAATAGTATTTGGGTGATATGCTGCCTCATAGTACTCTGCCATAGAGCCAGGTCCGTCCCCAGTCTGTCCCTCTTCGGTAACTTCTTCTACCTGAAGAAGGACTTTAGGAGCCGGGAGTGGATCCTGTTTGTTCCCCGTCAAGGCCGAAAGATCTTGAAGTGCCTCCCGTCGACCGTCCATGGATGGAAGGCCAGGTTTTTCTTTGTCAACAGCCTTGAATCTTGGGGGTTTGAGTCGTTGTGAAGAGAGCCACGGGTGAGGGCCCGCAAGGGGAGGTCGGTATCGGCGGCCGACCTGGGCATGTTCAATGTGATTAGTAGAGCCGCCTGGTGGCGGCATTTGAGTTGTTGGGGGAAGGGACCCTTCATCGGGCGGGGATCAGCCCCCAAGAATTCTTAGGCAAGGGCCGACCCCTCTCCTTATAATTTCCTTAGTTTTTCCTCCTTCTTTCTCTCTAACTTTGGATGTTTGGTGTTAGGAGGAAGGATGCAATGGATTGCAAGTCCAAGGTCATCCAACGGGCGGTGCGGAAGCGCGCCGCCCCAGAATCAGCCCCCCTGCCAGCCGTCGAGCGATAGAAGAAGAGGCGGGAGGAGCGACCCGCCCCCGTCATTGATGTTGAGTCGGATGGGGACGACATCCCCCTCACCGAGCACAGGGCGAGGAACGCAGCGGGGGCGTCGGCCCCACAGGGAGAGCTAGTCCTTTGGCCGGAGTGAGAGTAGCTGGGGACATCCGTCGCGATCGCGGCGCCTGTCGATCTAGAGGAGGCAGCCCCTTCGACCGACAAGGGTAAGGGGCCGGTTGTGGAAGGGACGGCCGACAGTAAGCTCGAGCAGTCGGGCGAGGAGATCCACCAGGAGGAGTTCCAGCACTGGCATGCACTGGACCACCTCAGGAGGGCGCGGAGCCTGCTGAGGGGTGCAATGACTGATGCTGACTGGGAGGTGTCGATCCAGAGGAACCTGATCGATGTTACCGTGGAGACCTACTGGGACTTCATGAGGGTAAGGACTCTACCTTATTTCTTTGCTCCACTGTCTCTCCTCCTTTAAGTGTAACCCCAACTTGGTCGTATGTTTGCAGCTCCTCCATGATATCTCCCTTATGGACGACGGCATCTGCCATGTAGTGCACGTCGCCAAGACCTCCGCGAAGAGGGTCCAGGAGCTGGAGGCGGCCCAGGAGGCCACGTTGGTGTCCCTGAAGTCCTCTGAGGAGAATCTGGCGGCAGCCCGGGCGGAGACAGAGTCGGCGAAGGCGGCTCTGAAGGAGGCCGAGGGTCGGCTGGTCGACCGCGAGGCCAGGCTGAAGAAAAGGAAGGCGAAAGCCGACTCCCTTGCCCAACGGTTGGGCGAGGAAGAGAAGCGGTCGGCGGAGGCCGACCAGAGGGCCCGGGCTGAGCGGGCGGCGGTGACACAGTTGGAGATCCGACTCAAGGAGTCCAAGGAACTGGCCGCGCAGCAGGCCCAGGAAGCCGTGGTGGCCTACAAGGCCTCCAGCGGCTTCACTGAAGACGTGGAGGAGGCGGCGACCGACTTCTACAGGGAGGGCTATAACGACGCCCTGAAGAAGGTGGGCCTGCTATTCCCGGAGCTGGACCTGTCGGGCGCCAAGCTACGGGACCCGTCCCAGGGAGAGGAGACCGGAGCGGAGCCCCCAGCGGAAGGTGAAGAAGGAGCAGCTAGGGTCGAAGCTCCAGCGCCAGCCGACACGGAGGTGGTGGCCCTTCCGGAGGATCCTCCAGCCGCTGCAGGCTCAGTTGACCCTCCAGTTGTAGCTGATGGGGTCGAGGTTGTGCCCCTGACGCATCTCCCGTGGGCCGGACCTGAGGGGTTTGTAAAGGTCCGACCCACCTCTTTTGTAAGTACTGCCTTTTGGAATGAATTAGAAGACTTGTTTTTGAAACTCCTCTAATGTGTTCAAAACATTTATTTTCAAAATTCTTCTAAGTACCCCCGGTCGGCTTTGCGGCATCGCAAGGTCACGAGCCCCCTCGAAGCGGCCAACGGGCACGACACAAGTGTCTTTCTCCCAGAATTTCTCTAAGTACCCCCGGTCGGCCCATCCGGGCCAGGAGCCGATGGGGTAGTTAAGAACAGTAACTTGATTTGGACCAGATACCTGGGTGCTTGCTCCTGGTCTCCGTCCGCGAGTCGGCTTGCACTGTGGCCCGTACTCCCTGTAGTCCCACGGGAGCTGTCTCAGAAGGTCGCCGACCAGGGTCAGACTTTCGGAGTGGGCTGCCCTAGAGCCTCTGCTAACTGGGGTCAGACTTTCGGAGTGGACTGCCCTAGAGCCTCTACCGACCGTGGTTGGACTTTCGGAGTGGGCTGCCTTAGAGCTTCTGCCGATCGTGGTCGGACATTCGGAGTGGGCTGCCCTAGAGCCTCTGCCGACCGTGGTCGGACTTTCAGAATCGGCTGTCCTAAAGCCTCTGCCAACCGTGGTCGGACTTTCGAAGTGGGCTGCCCTAGAGCCTCTGCCAACCATGGTTGGACTTTCAGAGTGGGCTACCCTAGAGCCTTTGCCGACCGTGGTCGAACTTTCAGAGTGGGCTGCTGATGTAGGACACGGATGCGATGTAGTACTAAAGGTTGATTTAAATTTTATGTTAATCGAGAGCAAATGTTCATTAACCTAACAGCCTATTAAATAATACGTTTAAAGAATCTATAGCAAGCAACTAAATACTGGATTATATCACCCGCATGCATGCCTAACAAAATAATTAATTAGGTGGATCACGGCAATTGAGAAACCATCCTAGATTAGGTTCCTACTTTCTAACATCAGATCTAGAGGAAGGAAAAGGGATCTTGAGTTACCGATACGCTTAGAAGCCTCCTCTGATGAAGATCTGGATCACTGCACTCTAGGATTGAAGAATCGGACTCCAAACTGATCGCTCCTGGCATTCGGATTCCGATCGAATTGATTCCAAAGAATGGACGCCGATCTTCAGAGTCGAATCTCAAGAGAATCAGCCAAAAAAAACACAAAAAATAGCAATTAAATGTTGGAAATCAAAAACTAGAAGGAAGGCTGACACCAGGATTGTTGGTTCTCCCGGGGATCTTCTTCTTTGGTTGGCTTCTAGGATCTCTTCAAAGCATTGGATGAAGGCCTTGAAGAGACTTAGGAATCAGATCTGATGGAAGGATTGAATGGATAAACAGGGTGTCACACCCCCGTAGAACTTGGACATCTTACCCAAGTGTTCTAGGCATCACACCTAGCACCTATCAGCCATCGCAGCTAGAAAGGAATTGGAAGAAGAACTCGGCAGAGTTTCATTTCATTTCATCAAATATTCATTAATTACAAGTAGGGAGGTGTAGGGGTATTTATAGAACCCTAACCAGAGAAGTGAGGGACTCAAATACAAGAGTTTCATTACAACTCTAGACTTCAAGTTTCCATTGCCTGGACTCCTGCTAGATGAAAGAAATGGACTCCTATCCATAGTTGGCGCCAAGATGAGACTTTGATGGAGGGTCATGATCGCTTCTGGGTTGGTCATGATGATTGGACTCCAGTGTCTTGATAATGTATTCTTCTAGAGCTGCCTGGACTCTTCAGTTTGGATTGGAGAGAACTCTAGAGTCCTGCTGAAATTCTAGAATCCTTGAAGCTTGAACAGTTAGCAGCTTATTTGAATAGAATGCTAGGAACCCTTGGACCTCCAACACTAGGTGAGAAAAAATTTCCAAACTCCTTTGAATGCTTGGCCGACTTCTCACTTTGGCGTGAAATATTATGAGTAGAAGGGCGCCATCTAGGAGAAGTCCTTCACAATTACTCCTCTTAAAAATTTTGTGCGCCTTTCTTCATGGGCCGATCAAAAGAAATTGTCTTGATAAGTGTAGCTTGTCCAAATTTAAGTGGTAGGCCATGTGTCATTGTCTTCCTGGTGATGTGACAATAGTAGTCCTAAAATCATGCAAAGTTGATATGCAAAATAGGCTAGCATATAACAAGAGCTTATGCTAGCACATGGGTCACATGGGCTTGTCTTGAACTAGCACACGGGTCTTGATTTGAGTCACATGGGTATTATAATTGGTCTCCCCTGTAATACAAGACTCAACAACTAATTTTTACAGGACTCAATAAATAACTAAAGTCCTATTTGATCAATTGGAACCCAATTTGATCAAAAGGGCAAGACATGTAAATATGTAGTTCAACTTGGTAAAAGGGATTTAGCCTAAAAGGCTAAATAAATAAAATCATAATTCCAGTTGGTAAAAGGGGCTAACCCTAACTAATCCAAAAATAACAAAAATTAAAATAAATTATTTACATGGATAAGAGGGTTGGGTCCAGGGTTTCATTCACAGGTGATCCACAAGGATGTGGGTTCAACCTGTCGATATTTTCGAGCCCTGGTGTCTTCACCAGCTGCCCTAGAGCCTCTGCCGACCATGGTCGGACTTTCGAAGTGGGCTGGAAGAAGCTGAAGAAGTTTGTAGACTTTATTGATAATACTTGCGGAGATTGTCTACATTCCACGGGTGCGCTATCTGTCGCCCGTCCAAGTGTGCTAGTTGATAAGTCCTAGCCCGAATCACTTCGATAACCCGATAGGGGCCTTCCCAATTAGGGGAGAGCTTCTCCTGTTCGGTCGGCCTCGAAACCTCCGTCTTCCGCAGGACCAGATCTTCAACTTGGAAGGTGCGCGCTTTAACTCATGAGTTGTAATATCTGGCCATCCTTTGACGGTAGGTCGCCATCTTCATACTTGCTCGGAGTCGGGTCTCGTCCAGCAGATCTAGGTCAGCCCTTCGTTGCTCCGAGTTGGTCGGTTCGGCAAATTGATCAACCCGCAGGGATAATAGAGAGACATCCACGGGGATGACCGCCTTACTCCCATAGGTCAGGTTGAACGGGATTTCCCCCGTTGCTGACCGCGCGGTCGTCCGATATGCCCAGAGTACCGAATGAAGCTCCTCTGCCCAAAGCTCCTTGGCTTCATTCAGCCAGGTCTTCAATCCATGTAGGATCGTCCTATTGGTTACCTCGGCCTCTCCATTGGACTGAGGGTGAGCGACCGACATAAGCCGATGGATGATGTGGTATTGTTGGCAGAAATCCCGGAACTGAGAGTTGTCAAACTGCCTCCCGTTGTTGGTGATAATCATCTTCGGGATGCCAAACCGGAAGATGATGCAGTTCCGGACAAAGTTTTCCACCTTGGCCTCGGTTATTTGCGCCAATGCTTCTGCTTCCACCCACTTAGTGAAGTAGTCAATGGCCATGAGGAGGAACTTTTGCTGACCGGAGGCCGGGGGAAAAGGTCCCAGGATGTCTATGCCCCATTGTGCAAATGGCCAGGGCGTCGTGAGTGGGGTCAGCTGGCTGGCCGGCCTTCTTTGGATGCCAGAGAACCTTTGTTACGCATTGCACTTTCGCACGAAGTCCAAGGCATCCTTCTGGATTGTGGGCCAGTAATATCCCTGGCGAATGATTTTGTAAGCCAGGGACCTTCCTCCAAGATGATCGCCACAGATGCCCTCGTGCACCTCCCAGAGTGCGTAGTCCGTATCGGCCAACCCCAAGCATTTCAGCAATGATTGAGAGAACGAACGCTTGTAGAGGGCCCCATCAAGGATGACGTACTTGGAGGCCGTTGAGAGGACACGCTTGGCCTCCGTCGGGTCATTCGGAAGGGCTCCCTACGTCAGAAATGCACGGATTGGGTCCATCCACGAGGCCTCTTGCACAACCTGGTGGATCTCTGTCGGCTCCTCGGCAATGCTTGGGTGCTGGAGGTGTTCCATGAAGGTCCGGACGGAGGTGTCGACCGCAACGGTGGCCAGCCGCGACAAAGCATTCGTCCGAGAGTTTTGTTGCCGGGGTATATGAAGGATCTCAAAGAATTTAAGTTGTGACATCAAGTCCCGTACCTTGTCCAAGTACTTGACCAAGGAAGGATCCCTTGCTTCAAACTCCCCCTTCACCTGATTGACCACCAGCTGAGAGTCGGAGAAGGCGCGGACCCTACTAATGCCCAATTCATTCGCTATCTTCAATCCCGCAAGCAGAGCTTCATACTCTGCCTGATTGTTCGACACCTGGAATGTAAAATGTAGAGCATATTCGAAACATTGCCCATCGGGGTCAGCCAGGATTATGCCTGGACTTTTAATGACGACCGTGGCTGGAAGGAGATGTCAAACTCGCCCAGCCTGATGGCCCATTTGGCGAGCCGTCCGGAGGTATCGGGGCTTCGGAGAATCGCCCTGAGGGGTTGGTCCGTCAGCACGATGATGGGGTGTGCTTGGAAGTAAGGTCGGTGGCGCTTTGCCGCTATAACCAACGAGTACACCAACTTTTGCACCTTAGGATATCTGACCTCGACATCATGGAGGACCTTGCTGATGTAGTAAATGGGTTTCTGTTGGCCGCCTTCCTCCCCCCGCACAAGGATGGCGCTGACGCCCTCGCTAGAAGCTGACAGGTACAAATATAGCACTTCCCCCTCCGTTGGTTTGGCGAGGAGTGGAGGGTTCCTCAAGTAGTCCTTCAAGGCTTCAAAAGCTGATAGGCATTCATCAGTCCATTGGAAACGGTCCGACCAGTGCATGATCTTAAAGAACGGGAGGGATCTCTCAGCCGACCGGGAGATGAAGCGGCTTAGAGAGGCGATGCATCCCATAAGCTCTTGCACCTGCTTTTTGGTGGTCGGAGGAGTCATGTCAATGATGGCCTTGATCTTTTCCGGGGTTGACCTCGATACCTCTTTGAGTAACTAGGAAGCCGAGGAACTTCCCGGATGTCACCCCGAAGATGCACTTGGCACGGGGTTCAGCTTCATCTTGTGGCGCCTCAGCACATCAAAGGACTCCTGCAGGTCCCTGATGTGGTCGGCCTGATGGAGACTTTTGACGATCATATCATCGACGTACGCCTCCATGTTCCTCCTAAGCTGATCTTTAAAGACTCGGTTGATCAGCCTTTGGAAGGTGGCGCCCGCATTCTTCAGGCCGAAGGGCATCATCTTATAGAAATACAGGCCCCTGTTCGTGATAAAGGCCGTCTTCTCCTCGTCTTCAGGATGCATCCTAATCTGGTTATATCCAGAGAAGGCATCCTGAAGCTCAAGAGTTGGTGGCCGGCCGTCGCATCCACCAGTTGATCAATTTTTGGCAAGGGGAAGCTGTCTTTGGGGCTCGCCTTGTTGAGGTATATGTAATCTACACAGATCCTCCACTTCCCACTAGCCTTCTTCACCATGACGACATTGGCCAGCCACTCCAGGTGTGAGACTCCATGATGAAGCCAGCATCGAGGAGCTTCTTCACTTGCTCCTCAATGGCCTCTGCCTTTTGGCAGCGAAGCTCCTCTTCTTTTGCTGGACGGGCCTGTAAGCAGGATCTACCCTGAGCTGATGGGTGATGATATCCACCGGGATGCCCGACATGTCGGACGCCGACCATGCGAAGACGTCCTCATTGCTCCTCAAGAAGCCGACTAGCTCCTGCCTAGCTCTCTCATCCAGGGTGCTCCCTATTTGGAGGACCCTCGTAGGATCATCCTCCTTAAGGGGCACAAATACAATCTTCTCGACGGGCCGACTGTGGCCGTCGGCTTCGTCTCTAGGATCAAGCTGCTCGAGCGTGGGGCACCCGTCCAACTATTTGTCGTGAATAACTAGGCATTGCCGGGCCACTCTATGGTCTCCCCTCAGCTCTCCAACTCCGTCACGGGTCGGAAACTTGGACAGCAAGTGGTAAGTGGATACAATGATCCGGAACTTATTGAGGGCCGGCCGTCCCAGAATTGCATTGTACGCCAAGGTCGTACGGACGACCACAAAGTTGATGGAGAAGGTTCACTGGTATGGTTCCATTCCGAGGGTCACGGGCAAGGCAATCTCCCCTTCAACCCCGACAGAATTCCCTCCGAAGCCAGTGAGTGGTGCTACGGACTCCCGCAGTATGGACTTGGATAAATTCATCCGGATGAAAGCATCATACAGTAAAACCTCCGCACAACTTCCATTATCGATAAGGACGTGCTTTACATCATAATTAGCGATGATAGTCGATACAACCACGGGGTCATCACCCGGGAGAGGAGGCTCCAAGAGGTCCTCATCAGAAAAACTAATTACATTGGATCCCCTAGGCCTCTTTACAATGTCTTGGTCCTCCTTCCGCCCCCAGTCGGATCGTCGATGCAGCATGCCAACGCCTCCATCAGTGGGGTGCTGATTGGGGAGCTCGGCCTCCACCAGGGGGTCTTTAACAGCTGAAGTCCCGGCTCGATCCCGGCGGGGTCGGACATACTTGTTCAGATATCCCCTGCGGATGAGGTCATCGATGGCGTCCTTCAGCTGCAGGCACTCCTCCATGTCATGCCCATGGTCTCTGTGGCAGGAGGTCCTCTCATCGGTCGAGGTCTTTGGAAGAAGGCCTCGTTCTCAATCTCCATCAGGATCTTCTCCCGCGGCAGGGAGAGGGGCACATAGTTGTTGAACCGCTTGAGGTAGTCCTTCGGCTTGGGACTCCGGCGCCGGGTGGATCGGCCATTGTTGCCGGGAGGTCGGACTGTGGGGGCCTTATCGCCCTGCTTCTTCGGGGCTGGCCTCCCTTCAGCCTGGCGCCGGCTCGCCAATTGTTCTTCCGCCAAGGCATACTTGTGCACCTTGGCTAGCAGGTCGGTGTAGCTTGTAGGGAGCTTCTTGTCCAGGAAAAACGTGAGCCTGGACAAGCAGAGCCCCCTCTTAAAGTCCGACATGGCCACCGCTTCATTTAAGTCAGGAATCTCCATAGCAGTCGAGTTGAAGTGGGCCATGTAGTCCCGGAGGGTTTCTCCCTCTGTTTGTTAGATGAGAAAGAGGCAGTCGGTGTTCTTCGAAGTCCGGCTGCAGGTCCTGAAATGTAAAAGAAAAAGGGTTTCGAGCTGGGAAAAAGAATGGATCGTACTTGGATGGATGGCAGAGAACCACATCCACGCGGCCTTCTTCAGAGTCACCGGGAAGGCGATGCAGTGGAGGGCATCGGACGCGCCCTGAACCATCATATGGGCCTTGTAGGTGCCCAGGTGGTCCAAAAGATCGGTGGTACCGTTGTAGGGGTCCACCTACGGGATCTTGAAGTGGTGGGGGATAGACTCCCCCAGAATCTTTGCGGAGAAAGGCGGGCGGGTGTCGTGCGCCAGCCTTCCCTCGGCATTATACCGCTCAACTATCTCGGCGATGTGCTCCTCCATGCGCATGATCTTGCTGCCGTAGTCGTGCGGGTCTGCATCAGGGCGTCGGCCGCCGGGAGGGGCAGAGTCGGCGAAAGAGGGGGAGGCTGACCTCGCCCTCTTTCCTTCAGCGCGGGCTCTCAAGGACCCCTGGGGTTTTGGAACTGTATGGGACGGGGGCGGAGGCGCCTCCGGCCGCTGGCTGACGCCCGCGACCGGCTGATGGTTGACGTAGGAAGCCGCCGGCGGCTGTTGCTGATGGTCCGCCATCTCCTGGAAGCGCTGGACCGTCGAGGTAAGCATCTCAATGCGGTTTACCAACGTCTGGAATTGTTGCAGCCCCAGGGTGATGGTGGGCTCGACGGTGGCGGCGACATTGCTTTCCACGCGGTGTGCACTGGGCCCCTGGTGGGAGCGCCCTCCCCTCACGGAAACGCACCGGGTTCTCCCTCTTGCCATAGCTAGATCTTTCCCATCGATCTTCCCTTTTAGAGCAAGGAGCGCAACGGAGGTTCAAGCTGCCGCCGCCCTTCCTCTAGCACCAATCTGTTGCCGTGCTTCCTCCTGGACCGGGCTCGGTGGATACGCTGGAGAACTCCTCGACTGGCCAACCTGCAAGAAATCCTTAGGCGCCGGAGGGGCTCTGGCGGGGGACACTCCGATGCTTAAGTTAGAGGAGGGTTGGAGCAACAGAATGGAAAGAACTTGGGAAAAGAATTCGCAATGGGGAAGAAGAAGAACGTTACCCTTTCACGGAGGTCCCCCGGGTGCCTTTTATAGGCGCGAAGTGCTGCCAAATTCTGTTGGGGAACAGGCGGGGAAAGCTCGAATCTACCCCCAGGAGAATAGGCGTGGCGGCGAGATCGTGGACTGGCGGCGTGGCAGGAATGCCAAAGTAGTAGCCTGGCGACAGGAGTCGTGGCCATGCGCTGGAGTCAGTTACAACAGAATGTCAGAACTTGTCGGGAAGAAAAGGCCCCTGGAAGTTTCGAGCGAACCCGCCAGCAGTGGGTCGGCTGGACCTCAAGAAGCCGACCGTGGCAGTCGAAAGGGGCCGACGCACGGACGGTGAGGCGCCCGTCAACTCGCAAAGCTCCCGGGTCAGCTCTTTGGGAAAGGCGGTCGCGGGGCCCCCCTAGAACCGGGGAGTCGGACTCCGTGCGGGGATCAGCCGACCGGATGCCCTGGGCCGGTCCGACCCGGGACAAGCCGAATGGGCACAACAATATCTATGATTGTGTGGCCGGTCATGTAGCCGATCCTAGATTTGAATTCAGGATGTGATATGACTTTAGCTCTTCAGATAAGCATAAGCTAGAGAGCGAAAAAGATGGATATTTGATATCCCTGTGTCTAAAATCGATAAGTTCATATCAGCAACATGTACAGTCCCAACCCTGGCATATCAAATGATTAAATGCTTATAGCAACCATTACACCGATACCCCTTCAATTTCCAAAAGACAATCACCAAAAAAAAAAAAATGCATTCACAAATGGCAAATTTAACAGCCAACAAATTGATAGATTTAAACAGTCAAATCAACCTTGAACAGCTCTTCACCCCATCCCACCCCACACCCCCCCCCAACACACGCACACACCCCTCAACATTTGTCTTTAGTCGAAGTATCTTGGGCTTCAGATAGGTTTTGCAAATTAGCATATAACTAAACATCTAGGATACACTGGATACTGCAATTCTTTTGGCAAAAGAAACAGTCAGGACCAATGGAAACAAGATATTGGAAACAGAGCAAAGTGCAGCTTGACATTTATCTGAAATCACAATCGTTAAAAAACCTGTTATTCGAGTTTTCCGGGAAAGTTTTATAAATCAAATTTATGAATCTATAGTTCAAACATGAAACAAGAGGTGAACATGGGAAACCATGTTAACAGGTTTTAAGGCTGAGATATTTCCATACATATTACCTATCTTGAGATATGTTACTGGATCCAATTTTATTGCAGCTATTACAACCAAACTCCCATCAGCCCACCAACCATGAAAAAATTACTGTCAAAGGCTCGTAGCTGTTGAACTCATGTCATGTGACCTTTCACACACCATTATCCCCTACCATCATGCAGCCACCCTTTGTCAATCTCCACAAAAATCACTGGCCCCTCTCATTATTACAAACTCCATTGCTACCATGTATACTTTTTCTCAATGCCTACATTGCCTTGTGTGGAAGAATGACCTTCCAATAGCCCTTGCAAGTCTTTACACTTCCTTCCCCTTCACCACTTGTCTCCTCTGATATGGTAATAACCCTTCCTATTCTCCAATGCCCTTTCATTCTTCCGTGGTTTTCGATTTCTCCGATCATCTGCTCTCTTTAAAGCACCTCTCTCCTCTCTTAAATGGAGGGAAATGGCTTAGTTATGACTCCAACGGCCACAAGGTTAAAAGCCGTGGCTCCCACGTCCACCCCTGCATCCTCAAACATCCATCATATTTCTTACCACCCACACCCACGTCCTTCCCGTTCTTTAAAAAAAAAAAAAGACCACACCTATTCTATTTGGAGGGGCAGGGGAGAAAAGAATAAGAGAGGGGCCCATAACAAAGGATGATTTCCCAAAAAGAATGAGAGGGGATAGGATCCTCCATTCCTCCAGAGAACCCTTCGAAATCTCTTCCATAAGCTTTTCTTCTCCCTCCTTTGCCCTTGATCCACAATGATCGCAGCTCTCTCGAATAGCTGCTGGAGCAAAAAGAATGAGATACGGAGGTAGGTAACATATACATGAAAGGTGTAACACCTAAGTTCAAAGAAGTACGAACAGCGTGGAAAGAGGCCCATGCAACCTTTTATACACGAAGCGGTAAGCAATATTTGGTGCAAATAATTAGTAAAACAATATTTCACTTTATACCTTTCTGGAACCCTTTCTGATTAAAAGATCTTATCTGATATGTTAAATATCAAATAAGGGACTGATAAAAGGATGAATTAGGCTCCTCTTCTCTTTCTATTTAAAGGTTTCGATGATTGAAGTCAATGCATCCGATAATTGTTTTGATAATTCTTTTCCTTTTTTTGTTAGGACAAGTCTATTATTTTAAGACAAGTCCACCATTTTAAGATAAGGGCTTAGAAAAAAAATTAGAAAGAATAATATGATAGTAAGAAAGTTTTCGAAGAGGTACTAAGCTACTCTTTAAAAGGAAAAAGATCCTAGAAGGGAGAAAAAGTTGCTGAAGGAAGAAAGCTGCCGGAAGGAGTCAAATAAGCAAGAGGAGTGCTTTCTTGGTTCAATTTCTGTGTAGATCACCTCTGAAGGGTATATACTTGTGTACCTAGTGGAAAGAAAAGGATATTAGCATTACAGGTATTTTTCTATTTTCAAATATTTTATCCTATTAATTGATATAATCAAGGGAGTCCTGGATCTAGGATTTCGGTTGACTAGTATTTCAAGGTTTAAAATTTTGAAATCCGGTCTTACGCTGCGCAACTGTAACCCTGTAGTGGTATCAGAGCCACCTTGATTTATTCAATTAATAGTCAATTAAGTATCTGAATAATTATATGCTATCTAATAATATTGATATGATAGTTGTTGCATATGATTGTTGATGTATGCCATTGATTAGGGTTTCACTTAAACTCTAATCGATATAGAGATATATTTAGATTATTTGATCATCATTCTAAAATAAGGTTGTCCTAAAATAGTGGTGGATGTTTGCTATGTTATAAGGTTGTCCTAGAATGATGACACACTTGGCACATATGATGTTGTGGTATGCCTATTAGATAGTTTGTAATATTATGATGTGTATAAGACCATGAAAGCCCTCTTTAAAAATTATATTTAGTCGTAGTATAAAAAAATCATAATGCAAATTCATTTAGGATTTGATTGATCAATTGGTGTCTAGGAAAGTAGTTCTAGGAAGATAAAGAGAACATGATTTTTAATTGGATCCATTGCTTACCTAGCCAAAATTTTTGGTATCTAAAGCAAGCATGGGGGGCCTCTCATCTCTCTTCCACTTACCTAGTTAATTTGATTGATTTAGTCCTTGATTTAGAAATGCTAAATGATTAAAACGCTACTAAATGCCTTCCTTCATGCTAAGCCAAATTTATATCAAAACTATAGTAGGTTTGTTGTATAACACAAGGCCTACTATAGAGTTTGATGTAAAATTTATCTTAGTACATCTGATGCTTTATACTATGATTATTGATGTTGCTTTATTGTGTAAACAAAAGGACAACATTATTTAATCATGACTATATAGAAAAGAAGGGTCTGACTAAACTAAGACATTATAGTTTGTTGTGTAAACACAAAGTTGTAAGTATCTTAGAAGCAGTTGTCATGTTGAGAGTTGCATGGGTTGCAATTGAAAAAGAAAATTTCCTACCTTTGAACTCATAAATGTTTGTTCTGTAAAACAAGGCATTTATGAGAAATTGGGATCTCAACCCCACTAAAAAAATCTTGTTAGGGTTTCTTACTTACCATATGTGAGGGCTATGGTATTCGTAGAAAAATAGTGGGAGACACAATTAGATTTATAAGTCCTTATCTAATTATGTATACCATCTTGAGTGGTCTACTTATACAATTTTGTTTATTTATGTAAATTAATATTATGGCTTCTACTTTATCACTATGGGATATTTTAAATACCAATAAGTTGACTAGTCCTAATTATGTGGATTAGTTAAGGAACCTGAAAATTGTCTTAACTCAGGAGAAGGTATCCTACATCCTCAATTCTCCTAATCCAGATTCGATCGGAGATGAAACTTCAAAGAAAAAAAGGGCCACATATAAAATGTGGTAGAATGACAATTTAATTGTCAAGTACATTATGTTGGTCTATATGAGCAATGAATTGCAGAGACAACATGAAAATATGGAACCTCAGTCTATATTGCTCAATCTTAAAGACTTTATGAAGAGCAAAGTAGGGCTGCCCAATATGAAATATCGAAGCAGTTGTTTCGTGCATGTATGAGAGAGGGCTCGTCTGTTCAAGTCCATGTACTAAAGATGATTAACTTAATCACTCGATTAGGTTAATTAGGATTTGTCATGGATGGAGAGCTTAATTAGGACTTGATCCTGCAATCACTTCCTAAATCATTTTCTCAGTTTGTCATGAACTATCACATGAACAACCTAAACCTTTCATTACCAGAGCTGCTTAACAAGCTTAAGATAGCTAAGAGCCATTTTAAAGGGGACAAGGCTCATCTTCTAATTGATGGGAAGAAGGAAATAGTAATGAAAAAGGATTCAAAGAGAAAGTGAAATCCTAAGAAAAGTATCGAGAAGAGGAAGAAGGTAAAGAAATCTTCTGCTGATGGAACATGTTTTCACTGCGACAAGTAGGAACACTGGAAGAAGAACTACAAGTTATATCTTGCTAGTCTGAAAGCTGATGCTGGTGGAGCATCAAAAGGTTTGTACATGATATAAACTAACTTGTCATTGAGTAATTCAGCTTCTAATTCATAGATCTTGGATATCGCATGTGGATCTCATATATGCAAGTCTTTGCATGGACTACACAAAATTAAAAGCTTGAAGAAAGGTGACTTCGAGCTTTATGGTGCTAGTGGTGAAGTCATTCAAGTAGAAGTTGTGGGCACATATCTGTTGCTATTGCCTTCTAGCAAAATTTTAGAATTGAAAGACTGTTACTATGTTCCAAATGTTATCAAAAATATTATTTTTGTACCCTTATTGTTATAACAAGGTTTTTGAAATTAATATAAAGAGCAGTGGATGCTTTATTTCTCATTATGATGAATTTTTTGGAACTGGTTTATTTGTTAATGGTCTTTAGTTCTTTCACTTAATGATGAAGTTTTACTTGTTGAAAACAAGAAAAAAAGAGAGATGTTAATATCATTTTTCTTTGGCATTGTCATTAGGTCATATTAGTGGGTCTGGGATAAACAAGTTATGTAAAGATAAATTCTTTGATCCTTATGATTATCAATCATTAAGAACTTGTGAATCCTGTTTCATGGATAAAATGACCAAATCTTCATTTACTGGTCATGGAGATAGGACAACTGAGTTATTAGAGTTAATACATACAGATATATGTGGACCCATGTCACTCAAGCCAGAGGAGGATACTCTTATTTCATCACTTTTACTAATGATTTATCTAGGTTTGGATATGTGTATCTTATGAAACATAAATTCGAAGCCTTTGACAAATTTAAAAAGTATCAAAGTATGACTAAGAAATAAATTGGAAAGAGTATTAAAATCCTTCGGTCAGATCGAGGAGGAGAATGCTTATCTAGTGAATTTCTTGATCATCTTAAGGACAAAGACATTCTCTCAGAATGGACACATCCATATACACCGCAATTAAATGGTGTAGTAGAAAGGAGGAATCATACATTGTTAGACATGGTATGGTCCATTATGAGCTTCACTGATCTTTCTATATCCTTCTGGGGTTATGCCCTAGAAACTACTGCTTATATACTAAACAAAGTACCATCAAAATCAGTAGCGAGCATTCCATATGAATTATGGAAAGGCAAAAGATCAAGTCTTAAATATCTTAAGATTTGGGATAGCCTAGCTTATGTTAGAAATATATTTGGACATAAGCTGAGTGCTAGGGCTGATAAATATAGGTTCATAGATTATCCTCGGGAAGGTATTGGATACCTCTTTTATCATACTACTGAAAAAAAATGTTTTTGTCAGTAGGCATGCCACTTTCTTGGAAAATGAATTTATCCAATGAGGTAGTGGAAGGATACTTGAACTTAATAAAGTACAATATCAACCTACTCCTATAAACAATCAATCTCAAATTCCTTAACCACAAGTACCTATTAACAAGGTACCACCACAACACACACCTCCTCTCCATAGATTAAAGAGAGTGCGAGATGCACCTCTCAAATATGGCTTTATTATTAGTAATGACAATGAAGCCAGCATCATTCATTATGATGATCCTTTGACCTATATGAAAGCTGTCAAGAGTAAAAACTTTGACAAATGGCTTGATGCCATGAAATCTGAAATGGACTCCATGAAAACAAACCAGGTTTGGATATTGGTTGATCCACCTGAGAGAGTAAACCCAATAGAGTGCAAATAGGTCTTCAAAAAGAAGATTAGAGCAGATGGCCAAGTAGAACCTACAAGACTAGGCTAATGGCAAAAGGTTTCAAATAAAGACATGAAATTGACTATGATGAAATATTTTCGCTAGTAGCTATGCTCAAGTCCATTAGAATTTTGCTTGCTATAGGCTTATAGCTGCATACTATGATTTGAAATATGGCCAATGGATGTAAAGACTGCCTTCCTCAATGGATATCTTGAGGAAGAATGGTGCGGGCACCAGACTCAGAAGAAGACTTCAGGGCTCCATCTGGATCTCTGATTGACCTTGCCCGAAGAATTAGGGTTTTCTGGTTTTATAATAAGGGTTGACCTGATCAACTCAATTTTGAGTCTGTAATTTTGTCATTTCAATTTTTGTTGGGTCATGTTGACTCAGTCCAAGTCCAAGGCCCAGGTATGTGTCATTCCCTTTGCCATAGGGCACCACATTTTCCAGCTACAAGTGGGTGCCACACTCCCTGCCACATCTCCATCCAGTGTACCTTGGTCCCCATGCCTCAAGTAAGCAGGTTCTTTTTTTCTTGCACCACTTGGGGGAGAAATCCATCAAGATACCTCAATCCAAGGAGGAGCCAACTTCTTTCCATATAAACCCAAGCCAGGATGGCAAGAATTTTTCTTGAAGAGAGGATCAAGGAGGTGCCCCACAATGTTCCATAAAAATCCAAGTTATAAAAGGGAAGAGAGCATGTCTTGGGAAGAAAATCAAGGAGGCACCCAAAAGTTTCCAAAAGTGCCAAAGCCATGAAAGGAAGAAGCCTAAACTTGTGGAGCAAGACTAGGAGGTGTCCAAAAGAGCCAAACCATGAAGGAAAGATCCTTGATTCATGGAGAGATACTAGGAGACACCCCCATAACCTGCCATTTGGAGCTGATTTTCAAGTTTTCTTGGAGTTTTTGTGCTGCCCACTCATGGAAGGAGTCTTGGGAAGAGAATTTGATGCCTAAAGTGTGGGTTAGTCCTATTAGTCCCACATGGGAAATGTATAAAATTTTATTTCTTTGTTATGTCTATATATTCAACTCTATGTAACTCTTGAATTTAACTGATGAATGAATTCAAATTTTGTGTGAGCAACTTTATGTTTCTCTCTTCCGCACTTGTATTTAGGTGTTGAGCTCCGTGAGGAAGTAAATCCGGGTTTCCTAGGAACCTTGAGGAGGTGTGAGATCTCCAACCCCAAAACCCTAGGTTAGCCACTTCAATTCCAAACCCTAGCCGCCATCATCTTCTTCATTCCACCGATCATCCAAACCCTAATCTACCTCATCATCTCACGGCCCCTCTCTTCCAAGTAAAGGCCGACCATGAGCATCCAGGTCCAGATCGGCTACTTCGAATATAAAGCAAATCCCAGAGGAAGTCAGATTAGCATCCAGGAGAATCAGGATTTCACCAACATCAATTTTTCAAGTTCTTCCTATCTGGTAAATCCTTTCTTTGAGTATCTGGTTCCTTAACTTGTTCTTCTTCTTTCCCAAATCCTGAGTTCAGAAGAAGCCAACTCTGCCAAAGGACCAGTATTGGAGGATCCATTGCGAAGATATCCGAATCCAAGGATCCAACAATCTGCTCGAGAGAGTCATTCCGCCAAACTCTATGAAGATCACTGCCTGGTACATAACCCTTCCCTTCTCTTTAGTTCTGTCCTGTTGAAAGTTCAGAGCGAAACTCTAGGTCTGGGAGTTTCTCAACCCCCAGCGATCCTTTACTTCTGAACTACTCTGATAATCTAGTTTCTTTGAATTGTGCTTTCACTTATTATATAGTTTCTTTAAATTTAGTTTAACTTTCATTTGAGTCAAAGCCGACTTCTAAAAATATATAAAAAAATAAATAAAAGGAATTAGTCTTAATTTACTTCTGCATTGCATCAGAGCTTTCATCCTGCATCAATTTTGGTATCAGAGCCCTGTCTAGGGTTTCTGACTTGCTTGCATGTTTTGAGTGTCTCTCTTTTTTACTTTGTCTGCTCGAAGTAGACTCCCCAGGACGTCCGGTCCTAGGAACGAAGTGAGGTGCAAGCCTTCTCTTCCCATTCCATGAGGTGTTCCTATGGCGTGTAGGGGATCCACTGGGTTACAACTTCGTAGTAGGAATTGTAAACAGGGGAAGCATTCTAGTTTCAGTCTGTAACTACCTTGTTGCAGGAATTGTTTCTCAATACAGGTAATTCCAAATTATATGATTTTTATTTTGCTAGAACCAGTATAATTGAAACTATTTTACATAATTTTATTGTAATTTATTGGTTTCTGTGAAATTTCTGAGAGTTAAATTACAGTAATTCTGTTTCTGTGTTTCTGCAATTCAATTTTTTTTGAGTGATCATCTCCTAATTCATCTTAAGGGCAATTGAGCATCTAAGATAAGGGGAGGAGTTGATAACCTCTCCTTAGCCCAAAACCACCACCCATTCATTCGATCCTAAGCCTAATTTTAAAATTTATTAAACTTAATTTGCCCTAGTGGGCTAGGGACACCAACAAGTCGGGTCTAGGCTAGTGTTGGGTCAGTTTGTCTAGTTACTCTGTGTGTGCTTTGTACTCAGTGTCTAGAATGGTGATTCAAAGATTCTATCCCGAAGGGCTTGTGTGCTGGTCCGCCTACCTGGCCAATCTCTGATTGGTGTCTAGGATTGGCATTTAGGGACCTAACACTCCCCTTACACCTACCTGGCTGAGTCCCGAGTTACTACAGGCTAGCTTGCCACTATGATTGGGCATCTAGTTTGAGCTCTAGGTCTAGTTAGCCCGTAGTCATTTCAGTCGAGTCTCATTTGGTGTGTTTGCTTGCATCATCATGTCTACTCGGAATGGAGTACCCTACCAACCTGGTCAGACCCAACCTGATTTAGAGGCCATGATTAGAGCTCTTACTGAAAGTATGAACAAATTGAGTCAGGATATGAATGAGAATTTTACCCAGCTTAGGGATCGAGTCCAAGTAGTTGAGAAACGTAGACATCAAAATTGGACCCCTGATCCAAAATTTAATAGGCCCCAACCTCACCCATGCCAGGAGCCTAGGAGGACCTTATACCGTGATCCCGAGCATAACCTTAGGAAGCCTAACCATGATATCTATAGTGTGGATCGTGTCTATGAGAGGTCCTTACAATATTCTAGACCAGTCACTCAACAACCCAAGTCTTCTAGATCAAACCATTTAGATCCACACCCATGCCCAAGTAAGGTCTCTACTAGCTTGAAACCCAGTGTGACCCAGGTTCCTATATCGCAAGAATATTGGTTTTGTGGAGAAAGAGGCCATAAATCTAGTCAGTGCCTATGCATAGGACTGGCTTGTGCACAGCTAAGTGGTAAGAATCCTAAGGATGACATTAATGAGGGAGAACCCAAGCCTACCAATGAGGAAGAAAGGTTAGGTATGACAAGCCCAGAATCAGTTGACCCGATTACCACTGACCCGAAACCCATTAAAGATGGCATCGAGGAAGTATATGATGATGGCTTGAGTTTAGTTGATGAATATGAGGGGGAAGAACTTGAAGAATGTGACATCGATACTATTGGTTCCTTACCTGAGGAGACCTTGGAGAGCAACCAAGTGGTAGGACCTAGTTCAGAAATTCAAGAGATTTGTAAGAATCAGGTTCCTTTAGTCAAATACCCCCAGGAAGAACTCATAGTGTTAGCCCGAGCTATTAGTTCGTACCCTCTAATGACAGTCATTCCCTAAGTACCAATTGAAGATCTTTGCACTGAACTGTTTAAGTTTGCCCACCCTATGATAGATCCTCTCCTTAGGATGACTGAATCAAGCCTCTTATAATTGGACATTGTCCCATGCTCAGCCACTAAGGTCTCTCCCATAATCTCAGTTGAACATCCTTGTCTTGAGCGGATTGATTCACCCAGTCCTGTAGAAGTCCTCCTTATGACCTCAGACCCCTTCCTTCGCATGACTGACCTACCCTTCTATAGAATATACCTTTCCGCACCCATATGTCAAATTTCAAGTCTTGAGGTCATCATCAATAGGCCCTTCCATGAATCATTCTTCAATCCAATTCTTGAGAAAATGGATCATTATTTGCTTAGAGAACAAACTTTAACTGTTGCAATCACATGTCCTAGGCTACTTCCCGAACCATCTCTTGATCCATTCCTAGGAGTAGCAAACTTTTCCTTTCATAAGGATGATCAGTTGACACTCATAGATCACCATTCAAACCTTCAGGTCACCACCTTTTATCAGCAGGTAATTCGAGACTCCGTCTCATATTTCCTCCCTTTCTCTAGGACTTCCAATGCTTCTTACACCATCCAAGTATACTTTGTCGAAGTCTTTAGAGTGAACCACGTGTCAGAATCTATTAGGTTTGCCACCTACTTCTGGAAGACCTTATGGCACCTAATAGGCACCCATGATAAGTTTTCATGCTCTGCATGCCATCCTCCGACCCAAGGTCAAACCTAGAGAGCCGTAGTTTGTTAGGTTTAGACCTAGGGTTCCTTTGGAATAAAGTCCATTCTTTAGGAATGCGTCGTCAGTCTAGTTTAGTTTTTCTTGACCCTTTATTAGGCTTTGGCTCAGATTTTGGTTTGATTGAGAGCACCAGGAATTGGGATTTGTATTTTGTCCAGGGCTGAAATTGCATTCAATGTTTCGATCAATAGGTCTATAGGCTAGAGTCCCTTTGAAATTGTTCATGGATACAAGCCTCACACACCACTTGATCTGATTTCACTATTAGCCCACACACACAAGTCTCTTGATTCACTTGCATAGCATGTAAAGGACTTGCATAAAGAAATTCATGCCAAAATAACTTTAAGTAATGAAACTTATAAGAAGTTGGCTGATTCTCAAAGCGAGTCAAAATTTTTGTTGAGGGAGACTATGTAATGATTAGGTTAAGGCCTGAACGGTTTCCTCCTGGAACCGTTACGAAGTTACATGCTAGAGAAGCTGGACCATTTAGAGTGATGAAGAGAGTGGGATCCAATGCCTATGTGCTTGAGTTGCCTTCAGAACTAGGCATTAGCTCCACTTTCAACATTACAGACCTAGTAGAGTATAGAGAGCCAGCTGTGATTCCCAGTGAGCCTTTTGAGCCTAATCCTGCTCTTGAGAGTGAACCCAACCCTGTGTGTCCACCAACAAACTGGCCTGCGAGGAAAGAGCAGATTGAAAAGATCCTGGATGATCAGGTTATCTCTACTCGTAATCGAGGATACCTAAGATACCTGGTCTGCTGGCAAGGAAGGCCAGATTTTGATGACTCTTCGATCTCCCAAGAAGAATTACAAGAATTGGACCCAGACATCTTAGAGAGATACCAGAGCCAGCTTGATCCATACTCGATAGGGTCGAGTTCCTCCCACCCCGGAAGAATTGGTACGGGTACCAGACTCAGAAGAAGACTTCAGGGCTCCATCTGGATCTTTGATTGACCTTGCCCGAAGAATTAGGATTTTCTAGTTTTATCATAAGGGTTGACCTGATCAACTCAATTTTGAGTCTGTAATTTTGTCATTTCAATTTTTGTTGGGTCATGTTGACTCAGTCCAAGTCCAAGGCCTAGGTATGTGTCATTCCCTTTGCCATAGGGCACCACATTTTCCAGCTACAAGTGGGTGCCACACTCCTTGCCACATCTCCATCCAGTGTACCTTGGTCCCCATGCCTCAAGTAAGCAGGTTCTTTTTTTCTTGCACCACTTGGGGGAGAAATCCATCAAGATATCTCAATCCAAAGAGGAGCCAACTTCTTTCCAGATAAACCCAAGCCAGGATGGCAAGAATTTTTCTTGAAGAGAGGATCAAGGAGGTGCCCCACAATGTTCCATAAAAATCCAAGTTATAAAAGGGAAGAGAGCATGTCTTGGGGAGAAAATCAAGGAGGCACCCAAAAGTTTCCAAAAGTGCCAAAGCCATGAAAGGAAGAAGCCTAAACTTGTGGAGCAAGACTAGGAGGTGTCCAAAAGAGTCAAACCATGAAGGGAAAATCCTTGATTCATGGAGAGATACTAGGAGACACCCCCATAACCTGCCATTTGGAGCTGATTTTCAAGTTTTCTTAGAGTTTTTGGGCTGCCCACTCATGGAAGGAGTCTTGGGAAGAGAATTTGATGCCTAAAGTATGGGTTAGTCCTATTAGTCCCACATGGGAAATGTATAAAATTTTATTTCTTTGTTATGTCTATATATTCAACTCTATGTAACTCTTGAATTTAACTGATGAATGAATTCAAATTTTGTGTGAGCAACTTTATGTTTCTCTCTTCCGCACTTGTATTAAGGTGTTGAGCTCTGTGAGGGAGTAAATCCGGGTTCCCTAGGAACCTTGAGGAGGTGTGAGATCTCCAACCCCAAAACCCTAGGTTAGCCACTTCAATTCCAAACCCTAGCCGCCATCATCTTCTTCATTCCACCAATCATCCAAACCCTAATCTACCTCATCATCTCACGGCCCCTCTCTTCCAAGTAAAGGCCGACCACCAGCATCCAGGTTCAGATCGGCTACTTCGAATACAAAGCAAATCCCAGAGGAAGTCAGATCAGCATCCAGGAGAATCAGGATTTCAGCAACATCAATTTTTCAAGTTCTTCCTATCTGGTAAATCCTTTCTTTGAGTATCTGGTTCCTTAACTTGTTCTTCTTCTTTCCCAGATCCTGAGTTCAGGAGAAGCCAACTCTGCTAAAGGACCAGTATTGGAGGATCCATTGCGAAGATATCCGAATCCGAGGATCCAACAATCTGCTCGAGAGAGTCCTTCCACCAAACTCTATGAAGATCACTGCCTGGTACATAACCATTCCCTTCTCTTTAGTTCTGTCCTGTTGAAAGTTCAGAGCGAAACCCTAGGTTTGGGAGTTTCTCAACCCCCAGCGATCCTTTACTTCTGAACTACTCTGATAATCTAGTTTCTTTGAATTGTGCTTTCAATTATTATATAGTTTCTTTAAATTTAGTTTAACTTTCATTTGAGTCAAAGTCGACTTCTGAAAATATAAAAAAAAAAAAAAACAAAAGGAATTAGTCTTAATTTACTTCCGCATCGCATCAGAGCTTTCGTCCTGCATCAAAGAAGTCTATATATCATAGCCAGAAGGATTTGTCTCAAGTGGAAGACCAAACCAAGTATGCAAGCTTAAGAAATCCATTTATGGATTAAAGCAAGCATCGAGAAGTTGGAACATCTGATTTGATGAACAAGTAAGAAATTTGGATTCATTAAAAATATGAATGAACCATATATGTATAAAAAGATAAATGGGAGTGCCATTGTCTTCTTAATATTGTATATTGATGACATACTTATCATTGGAAATGATATTCCAATGTTGCAATCGGCCAAAGCTTGATTATCTCAATAGTTTTCTATGAAGGATTGGAGAGAAGCATCCTATATACTACGTATAAAGATCTATAGAGATGATCTAAGAGGATGCTCGGCTTATCTCAATCCAGGTACATTGACTTAGTATTGAAAATATTCAATATGGAGGGAAGTAAAAGGGGTTACTTGCCCATGAGTCAAAGCATACATCTTTCTAAGAAGATGTCTTATAAGATATCTGAAGAGAGACAAAGGATGAGTAAGATTCCTTATGCTTCGGCTATAGGATCAATCATGTATGCCATATTATGTACCAGGCTTGATGTTGCTTATGCTTTAGGCATAGCAAGCAGATTCCAGGCTGATCTAAGGGAGGATCATTAGAAAGTTGTGAAAAACATTCTTAAGTACCTTAAAAGGACTAAAAATATTTTTCTAATATATGGAGGATCAGATTTAAAACTAGAACGCTGTATTGACTCTAGTTTTCAATCAGATCCAGATGATAATAAATCCATATCAGGGTATGCCTTTACTCTGAATGGAGGTGCAATGAGTTGAAAAAGTACCAAGCAGCAAACTGTATCTAACTCAATTACTAAGACAGAATATATAGCTGCTAGTGAAGCCACTAAGTAAGCTATCTGGATGAAAAAAGTTCATCTCGGAGTTGGGTGTAGTTCCTGCAATACAACAATCGGTGCCACTTTATTGTGATAATGCTGAAGCTATTGCATAAGCTAAAGAACCAAGGTCTCACCAAAAATCCAAGCACATCTTAAGGCGCTTCCATCTCGTTCATGAAATCATTGAAAGAGAATACGTGATTTTAGAACAAGTAGATATAAAGAACAACATAGCATATCCATTCACTAAGACCCTTCCTCAACAGCAATTTGATCGCCATTTAGATTGTATGGAAATTAAATACAAGGATGATTGACTTTAGTACAAGTGGAAGATTGAAAGAATAATATCCTAAAAGCCAATCATATTTTATATAAAATAGGAGTTTATATGTAAAACTCTTCCAACTCATGTATGATATTAATAAAGGCATTTTGTTTCATCATATGCTATATCTTATAATTTATTATTTTAAGAATATGATAAATTCCATAAATTAGGATAATGATTTTAGGGTTATGATGGAATTCATAATAGTGAGATCCAAGATCTTATATATCCTAATTTAAAATATTTCCAGTCATAGGATCATCGAGTCAGGGATTGATATTTATGGAGAGACTGGCACTCCTATGTATGCTTGATGGAGAGAGTGATTAGTCTCACAACCACTTGTGTAGGAATACTAATACAAGAATGTGGGTGCTCATCAGGATATGAGTTTACTGAATTGATCTGTCATGAGAACATCTTATGGAAGTCTTACTTACTTGTCAAAAGATGAATCTCTTAGTTGAAGTTGTGTAAGTAATCCTTAGACCTGAGATCATCATGATATCTTGTACACATGAATCCATAGTTTGATTCATACTCATTCATGACTTAGTCATGTGCAGGATGTTCATGGATATGATGAATTGTGTATGAAGGATGAGCAGGTCAACAATGAATCAATCACTCATAGTAAGAAGAGTATTTATCTCATGCAACCTCATCAAATGATGACTCAGGAAGTCTTTGATCAAAGCAGGATTAAATTAAAAAAGAATTTTTAATTTTTTATCGATCGAGTTTTCATTAGTGATTTGAGGCTCGAATGAAAAAGATGTGAGGGTTTGACAATTTTGCATATCCATCACTTATTTGGGATAAAGTAAGATCGAAGGATTGAAATGCATGGTAACTTGCTATTGAAGGATATTTTGATAATTTTTATCAAATTTCTCATTTTCTGGATAGGCATGACACATTGCTAGACGTCAATCATGTCTTATAGGTTATCATGAATTAAATTGATTAAAATCATGAGTCAATTTGAAAGATGGTTCAAATTGATAGCTAGGATTAGCTCGATTTGACCTAATTCGATTAGTTGATTTCTAGTCGAACTAAATCGACATGAATCTAGACCTACTGCTGGCTAGATAAGGATTCCAAAGGATTACACAGATTAAGGAATTGATTAAGGAAGTTATTTATATTTTAATTAGAGTCATAGGATCTTAATTGGCTAGCTAATTAACATACTAGCATATGTTGGCTAGCTTAACTCCTAACCTAATTAGATTGGGTTTAAATACTTGCTATTGGGCTAACCAATTTAAGTGGGACATAAATTATGTTGAATCTTAAGTGAGGTAGCCAAATTGAGATTTATCCTAATTTATCAGCCTTTATCCATTAATTAAACAAGAATCCCAAGGGCATGGAACTCTTAATGCCATATTGGCAATCGCATAAGATAAAGGACGTAGAAGGACCAAGAGTCCTGCAAATTAATCACCTCTTAGGTGATAAGGCTTAGCCCCTACCTATCTATGGGACATCCAAATTGACTGGAATTGGCCTGTTAATTGATGTAAGAAAGGCATGAATAAT
This sequence comes from Areca catechu, assembly GCA_021397845.1. Classification (NCBI taxonomy): domain Eukaryota; kingdom Viridiplantae; phylum Streptophyta; class Magnoliopsida; order Arecales; family Arecaceae; genus Areca; species Areca catechu. The sequence continues at coordinate 207,766,217 of CM038039.1, read as the reverse complement.
GAAGGGACACGATGCTTCATGTACAGTTGCATGGATAGGCTAAGAGTCCTTCTGCTTGTTAATTATTTATTTTTTAGATAAGCTACCTACTTGATATGCCTATTAAGGTGTGGGGCCATATTTTTAATTCTAAAATTAAAAACTAATTTTCTATTTTTTCCAAAGAGTTGTGATAAGTAACACTTGGCACAAATAATTAGTGAAATGATGTTTCACCTTGCACCTTTCTGCCAAGAGACTTTCTAATTAAAGGGTCTTATTTGATATGTTAAATATCAGATAAGGGGCCGATGAAATGATGTATTAAGTACCTCCTCTCTTCCTATTTAAAGGCTTCGGTGATTGAAGCCAAGGTATTCGATAATTGTCCTGATAATTTTCTTCCTTCTCTTGTTAGTTGGATCGACTGGCCCACAGCTTCATTGTAATCAAATTTCTGTGGTTACAATGCGGAATTCAAACTTCTACTGGCCTGACGGACGCAGCCCCTTATGCTCCAGCTTCGAACTGGAAGCTCTTGAGTAGTTAAGTCTATTATTTTAAGGCAAGTCCACCACTTTAAGATAAGGGCATAGAAAGAAAATTAGAAAGGATGATAGGATAGTAATAGAGTTTTCGAAAAGAGACTAAGCTACTCTTTGGAAGGAAAAATGTCCTAGAAGGGAGAAAATGCTGCTGAAGGAAGAAAGACTGTTGGAAGGAGTCAAGCAAGCAAGCAAGAGGAGTGCTTCCTTGGTTTAGTTCTTGTGTGGATCACCTCTGGAGGAAATACACTTCTATGCCTACTGAAAAGAAAATGATATTAGCGTTACATGTTGTTGCCGATCTAATCGCGGTGGCCTGTAGCTTGTGAGCTGGCGCCGGTTCTCGGACTCTCCTACCTCGAGATCTCCATGCCTCCGGTCCTGCAAAACAAGGTCAGAGACCCGGGCCGGGGATTCTGGCGGGAAAACTCCGACGATCAAGTTAGAGAGCGGCCAGATGGAACAGGTCCTCTAGGACGGGTTCCCTAAGGATTCCCGTGCTTAGAGGAGATTTAGATGAAAGCAATGTGAGGAAGAAAAGGGTAGAAGCCCGGCTTCCTGCGCGGGGTTCACCGAGCTTGTGCCTGAGGACTTCTTAGAGGTCCCCGGATCGTTCTCTCGGTACTTTTCCCTTTTGTCGACTTACCTTTCCGTTCGTTTTTACCATCCCTTTTATACCACTGGACCGCCTTCAACCCCCGTTGTCTCCCCCCAAGCTCTCGGAGATCTCTGGATCCTCTTTTTCTTTCTCCTTCAAGCCTGGGAGTTAAGTGGCCGGCACGCCTCATCCGTCATGTGTCACAAAAGGGAAAAACTGGCGAGACCTCAAACCAAGCGCGGGAGCCCTCCTTTCGGGACATTGACGGTGGGCTTCTAGTTGTTTCAGGCCCCTGCCCGCAAGGATTTCATTCCTCAATTGCGGGGCCCTGTTTAATAGATGTAAACAAGGTTTCGCGTAACGCTACAGGCCGTACTGGCACCCTGTACGGGATGCGGTGCATGCCAATTCTAGTGGTGACCTCGTGACCCGTGCCTCTACCTTCCCGAGGCTTTGCAGAGTAGGGTTGACTTCGGCCGAGGCAGACCCGTCAGAGGGTGCCACTTGGAGGAGAAGTAGGGGATGCCAGCTTCGGCCAAGGTGGACCCCTCTTGGGTGGACACCTGGCGAAGTGGCAGAGAGAGGCTCGACTTCGGTCGAGATGGGCCCGTCTTGGGGTGCCACCTGGCGAAGGAGCAGGAGAGCCCGGCTCGACCTCGCAGAGGTGGACCCGTCCTGGGGTGCCACCTAGCGAGGGAGCAGGGGGCTGCCAGCTTCGGTCGAGGTGGACCCCTCCTGGGTGGACACCTGGTGAAGTGGCAGAGAAAGACTCGACTTCGGTCGAGGTGGACCCGTCTTGGGGTGCCACCTGGCAAAGGAGCAGGAGATCCTGGCTCGACCTCGGCAGGGGTGGACCCGTCTTGGGGTGCCACCTGGCGAGGGAGCAGGGGCCGCCAGCTTCGGCCGAGATGGACCCCTCCTGGGTGGACACCTGGCGAAGTGGCAGAGAGAGGCTCGACTTCGACCGAGATTGACCCGTCTTGGGGTGCCACCTGGCGAAGGAGCAGGAGAGCCCGGCTCGACCTTGGCAGAAGTGGACCCGTCTTGGGGTGCCACCTGGCGAGGGAGCAGGGGGCCACCAGCTTTGACCGAGGTGGACCCCTCCTGGGTGGACACCTGGCGAAGTGGCAGAGAAAGCTCGACTTCGGTCGAGGTGGACCCGTCTTGGGGTGCCACCTGGCGAAGGAGCAGGAGAGCTTGGCTCGACCTCGACAGGGGTGGACCCGTCTTGGGGTGCCACCTGGCGAGGGAGCAGGGGGCCGCCAGCTTCGACCGAGGTGGACCCCTCCTGGGTGGACACCTGGCTAAGTGGCAGAGAGAGGCTCGACTTCGATCGAGGTGGACCCGTTTTGGGATGCCATCTGGCAAAGGAGCAGGAGAGCCCGGCTCAACCACGACATAGGTGGACCCATCTTGGGGTGCCACCTGGCGAGGGAGCAGGGGGCCGCCTGCTTCGGTCGAGGTGGATCCCTCCTGGGTGGACACCTGGCGAAGTGGCAGAGAGAGGCTCGACTTTGGCCGAGGTGAACCCGTCTTGGGGTGCCACCTGGCAAAGGAGTAGGAGAGCCCGGCTCGACCTCGGTAGAGGTGAACCCGTCTTGGGGTGCCACCTGGCAAGGGAGCAGGGGCCGCCAGCTTCAGTCGAGGTGGACCCCTCCTGGGTGGACACCTGACGAAGTGGCAGAGAGAGGCTCGACTTCGGTCGAGGTGGACCCGTCTTTGGGTGCCACCTGGCGAAGGAGCAGGAGAGCCCGGCTCGACCTCGGCAGAGATGGACCCATCTTTGGGTTCCACCTGGCGAGGGAGCAGGGGGCCGCCAGCTTTGGCCGAGGTGGATCCCTCCTGGGTGGACACCTGGCGAAGTGGCAAAGAGAGGCTCGACTTCGGCCGAGGTGGACCCGTCTTGGGGTGCCACCTGGCGAGGGAGCAGGGGTCGCCAGCTTCGATCGAGGTGGACCCCTCCTGGGTGGACACCTGGCGAAGTGGCAGAGAGAGGCTCGACTTCGGCCGAGGTGGACCCGTCTTGGGGTGCCACCTGGCGAAGGAGCAGGAGAGTCCGGCTCAACCTCGGCAGAGGTAGACCCGTCTTGGGGTGCCACCTGGCGAGGGAGCAGGGGGCCGCCAGCTTCAGTCGAGGTGGATCCTTCCTGGGTGGACACCTGGAGAAGTGGCAGAAAGAGGCTCGACTTCGAGCGAGGTGGACCCGTCTTGGGGTGCCACATGGCGAAGGAGCAGGAGAGCCCGGCTCGACCTCGGCAGAGGTGGACCCGTCTTGGGGTGCCACCTGGCGAGGGAGCAGGGGTCGCCAGCTTCGGCTGAGGTGGACCCCTCCTGAGTGGACACCTGGCAAAGTGGCAGAGAGAGGCTCGACTTCGGCCGAGGTGGACCCGTCTTGGGGTGCCACCTGGCGAAGGAGCAGGAGAGCCCGGCTCGACCTCGGTAGAGGTGGACCCGTCTTGGGATGCTACCTGGCGAGGGAGCAGGGGGCTGCCAGCTTCGACCGAGGTGGACCCCTCCTGGGTGGACACCTGGCGAAGTGGCATAGAGAGGGTCGACTTCGGCCGAGGTGGACCCATCTTGGGGTGCCACCTGGCGAAGGAGCAGGAGCGCCATTTCTTGAGCGGTGGAATTTTGAAAGAAAAATCCACGTGGCACCGGTGGCATCCAGTTGGATCTGACACACGTTCCATGTCAGCATTGTAGCAATATCAGTTGCCTCCCATCCCCAGGTCCCGTCGAAGTGTCACAGCTTAGGACATGGGGAGTTAATGCGGAGATGATGTGGAAAAGGCGAAAATCCTGTGCCATAATTGCCATGATCGCTGTCGCTGCTTCTGCTGCACCCAAGATCCTGTGGAAGGCTACCACATGCGCGCCTCTGACGGGCCATTAATACACCGTTTCGAAATCGAGACAGTTTCCATCGGACCGAAGCGTCGATGTCGGGTGTGCCTCCATATGGTGGTCATCTGATGGCCCGGGATGGAAAGAGGCGTACGGCTGTTGTTGATTGAGTTTGAAAAGGAAGGGGACTTTCCGGAAATGAGGCCTCTCGGCTTTCTCACACCTCGCCGGCAGTTGCAGCGGTCTCCCTTCATCTCCAAGGGGTTGTCATTCCTTTGGTTCAAAACATCCCGGTGAGTGCCTGTGACCTTTTCCCTTCTTTTATCTCCTGATTCTTCGTTACTCCGAACCCTATTTCCTTTTTGCTTTTTCTTCCTCGATGGCGCGTTGCTGTCATGTTTCTTCAAACCCGGATGAGGCCGGCCCTTCCCGATCGAGGACTCCGTCGTCTTCCTCCTCAGAGGGGGAAGAGATTCTAGCCGAGGTCCGGAGGTTGCTTCGACCGGGGGTTGTGACCATAGGCATCCCTAGGGGTTCTAGGTCTCCCCTTATAATTCCTGCACATCTCATTTCTTCTCTTCCTCCTCCGGTGGTGGAGGTCTCTTCTTTCGGTCCCTCCAGTTATGCCTTGACGATGACCATTGACGACCTTTCCTGGATCCGGGACACTTATGGGGTCCCGGATTCAATCCGCCTTTCACTCCCAGGACCTAGGGACCGAGTAACCTCGAGTGGCCCTGGGAGGGTCACCTTTTACGAAGACTTCCTTGTTAGGGGTCTTCGTTTCCCCCTTCATCCATTCTTTCTTTCCTTTCTCAGTCACTTCCGACTTGTCCCGACCCAGTTGGCTCCCAATGCCATCCGGGTCATCTTTGCTTTCATCGTCTTCTGCCACTTTTATGGGTTCATTGCCCGTTTCTCCCTCTTCAAGGCTCTCTTCACCCTGAAACGCTATTCTGCCGATGATGGCTAGTGGTATATTTCACCCCGGCCTAGGTGCCTTAGGTTCGACCTCCCCTCATCAATCAAGGGCTGGAAGAACCGCTTCTTCTTCACCTCGGTCGAGGATGTCGATTTGGCCTGGAGTGAGCCAGACCGGTCCCCGAACCGAAACTCCCAAGTTGAGCCGGCAGACTAGGAGGTCTACACACAGATGCTGGGTCACGTGGTCCCGGCTCTCGATGTTCTGCTTTCAGAGCAGAATTTATTCGAGGCAGGGATCAGTCCCATCCGGGATTTGGATGAGACCCCGGATCTCCTCCTTTCACCTTCATTTTCTGCTCTACACTTCTTTTCTTTTATACTGGCCTAATTGTCTCTTTCTTTCAGGCATGAAGTTCTCTGTCGAAAGCCTGATGGAGGGTGCCCGGAAGAGGGACGCCACCGAGGGAGCCCAGGAGGCCCCAGAGAAGAGGGCTTGTACTGAGGCGAGCCAGGGGCCCGTGCCCACTCATGCCACTATCGATCCTGGGGCAACGGGTCCTGCTCCGAGGCCGCCTCAATCCTGTGCGCCCGATGTCCTCGTCGTCGAGCTCGACAGGGTTGGGGGAGAGAGGAGACCGGAACCTCCTCGGGGATGCCTGCTCCGGTTGCCACGCCGGTCACCTTCGTGGTGGCCACCAGGGTGACGGCGGCCCCACCGGCCACCATAGTGCCCAGCGGAGGGGCAGCCACTCCGCCTGTCACCGACGCTCACATTCCACCCCCAAGTCTCGTCGCCAGCTCCTCCATTATCCACGAGTGCCCCTTGGAAGCAACCTTCTGATTTCATCGGAGGGAGTTTCCAATATCATTTCGTAGTGAGATATACCTTTCGCGATCGATACATTTCTTCAATCACGATCGGATGCTATGATATGCTGATTCGTACCGTGATCTCTAGATCATGCGATCAGTGCACTTTTCAAAGCATCGTTTCACGATCCGATAGCACCCCTGATCTCAGAAGAAACGTTGATCCATGAACAGACGCATGATTACACCTCCGAACGCATGATTCGTTGTTTCGCAATTCTGAAATCTTGTCATCCGAGTCGGCTCGAATTTCTCGAGTCGGCTCCTTGCTACAGAGAGCGTCCTAGTCGAGTCAGCTCGATTCCCTCGAGTCGACTCGTCTAGATCGCATGATACCATTCTGTGGATCCGAGCCAGCTCGAACCACTCGAGTCGACTCGTCTAGACCGTGTATTCCCGTTCTGCAGATCCAAGTCGACTCCTAGTCATCCGAGTTGACTCAAACCACTCGAGTTGACCCGGCCAGTCATTCGAGTCGGCTCATATCAGAATCGAGCCGACTCGTCTTCCTGCAACCTTGATCTGGTGCCAATCAATCTCGACCATCTGATCTGTTTGATCAGGAAAAATTTAAAAGCTCCTCAAGCTCCTCGCGACGATGCGAAGTGCAAAGTGCGCCTACAAACCGCCCATTGCGCCCTTGCCACCCGTCGCACACGCGCGTGCATGTGTACGTGCGGGTGATGCGAAAGCAGGAGATGCTTCGCATCACCCTCAAGCTCTCCACCTATGGTGAGCCTAGAAGTAAGAGCTTGAAAAAAGATTTTCTTATAAAGAGCCTTCTCTTTTTCCAATCTTTCTATGTGGGTCTAATAGTTTTCATCCCATAGGATAGTTTCCATCCCACAGGATGGTTTCCCATCCCACAGGATAGTTTCCATCTCACAAGATGGTTTTCTATCTCAAAGGATAGTTTAGGAATAAAAAATTTATATTCACTTTTTCAAACAATCCCCCACATGAATGAAATTTTGGATCAAGATCAAAGATCAATAAAGGCGATCCCCCACAAACATGGATTTTTAAATGCAAATGAATATGCAGATACTCAAAGAGAGAAGTGGAATGAAGTTGCATCAGGATAGGTAGCTTGTGGCTTTGAACCTTCCTTAGTATTTTGTTATCGAGTTTACTTGCTAAAAGTGAACATGATGTCTTGAACTTTTAGCATTTGATGTAAACTAAGACAATAACAATCACACAACTTCTTTCCGAGCATTCCTTTTGGTTCTCATGGTTGTGTTCATTTTGGTCCTGAACAACTCCTGGTCTCATGAGTGCTTTAGAGAATTAAAGCCTTTAAAATTCTCATAGAATTGGCCCAGTTCATACTAACATAGGTGATTCTTTTTAAGAATATCCTGCTATACCCCACATGATATTCATGTCATAAGAATCATTAAAAGCTATGCTTATCCTAGTACCTTTAGCAGGTAGCACTGATTATCATAGGAATGAGTAAGATTTTACATCCTTAGTGCTTCGTTCATATCTTCATAATTTAGTTGTCCTTTTTGAACATAGATCTTGGGATCTCCAGTCAACTAGGTTGGGTATCCACTATGAAGATTTATTTATAGGTTTTAAATCCATTCCCCTCGATAAACAATTTACTTGATCTCTTAGTAAACCTTTTGTCAGTGGATCCGCAAGGTTTTTCTTTGACTGAATGTAGTCAATAGAGATAACTCCATTTTCAAGTAATTGCCTAATGGTATCATGTCTACGACATATATGTCTAGACTTATCATTATACATTTTATTCTGTGCTCTGTAAATAGCTAATTGATTATCACAATGGATACATATCGCAGACACAGGTTTTGACCAATATGAAATATCCTCCAAAAAATTTTGAAGCCATTCTGCTTCTTCTCCAGCTTTATCTAAAGCTATAAACTCTGATTCCATAGTGGACCGAGCTATACAAGTTTATTTTGAGGATTTCCATGACACTGCACCTCCTCCTAAGGTGAACACATATCCACTAGTGGATTTAGTATCTTCTAAAGAAGATATCCAGTTAGCGTCACTGTATCCTTCTAGTATAGCTGGATATGTTGTATAATATAATCTAGAATTTAGGGTATATCATAGATATCATAATACCTTCACTAGTGCTATCCAATGATTTGGACCTTGATTACTAGTAAATATGCTTAACTTATTGATAACATATGCTATGTCATGACGGGTGTAATTCATGACATACATTAAACTGCCAATTATACGTGAATCTTCTAATTATGATATAGATTGTCCAGTATGCTTAGCAAGATGTAGATTAATATCTACAGGTGTTCTAAGCGGGCTGGTATCATACTTATTGAATTTATCTAATATTTTTTTAATATAATGAGATTGAGATAATATTATTCCATCAGACGTTCTAGTGATTTTAATCTCTTGTATAATGTCTGCGATACCCATATCTTTCATATTAAAATGTTTGATCAACATTTTTTTTGTTTATTTAATCATATCAGTATCACTATCTATGATTAACAAATCATCCACGTATAAGCAGACTAACACATACCCTGTAGGTATGGTTTTGGCATACACATATTTTTCATATTCATTGATTTTGAATCCATTAGACAACATGACATTATCAAATTTTATATGCCATTGTTTAGGTGCTTGTTTTAATCTATATAAGAATTTCACAAGTCTGCACACCTTCTTTTCTTTGCTTGGAACCACAAACCCTTCAGGTTGTTCCATATAAATTTCTTTCTCTAATTCACCATTAAGGAAAGCTGTTTTTCAATCCATTTGATGTATTTCAATATTGTTAATGGTTGCAATAGCGATTAACATTCTTATGGATGTTATCCTTGTTACAGGTGAATAAGTATCAAAGAAGTCTAGACCTTATTTTGTTTAAAGCCTTTAGCTACTAATCTGGCTTTATACTTATCAATTGATCCATCAACCTTTAACTTCTTTTTGAAAATCCATTTACACCCCAAAGGCTTCATACCTGATTGTAAATCTACCAATTCCCAGGTATGATTATGCATGATGGACTCAATTTCGCTATTAATACCTTCTTTCCAAAAGGGTGCTTCTGGTATAGACATTGCCTCTTTGAATGTCTGAGATATATTTTCTATTATGTACGTAATGTAGTTTGGATCAAAATATTTTGTAGCTTTAGGTCTCTTACTACGTCTAGGTTCATCTTCAGGATATTTTTTCTGATGACTACTACTTGCCATATTATTATAATTTTTTTTATTTGAACTTGTACCAGATATCCCTTTACAAGGGAATATCTCTTCAAAAAATGTTGCATTTCTTGATTCTATAATTATATTTTCCTGTATATCAGATATATTTGATTTATATACAAGAAAGCGATATGCACTGCTATTTTGTGCATAAACAATGAAAATACAATCAATAGTTTTAGATCCTATTTTGACCTTTTTGGGATCAGGAATAGCTACTTTAGCTAGACACCCCCATACTTTTAGGTAATTATAAGAAGGTTTTTTCCTTTCTATAACTCATATGGAGTGATGTCTTTCTTCTTAAGAGGTATTTTGTTAAGAATATGATTAGCCGAGAGAATTGCTTATCCCCATAAATTCTGTGGTGTACCAGAATTTATCAACATGGCATTCATCATTTCTTTCAATGTTCGATTTTTGCATTCAGCAATTCCATTATATTGAGATGAATAAGGAGCTGTAGTTTGATGAACAATGTCATGTTATTGACAAAAGTTATTAAACAGTGCATCATATTCACCACCTATATCACTCCTTATAGTCTTGATCTTTTTACTAAGCTGATTTTCAATCTCATTTTTATAACATTTAAACATATCTAAAACCTCATCTTTAGACTTCATTAGATACACATAACAGTATATAGTTGAATCATCAATAAATGTTATAAAATACTTTTTACCTCCTCTAGATTGTATTGACTTCAAGTCACATAGATCACTGTGGATCAAATTTGAGGTTCAGTATTCATTTCTACTGAGTGGAATGGTGTTTTGGCTAGCTTAGCTTCAACACATATTTCACATTTATAATGTGGATCGATTTCATGATTAGGTAATAATTCTAAATTCATTAACTTCCGTAATGAATTAAAATTCACATGTCCTAATCTATCATGCCATAGATAAGAGGAGTCAACTATATAAACAGAAGAAAAATCTTTATTCTTTTCAAGGTTGCGATGTACATTCATTACATTCATCTTGAATAATCCATTATTCAAGTAACCTCTACCCAGAAAGATCCTCCCTTTAGTAAGTACAAATTTATCAGACTTAAACACCATCCTAAATCCATGTGTGCTTAGAAGGGAGCCTGATACCAAGTTCTTACGGATGTTAGAAACATGCAGTACATTGTTCAGTAGAAGCTCTTTGCTAGATGTCATCTTTAGAATAATGTGGCCAATTCCTTCTATCTTCGATGTAGCGGAGTTATCCATTAGCAGATTTCTACCTCTGATAAGAGTATATGATGAGAATATACTCTTATCAGAGCAGACATGTCGAGTAGCTCTAGTGTCAATATACCATTCATTTAGTTTATCAACCATGTTTGCTTCAGACATGACTGCTGACAACATCATCCCTGACACTTCACGGGATAGGGTATCTTCAGTAGTATTGACTTCCTTCTTTTCTTTTTCCTTGAAATGACAATCCTTGGATTTGTGGCCTATTTTACCACAAATGAAGCACTTTCCTTTGAACTTCTCAGGATTGTCTTTCTTCTGTTTGTAGCCTTTTCCAGGAAACTTGCATTTCTTCTGTTAACCTTTCCTTCCATGAGGTTGGCCTTAGGCTTAGCAAGATGTCTTCCTGTCTTCTTATCATGGCTCTTGTTATCTTCCTCGATCCTCAGGCGAACGATCAGATCTTTAAGTCCCATCTCTTTTCGCTTATGCTTTAGGTAGTTCTTGAAGTCTTTCCATGATGGAGGTAGCTTCTCAATTATAGTGGCTACCTGGAATAACTCACTCAGAGACATCCTTTCTACATGTATCTCATGCAATATGATCTGCAATTCTTGAACTTGCTCCAAAACGATCTTGTAATCTACCATCTTGTAGTCAAGAAACCTGCCGACCACAAATTTCTTATAGTATGCATCCTCGATTTTGTACTTCTTGTCCAAGGATGCCCACAGCTCTTTTGCTATGCTTATACTACTGTACACATTGTACAGAGTATTCTCTAATCTATTAAGGATGTAGTTTTTGCATAGGAAGTCTGAATGCTTCCATGCATCGACAGCAGCGACAATCTGCTTGTCGTTCTCTCCTTCCTTTATGACTGGTGGATCTTCGTTGAGAACTTTTACCATATTCAAAGTTGTCAGATAGAACATCATCTTCTGTTGCCATCTCTTGAAGTCGGTGCCAGCAAACTTCTCCTTCTTCTCGGCCTGAACTGGTGCAGGCAGCCATTGTTGCCATCACTTGAGCAGCACTTCAGTATGAGAAATTGTCTTAAGATTGTTGGTGTGGATGTATATGAACACTGGCTACCTAATTGACAAGACCGAGTCTATAGTTACACTCTATATCCTTAAGACAATTTCATCCCGCAATGGTGCTTACGGTTTTATAATGATTGTCTCCCAGGATACAACCATCTTCTTCTGGTGAAAGAAACACTACAATTCACCAGAAATTCGAACCAGGAATGCTTTTCTCTTTTTGTATGCACTATAGCTATACTCTATTTTTAGAGTATGCAAATGCCTAAGAGACTTATGATGCACTATAGCTATACTCTATTTTTCAGAGTATGCAAATGTCTAAGAAAAGGAAGGAAAAAACTGGAATGAATGGAATGAAATGAATGAAGAATGGGGACCTATTTATAGCCTTAAGGTGCCCCTTGGAAGCAACCTTCTGATTTCATCGAAGGGAGTTTCCGATGTCTTTTCGTAGTGAGATATGCCTTTACGTGATCGATACGTTTCTTCAATTACGATCCGATGCCATGATACGCTGATTCGTACTGTGATCTCTAGATCATGCAATCAACGTGCTTCTTAATGTGTCGTTTCACGATCCGATAGCACCCCTGATCTCAAAAGAAACGTTGATCCATGAACGGACGCGTGATTACACCTCCAAACGTGTGATCCGTTATTTCGCGATTCTGAAATCCCGTCATCCGAGTCGGCTCGAATTCCTCGAGTCGGCTTCTTGCTGCAGAGAGCATCCTGGTCGAGTCAGTTCGATTCCCTCAAGTTGACTCATCCAGACCGCATGATACTGTTCTGTGGATCTGAGCCAGCTCGAACCACTCGAGTCGACTCGTCCAGACCGTATATTCTCATTCTACGGAAGTCGACTCGAACCACTCGAGTCGACCCGGCCAGTCATCCGAGTCGGCTCCTATCAGAATCGAGCTGACTCGTCTCCCTGCAACCTTGATCTGGTGCCAATCAATCTCGACCGTCTAATATGATTGATCAGGAAAAATTTAAAGGCTCTTCAAGCTCCTCGCGATGATGCGTACGTGCGAAGTGCAAAGTGCAAAGTGTGCCTACAAAGTGCCCATTGTGCCCTTGTCGCCCATCGCACATGCGCGTGTACCTACAAAGCGCCCATTGCGGCCTTGTCGCCCGTCGCACATGATGCTTCACATCACCCTCAAGCTCTCCACCTATGGCGAGCCTAGAAGTAAGAGCCTGGAAAAAGTTTTTCTTATAAATAGCCTTATCTTTTTCTAATCTTTCCATGTGGGACTAAAAGTTTCCATCATACAGGATAGTTTCCATCCCACAGGATGGTTTCCCATCCCACAGGATAGTTTCCATCCCACATGATGGTTTCCTATCCCAAAGGATAGTTTAGGAATAAAAAATTTCTATTCACTTTTTCCAACATGATATAGACAAACCACCCACCCATCTTTGTCGAACTCTATCGGATCACGTCTAGAAAGGGACTCAACCAAGACCCATCACCTTCCTCCTTGGACCAGCTACCCACCATCCTCCAAATCAATCTCGCCCTCGGATAGTGCAAGATAGCATGCTTAGTGGACTTATCCTCCAACCTCAAATAGGGAAAGATGCCGGTAGATCCATGCCTCTATCCTTGAGCAAAGCCTGCATTAGGAGATAATCCTAAGTAACCTTTCAAAGGAATAGGTGCAACCTATGATGGAGAGCTACTTTTTAAATCCAGGCAGCCATGATCCTCTTATCAGAAGAAATTATGCACAACTTAGAAAAGGCACTAGAAGGAGCCTTTGGGTAGCAAGATTGATTCCATACCTTCAGATCCTAGCTATGGTGGACAAGAATCGGAATGGTGAGGATTCACCCGATGAGCTATTTTCTAAAAAACTGGGTGACATCCTGTACTCTCCAACCCTTACCGTCATCCGCCAGCAAGTCATAAACTTGAAGATGGTCATCCACCTCCATACTGATATAGGTCAGCTACTAGGACGGCGATATGCTGGAGGTCCAAGCATCCTAACTCATATCAACTAAAGTCCTATTCCCAATTAACTATCTGACCTAGGCTAGCATAGCAAGACCATGAGCACAAATCTCCTTCCAAATAAAGGAGCAACTACAGGTAGTCTGAATTTGAAACCCCTAGCTCCAAGCTTTATAACGAGCCCTTAGCACCCTACTTCATAAGTAGTCAGGCTGAAGAAGGTATCTCATAGTATATCTGACAATCAGCATTTTTCAACTGACTAGAAGGGACTGAATCTCAAGGTCTCCATCCCTCATTGGCTGGCAAACCATCTTCCAAGATATCGGGTGTAGTCCATGACTATCATATCTTGAATTCTACAAGAAGTTTCGAAAGAGCTACTCCAACCTCCTGAGGCAAGAGCTGGGCAGCACAGTATTGTAGAAGGTAGACTAGGATAGAACTCAAGATCAATCTAATAAGAGTAAGCCTGCCCATCATGAATAGGGTAGTAGCTTGCCCATCAAGATCATATCCTGATTTTTAGTTTTCAAGAGAAAAAAAAGTCTTGGGCCCTTGGCCCGTGGAAAGAAAAAATCCTTACAAAAATATGTTTTTAAAAAATTAATTTATGAACATGGAAGTTGGAAAAATAATTTTAAGATATTTGATGGATCGAATATATATATATATATATATATATATATATATATGTATGTATGTATGTATTTTAAAATATCTTATATTTCATTAAGCACCTACTTTTCACAAAAATTATATAAAACATTTATTATATTTTTAATTTAAAAAACTTCACTCCATTCTATTCATAATTTTTTTGAATATTTTTGAAAAAAGAATCCAACTTCTTTCCCGTGAAAAAAACAAAAAAATTGTCCCATATAAATTTTTCTTTTCAAAGAATTTTTCTTTTCAATGAAACTTAGAAAATTTTATTCCGAATACCACTTTCAAAATTTTTTTCTTCGAGGACTCCAACTAAATAAGAGATGATCCTTTATTTTTTTCATTGACCATATTTTTTTTTTTTATATTTACCAATTATACGACCTTTATATTATTTTTTGATTATTCAATTGGTTACAAAAATCAAAAAATCTTTAAATTTTAAAAAAATCTGAATATGTGATGCCCATAAAATACTATCAAACCACCAACACTAAAAGGCCATCCAACCCACTATAATGTCCACTTGTATGTAAAATATAACTCATAGCGAATGAGTTCATTTGTTCACTAGCTCACGAGTATCAAGCATTAAAGGATATTCAGTGTCGGTTCTAACATGCTTCATAATCCAACCCACTACTATAAATAAAAAATATCTATTTAGGACCCACTATTATTATACTTTGCATTCGCATCTCATAAAATAATCTGGAACAATTCTATGATCACCCCATAAAAAATATCTATACTATGACTAGTCACTAGTGTTAAAGCAACAAAACAGAGCTACTTGCAAGTTCCTATTTCAATATTCCATCTGTATTAGGCCTATGTATAACAAGGCCTATTGTTAGTTTAAATTAGCTAAGCAATTTGAAGTTGCTTATGGATATCAAATGCTGTGAAATAAAAATTTCTTGAAAAGTCCCTACTTGGATATTTCATTGTTCAGGATTTCTTAGCATATTCTGGTAGTGCATGAATTATTAGCCGCTGGCATTTCTTTACATATTCTATGATCAAAATTAATTTTTAGCCCTTGACAAATACAAGTAAATACATGTGAGGTAAGTAGCAAACCTCTAATCACTTTCGGTTCTGTATTTGTTGTTTTGTTAGTTTAGACTAATTCTATTCATGACTCCTAAAAAACCTATTATGGAATGGATGTAGAGAATGCATGATCCTTTAACGTGCATTGCAGGGAAGAAATTAAAGATAATAGTATTGTTGGAGAAATTGTGCTAGGATCCAGGGATATGAAGTTCAAGTCAATAAGCATGGTCACTCAGTCCAATGTATACCTTCTAACTACTCATCGGATCAAAGCCTCGGTCGACATAAGACTACCTCTCGGCTCTAGTATTAATGGATAAAGCAACATGCCGATCGGACGATCTTGGTAAATATCACCAATCATTAGTTGGATGGAGATCTCGAATGGAAGAGGACTTCCTCTTGATCCTAATATTATTGGAAAGGACAATATGGTCAGTGCATGATTGGTCCCACTACTCAATCGATATCTCGTTAGAGAAGTTGATACCTTTTCCAACCAATCGAGTCTAGCTAAGTGCCACGCCTCCAAGTATCATTGCATAAGCAAGCCTTAGTGTCAACTGTATTTCTGAGCATGGCTCTACCACACATTCAACATGCGAGCAACCCTTTTGTCTGTCCATCCTCTTATAAGAGAAATTGGTGCCTCTTCTGATTAGCCAGTTCTAGCCGAGTGCCAAATCAAGTATTATTGTTCGAGCAGGTCTCGATAGTAACTAGTACCCTCATTAACTAGCCCTTGAAAGTTATCAACATACATTCATCGACCACTCATTATATCTGACCCAGTCTCAGTGGCAACCAGTCCATCATCAGTTAGTCTTTGAAAAGCCATTGGTATATTTTCACCTAACCAAGGCAATCTAATCATGCATCTTCTTGCCGACCCCTTCTCGGCTCTAATAGAGACACTCGAAAAACCTCTGATCCCTGTGGCCTTAGACTATATTCCCACTCGGATCTTTCAAAAGGCCACTCCTATGCCCCTAACCATGTAGCCAAAAGGTCACATCATATCTCATAATTCCTAATCATCGCTGTTGTCGTCAAGATCGTCGTGGCCCATAGCTGCTGTCGATGCCGGAGATGCGCTCCCCCTGCAGCTCGGCCATCCTCGGCTCCTGGACCTTCGCGCTGGGTGCGATCGCCTTGCCGCCCAGCGGTCCTCCACTCCTGAACCTATGAGACAGGGATTAGAGACCCGGGCCGGGGTTTCCGGCGAGGGCACTCCGACGATCAAGTCAGTGACGATCCAGGAGAACAGATCTTCCTGGTCGGGCCCTTCTTGATGGACTCCGCTCTAGGAGGAGTGAAAAATGTGTGTGAAGGTGAAAACGTTGCAGGGGGAGAGTGATAGCGGGGACAGAGGGGTGCCCTGTTCCTCCGACTCTCCTTGTATCCCTCATTTTCCTTCAACTGTGGTGGTAGTGGCGCTTCACCCTCTTGGTCAGGCTTGCGCTTGTGCTTGTAGTGGTGGTGGTGCCATGCCTCTCTTGCTCGTGGGGGTTGCACTCCTCCTTTTTTTTTTCTCTATTTTTCTGGCCTATATTTTTTTGCCTGTGTGTTGGAGTTGTTGTGTTACCTTCGAGTTTGTTGCAAACTAGGTTATTGTTGGATACTTGTCTCAGGATCCCCGCTGGACTGTCAAGCACATGCAGCGGTATCCCGAGGAGTCTTTCCTGATTCGTGATAAGAGAAGTTGTCAGGCGCTTCGGCACTCCTCTTGGTTGCCTCATTCCAGAAAACTTGGCAGTACCTCGAATGGCGAGCCACCGCCCGTGGGATTCGAATCTCCCGGTTGGCTTCCTCTCTTGGGCGATCTGAGCGGTTGGTGAAGAGTTTGGCATCTCAATCAATGTGCTTCTTCCCTTTCTAGCATAATTGGTGGTTGTAGGTGGTCAGTACGGCCTGGAAGGTGCTTCAGTACAGTCCTCGGGCGGCTCGCCGGTGTTCTGGACTGGTGAGGACCTCGTCTGGGCTGGGGCCGAGCTGGGATGGCAGGACTCGCTCCGACTTAGACACTCCGAGCTTGCGTAGTGCCTTGGCGGAGGAGGGCAGAGTGTGGGCCCGGTCCGAAGGGTGCGTGCTCGGAGAGGCTCCACATTGGCAGGTGAGTGCTTTTGCTCGACCTCGACCACAGGGCACTAACCTCCGAGGGTCTCGCTCCGGAGGGCGGAAGGCGGACTCGGTCTAAAGGGCACGCGCTCGGAGAGGCTCCACATCGGCGGGTGAGCGCTGAGCTCGACCTCGACCGCATGGCACTAGCCTTCGAGGGTCTCGCTCTAGAGGGCGGAAGGTGGACCTAGTCCAGCAGGAACGCGCTCGGAGAGGCTCCATATCGGTGGGTGAGCGCTGAGCTCAACCTCGATCGTAGGGCACTAGCCTCCGAGGGTCTTGCTCTGGAGGGTGGAAGGCGGCTCCGACCTAGGCATCCCGAGCTTGTGGGCACGACCTGGTAGAGGACTGATCTCGGCTTGTTGTCCTGAGGAAGCTCAGCTCAGCTCGATAATGGGGTTTGAGGTGGAGAATTGATGTGGCGCCTTTTCTTGATGTGGCGCCTGCCGGTTCCTCCATGTCAGCGATCTCACCACATCATTTGTCCCCCACTCCCGAGGTCCGTTACTGCGCTGTGCTTGGGTCGAAGGGAGTAATTGCGCCGCTGACGAGGAAAGGCAAAATTCTGGCATAACGATGGCCATTATTGCTGGCGCTTTGGGGGCCAGCCCTGCAAACCAATGCGGGGATGCCATGTGGCCATGTCCGAGGAGCAGTTAATGTTGGTGCAGAATTCAGAGCGGCCGGGATGCCATTCTCGTCGATGGGTGGCACGTGGCATATATCCGTTGGTGGAGGGGTTGGATCGGTACGAATCCCTCGAGTCATTTCGAAATGAAAGGAGGGCCTTACCCGAACCATCTATTCTTTTTGAATTTTCCGTGCCTGTTGCTGCCATGCCCAAGCTTCTTCCTCCTTCCTCCCAGTTGCCCAGAGTTTTTTAAGGCACCAGGTCAGTTTCTTCTTCCTCCTTCCCTGTTAGAATAGGGTTTTTCCTTCAGGTCTGGGGTCCTCTTCAGGTTGAGTCTCCACTTCGATCTTCTACTTTGTGTCCTTCATTTCCTTTGTCCTTGAGGATGTCCCGTTTTGGTCCGGGCTTCCACCCCTCCACTGATCATGGTGAAGCCGGTCCTTTCGAGTGGAGGCCGGCATCTTCCTCTTCTTCCTCCGGTAGGGAGGAAGATGCAGCTCGCTTTGAGCTCAGTAGGAGGCGTCCTCCCAGTTCGGTTCTCATCAAGAAATCAGGATCCGGTCCTTCTCTCCCTCCTCCTTCTTCTACTCTTGTTTTCGAGTTTGTCCGGCCTGCAAGTCCTGGTGGGGTCGCCTCGACGATCACCGCCTGGGCACTCAGGACTATCCGAGACATATATGGCATCCCACCTTCTATCCGGCTTATGATCCCTCGTCTGGGGGAACGGGTCACTTCGAGTGGCCCGGGCCATCTTGCCTTCTATGAGGGGACCTTCTCTGGGGGTCTCCGATTTTCTTTTCATCCTTTCTTCCTGTCCGTCTTGGACAATTATCATCTGGTCCCTGCACAGCTAGTGCCAAACTCTATTAGGGTCATTTTTTCCTTCATTGTACTTTGTTACCTCCACGGGTTCGTTGCCCGATTTTTCTTGTTTAGGGCTTTCTTCGTCCTGAAGCGCCACCCAACCGAGGATGGGTGGTGGTCCTTGTCCTCTTGCCCGAAGGGCATCAAGTTCGAGCTTCCTTCTTCCATCAGGGGATGGAAGAGCAAGTTTTTCTTTGTTAAGGTCAAGGAGGTTGACTGGGTCTGGAGAGATCCAGACAAGTCCCCCAACCGAAACTCTATGGTCGAAGCGGCTGACCGGGATGATTACGAGCAGCTCCGCACCACCTAGATTCCTCCTCTCGAGGTCCTGTTGTCTGAGCAGAACCTCACCGACTCCGGGGTCGACCCAACGAATGGGTTGGGTGAGTTCGACCTGAACTTTTCTTTTCCTTTACTCTTGTACTCCTTGCATTGTTTCCCACTGGCTCTAACTGTTGTGTAATTTGCATGCAGGGATGATCTTCTCTGAGAATGACCTTCTGGCCATCCCAAGAAGAGGCCGCCAATCGGGCTGGCCAAGGAGCCTGCACCGAGGCGGGCCTAGAGTGAGAGTGCTTCTACGGCCACCCCAACGGTAGTGATCGGTCTGAGCTCAACTGCTCCAGCTGGTCCGAGTTCAGAGGCGGCTCGGGTGGCTCCTGCACCGGTGGAGAGAGTGGCTCCAGTTGTACTCGGTGAGCTATCCCCTTCCTTCTCTCTCTTTTTTTTTTTGGGCTAACCTCGTTTCATGGTGCAGATTGGTGCCGAGGTCCTCTTCATCAAGGGCCGCTACCAGAGCTGGGAACGTCTTGAGCGGTAGCAGGCAATCGAGATCGAGTCTTTGAAGGCCGACCTGAAAGAGAAGGTCGGGGCAAATGGGGTCCTTGAATTGAGGGTCAAGGACCTCGAGAAATAGCTCGCCGACTATGAGGTGCGAGCGAAAAAGCTTCTGGAGGCCCGCGACATGGAGCGGAGCCGTTCAAAGAAGGCCATTGAAGATCTCTCCTCCATGGAGAAAAAGTTGAACTGGTACAGTGCCGAAGTCGATCGGCACAAGGAGGACGCCATGGCTGCCCAGGCAGAGCTGGCAGCAGGGAGAGATCTACTGGCCGTAACTGAGAAGGCGGTGGAGGTGGTGGCCAAATCGGCGGAGGCAGCTAGGCTAGAGGCCGCCGAGTCGAAGAGGGTGGTGGCCGAGGACACGAGGGGTGCTGAGGATGCCATCGCCAAATTCAAGGCTTCGGAGGAGTTCATCGCTGAAATCCAGCAGATGGTGTCAGACTCCTTCTATAAGGGTTTCATGTACCTGCACGGCCGGGTCGAGAGGCTTATTCCTGACAAGAATCGTAGCTGCCTCAGGTATCCTTCGACCTCGGAGGCTGAGGCTGACGAGGAGGTCGTTGCAGGAGTCGCGGGCTCAGAGCATTCGATGCCAGCCGAGGGTGATCCTTCCGAGGTTAGGGCAGCTCAGCCGAAGACTTCTGAGGGCGGGAGCTCTCAGCCTCAGGATCCAGTAGAGAGGTCGGCCGGTGCGGAGTGACCCCTTTCTTCCTTGCTTTATTTTGTACTTTTGTTTCTTGTACTTTGTTAGGGTCACCTGGCATGTTGGGGGCCCAGAAAACACTTGTAACTTGTGTTTAATCAATGAAGCTTGAACTTTTTGGACATCTATTTTCTTTGCATGGTTCTTCCCTTCTTTCTCTCTTTCTTTCACTCCCTTTCTTCTTTTCTCTTCTTCTTTTTTGCATGGGGAGATCAAAGAGAAGGGCTTCACCTTGCTTGGGGTGAAGTTGTGACACTTGAGAGCTACTGGGCTCGAAGGTGTTATTGACTGAGAGCCATGTGGCTCGGAAGTCCCTTGGCCGGAGATCTGAGCTCCGATCTTGGGTTGGCATCATAGAGCTAGGCTCGGGGACGTTGATGACTGAGAGCTACGTGGCTCGAAGTTCTTTTGGCTGGAGATCTGAGCTCCAGTATTGAGTGGGCGTCCTGGAGCTAGGCTCGGGGATGTTGATGACTGAGAGCTGCGTGGCTCGAAGTTCTCTTGGTCGGAGATCTAAGCTTCGGTCTTGAGTTGGCATCCTGGAGCTAAGCTCGGGGATGTAGATGACTGAGAGCTACGTGGCTCGAAGTTCTCTTGGCCGGAGATCTGGGCTCCGATCTTAAGTGGGCATCCTGGAGTTGGGCTCGGGGACGTAGATGACTGAGAGCTGTGTGGCTCGAAGTTCTCTTGGCTGGAGATCTAAGCTCCGGTCTTGAGAGGGCATCCTGGAGCTAGGCTCGGCGACGTTGATGACTGAGAGCTGCGTGGCTTGAAGTTCTCTTGGCCGAAGATCTGAGCTCCGGTCTTGAGTTGGCATCCTGGAGCTGGGCTCGGGGACGTTGATGACTGAGACTTGCGTGGCTCGAAGTTCTCTTGGCCGGAGATCTGAGCTCCGGTCTTGAGTTTGGAAGGTGGTAGCTTCGATGCTATACTTCCCTCTCGTTCTCTTTCTTTCCTTCCCCTCTCATCTTTTTGATGAGCGGGGAGATCAGAGATGAGGGTGCTTGCCATGTTCCTCTCTTGTTCTCTTTCTTTCCTTCCCCTCCCTTTTTTCCTTTTCCTTTTTTTTTTTTTAAAGAGTCGGGAGATCAGAGAAGAGGATGCTTGCAGTGCCCCCATTTGTTCTCTTTCTTTCCTTCCCCTCTCGTCTTCTTTTCGAGTGGGGAGATCAGAGAAGGGGGGTTGCCGGGCTCCCCCCTTTGTTCTCTTTCTTTCCTTCTCCTCTCATCTTCTTTTCAAGTGGGGAGATCAGAGAAGGGGGTTACCGGGCTTGATTGCCTTGGAGCTAGGCTCGAGGCCTTCCTGGACGTGGAGCTAGGCTCGGGCCCAGGGGTTACCTGAGGTCTTGGCTCAGGTCTTTGACACCTTGGAGCTAGGCTCGAGGCGTTGATGGGAGCTACGTGGCCCCATGATCTCTTGGCATCTCGGAGCTGGGCTCGGAGACGTTTGAGATAAAGAGCAGCTTGGCTCAAGGGTCTCTTGGCCAGAGATCTGAGCTCCGGTCTCGAGTTGATGTCCTGGAGTTGGGCTCGGGGACATTATTGACTGGGAGCTGCGTGGCTCGAAGATCTTTTGACATCTTGGAGCTGGGCTTGCGGATGCTTGGAATCGGGAGCTACGTGGCTCGAAGATCCTTCGACATCCTGGAGCTGGGCTCGGGGATGCTTGGAATCGGGAGCTACGTGGCTCGAAGATCCTTCGATGTCCTGGAGCTGGGCTCGGGGATGCTTTGAATCGGGAGCTACGTGGCTCGAAGATCCTTCGACGTCCTGGAGCTGGGCTCGGGGATGCTTGGAATTGGGAGCTACGTGGCTCGAAGATCCTTCGACGTCCTAGAGCTGGGCTCGGGGATGCTTGGAATCGGAAGCTACGTGGCTCGAAGATCCTTCGACGTCCTGGAGCTGGGCTCGGGGATGCTTGGAGTTGGGAGCTACGTGGCTCGAAGATCCTTCGACATCCTGGAGCTGGGCTCGGGGATGCTTGGAATCGGGAGCTACGTGGCTCGAAGATCCTTCGACATCCTGGAGCTGGGCTCGGGGATGCTTGGAGTTGGTAGCTACGTGGCTCGAAGATCCTTCGACATCCTGGAGCTGGGCTCGGGGACGCTGTCGATTCTTTCCTGCGAGACATGCGAATACCCGTGCGAGGGAGAAACCATTATCATAATTGTTGGTAAGGGAACTTACCTCGTTAGCGGTGTCTTCGTAGGCTGCATGCCCTCCTCCTCCGGGAGAGCCTGACACCGTCGAAATCTTCGAGGTAATGGACCCTCATGATGGAACTTCGGTCGCCTCGTGGGGGCCTTCCCACGGTGGTTCACGATCGTCATCTCGACGATCATGGCATCTTTGTTTACCTTTCTCCTTCGCTTTCTCCTTCCCACATGGCGGGGAGATTACCCTCGGGGTCCCCTATCCCCTGAGTCTTCTTAGACGCATGTGCGATTCTCCAGGCGATCACGCCCATCGGTTTCGCGGTGGGATAACATCGTTGGTTGAAGCTGACGAGAGAGCGGCGAGCGCTTGGGGCCCCGCTCGAGGTCTGCCCCCCGCAAACCTTTGGAGGTGGGCCTTCTTGATGAGCTTCTCGATCTCCTGCTTGCGATTGCGACATTCTTCGATGTTGTGGCCGTGATCGCGGTGGGGGCGATGATACTCCACCTCGCCACGACCGGTGAAGGGCTTCACCGGTGGTGGGTGTTGTAGTCCGGTGGCTCGCCAGCTGAGCTTCACATACTGATGAACCAATGGGAGAACTCCGCTAGCTTGCGCTCATGCTTCTCCAAGCGCGCTTTCGCTGTGTGCCTGATGGTTTCGTCAGCAGATCCCCCTGCCGAAGGGGACGGCGAAGGTGACATCATGGAGAAGACTGGAGATCGCCAATCTGTTGACCTTTCTAGCTTGTGTCGTCACCGCTCTTTCGCGGTATGTTGACCTATGAAGAGGTGGAGGACTTATTCACGCCCGTCCTGTGCCCCTACCTGGCATGCCAATCTGTTGCCGCCATGATCGTCATGGCCCGTAGCTGCTGTCGGTACCAGAGATGCACTCTCCCTGCCGCCTGGCTATCCTCGACTCCCGGACCTCCACACTGGGTGCGGTCGCCTTGCCGTCTGGCAGTCCTCTGCTCCTGAACTTGTGAGATAGGGGTTAGAGATCCGGGTCGGGGTTTCCAGTGGGGGCACTCCGACGATCAAGTCAGTGACGATCCAGGAGAACATATCCTCCTGGTCAGGCCCCTCTTGATGGACTACACTCTAGGAGGAGTGAAAAATGTGTGTGAAGGTGAAAACATTGCAGGGGGAGAGTGATAGCGGGGACAGAGGGGTGCCCTGCTCCTCCGCCTCTCCTTGTATCCCTCGTTTTCCTTCAACTGTGGTGGTAGTGGCGCTTCACCCTCTTGGTCAGGCTTGCCTTGTGCTCATTGTGGTGGTGGTGCCATGCCCCTCTTGCTCGTGGGGGTTGCACTCCTTCTCCTTTTTTTTTCTCTCTTTTTTTGGCCTGTGTTTTTTTGCCTATGTGTTGGAGTTGTTGTGTTACCTTCGAGTTTGTTGTAAACTAGGTTACTGTTGGACGCTTGTCTCGGGATCCCTGCCGGGCTGTTGGTGCATGCAGTGGTGTCCCGAGGAGTCTTTCCTGATTCGTGATAAGGGGAGTTGTCAGGCGCTTCGGCACTCCTCTTGGTTGCCTCATTCCGGGAAACTTGGTAGTATCTCAAATGGGGGGCCATCGCCCGCGGGATTCGAATCTTCCAGTTGGCTTTTTCTCTTGGGCGATATGAGCGGTTGGTGAAGAGTGTGGCATCTCGATCAATGTGCTTCTTCCCTTTCTAGCATAACTGGTGGTTGCAGGTGATCAGTATGGCCTGGAAGGCGCTTTAGTGCAGTCCTCGGGCGGCTCGCCGGTGTTCTGGGCTGGTGAGGACCTTGTCTGGGCCGGGGCCGAGCTGGGACGGTAGGACTCGCTCCGACCTAGACGCTCCGAGCTTGCGGGGGTGCCTTGGCGGAGGAGAGCAGAGTGTGGGCCCGGTCTAGAGGGCGCACGCTCGGAGAGGCTCCATATTGGCGGGTGAGCGCTTTTGCTCGACCTCGACCATAGGGCACTAACCTCCAAGGGTCTCGCTCCGGAAGGCGGAAGGTAGACTCGGTCTAGAGGGCGCGCGCTCGGAGAGGCTCCACATCGACGGGTAAGCGCTGAGCTCGACCTCGACCGCAGGGCACTAGCTTCCGAGGGTCTCGTTCTAGAGGGCGGAAGGCAGACCCGGTCCAAAGGGCGCATGCTCGGAGAGGCTCCACATCGACGGGTCAGCGCTGAGCTCGACCTCGACCGCAGGGCACTAGCCTCCGAGGGTCTCGCTCTGGAGGGCGAAAGGTGGACTCGGTTCAGAGGACACGCGCTCGGAGAGGCTCCACATCGGTGGGTGAGTGCTGAGCTCAACCTCGATCGTAGGGCACTAGCCTTCGAGGGTCTCGCTCTGGAGGGCGGAAGGCAGACCCGGTCCAGAGGGCTCACGCTCGGAGAGGCTCCACATCGATGGGTGAGCGCTGAGCTCGACCGCATGACACTAGCCTCCGAGGGTCTCGTTCTGGAGGGCGAAAGGTAGACCCAGTCCAGAGGGCACGCGCTCGGAGAGGCTCCACATCGACGGGCGAGCGCTGAGCTCGACCTTAACCGTAGGGCACTAGCCTCCGAGGGTCTTGCTCTGGAGGGTGGAAGGCGGCTCCGACCTAGGCATCCCGAGCTTGCGGGCACGACCTGGTGGAGGATTGAGCTCGGCTTGTTGTCCTAAGGAAGCTCAGCTCAGCTCGGTAGTGGGGTACGAGCTGGAGAATTGATGTGGCACCTTTTCTTGATGTGGCACCTGCCGATTCCTCCACGTCAGCGATCTCACCATATCAATTGCCATATCTTCGTAATTAAGGGAAGCGTGCTTGGACCCAAGTAGTAGTTCACATCTCTATTAAAAAAACATGACAAATTCTATACAAAGGACAAGATTTCAATTAAAATGGAATGTATGTCCTCTGCAAATAGAAAATCCTTTGATAGCCTGCTAATAAGTCTTGTCACTTCTCACCAAATCTATCAAAATTCATCCTATTTTGAAAATGCTCTTATACTTTACCTATAAAATGACACCCCTTGGAGACTTCCAAGGTATGTAAAATCTCTTCACCATGCTCCTCATATTATTATCATATCGGAAAACTACTTGAGCATCGAAAGATCCATACCGAAATACCTTTCGGTCAAGACTTTTTTGCAAGTTTCACCTCCCAGAGACCCACTCGTACCATTAGCACCAGCATCTCCAACACCTTGATGGATTTTAGCACTAACAGAAGAGAGGAAGGGCCTTAAATAATTTTGAGTGCAAATTAAAGGCAAATTACCAACACTACCTAGAAAGGCTACATCCTGCCATACTAACACTGCCACCTCCTAACCAACAAAGAGTCAAGCCAATAACTTGGCCCCCATTACCATTGACAAAAACCTCTCTACCTTTGCAACTAGCAATGATTAGTGTCAAGCAATTTAGCCTGCTCCTCTAACAGGTTCAAAACTTGGCAACAACTGTTCAGGACTGATGATGTCGAATGATGGTCATGCTAAATAGATCAACCTGAGGGCTAGCTTGTCAAAGACAAATGCTGAATGTGAAACCCTCTCTAATGCTTGAGATTTTAAGGGCCGCCCTGCATCTAATATTAGACTGATAGCTGGACAGCATTGCCATGATCCTTAGGGGTAGGGCTATGCGAAAGGCTGACAATGCTAGGGGGTCACTATGAACCAGATGACATACTTGACGGATACTAGGCACCTCGACAATGCTACCTTCGCCTACACTACCGACTCCTTGCTCGATATTTTGGCCACATGATTTTCAGTATGCTATAATAGAAAGAATAACAATCACAACATAGAAAAATAATTTTGAAAAAGAAATCCACTGATGTGTTGAATGTGAAGACCTCCCACTAGCATCTCTCTCACTCTCTTGCTCATCAAAATTGCCGACCTTCCTCTCCACCTTAGCCCCTAAGGCCACCACTGCCCTGCTCATGGAGGACACCACTGATCGCGTAATGGCAAAGAGAACTCTCACTGATGTGGGATCAAACAATTGCTACTGTCCATTGTTGCTCTGCCTCCTTGATGGCTCTCATGCCATCTCCTTCTCTCCTTCAACCATTCTCATTGTCGGCCCTTCGCTGTCTTCATCGGTGCTCTCCTCAACATCAGCGTTGGCCTCCCCTAGGCTGCCAAAGGTCCTCCACCTCTGTCTCATCCCCATCTGATGGAAGCCCACCTGGGGTCCATCTCCAAACTCGACGGTGTCATCAACTGGAACAACTCCATTGGCCGGCTTGGTAACTTCCTCGACTACAAAGCCACACTGACCAAGGGGTCCTTAACAAGATAGCTTCTTTTTTTGGCTGGATCAAAAATTGCCTTGGCTATAAAACCACTATGGTCGGAGTCCTTGGTGGCTTCCTCGCCAATTCCTTCCTCGATTGGTATTTCACCATCATCATCTTCACTGCTATGCAAGCCTCAGGAACAATCATCCTGAGCATATCAACGATGGCACTAAAGCTGAGACCGCCTGCCTATGTAGACTCATCAGCTGGCAAGTGCATGTGGCTGACCAGATTCTAGCTCAATTTAAACCTAGCTGACTAGAGCTCGGCTTGATTTGATCAAAGAGCTCGGTCTAAAAGAATGATCCTCCAACAACATTAGAAGTCGATGAAGGTGAGGAAGAGGCCCATACCATTGGACGATTCGAGGCAGAGGCTACAGGGAATCATGTGGGCCATTTTAGCTTGAAGTTCGAGAATTGCAAGTGCAAGGAAGATGCAGGCTTTAAGCATGATGATGGCAAGGCCGGGTACCATGGGAGACGAGGCTGGAGCTAAAGAAGCCAATCAAATCTACCCTATCTCCCCACATGGAAAGTCGATCCCCCCATGGGAACGCCATCAACCCCGCTGCGATAGTAGTGATGCAAATGCCATAGCACCATAGGTGACCGAGGTTGTCCGACGTGTACACCAGCATCATCTATTGGCACATAGTGAGCCAAGGTTGAAAAAAGAAGACCTAGCTGATCTACTACTTCTCCCCCCAGTTTGACTTGACAAACCGGTCTGACCTAGACACCCTCAGCTTGAGCCTTCCCATCCGTGATGCTGCTAGATATAGTGCCAGGCAAAGTACCCTGAGCCAGGCCTTGTAGAGCCCGATGTTCTAGCTCGACACCCTTGGGTTTGTCATCTTCGCATGCCATTTGCCTCTTGAATGAGACCAAGGGTAGCATAATTTATGGGATTGCATTTGTGATCTCGATGTCATAATTAGAGGCATCAGTGTCACAACTCTCCCTAATGGCCCCACAAGGAATATTAAGTATGACTACTTCAAGAAGGTGGTGGGCTTCCATATGATAAAAAGCATAGCTAGTAAAATAACCTTCAATGGAGCAAGGTCTGGATTGCAATGATTACCTTTACAATATTGCTAGCAATTCACAGTGATCACCACCAGTGCTTGCTTCTCCCTCACTTTCTTCACATTGTTGTTTATAAATGTTTTGTGCACCATGGGTTGTTAGGTCGTTACTGGTGCTAGTCTAGGTTGATATCCCAAATGATGATTCTGATCCATTTGGCGACCTTCTCGACGACCCTTCATGATAGGCTGATGCATTTCACATCATCTCACTAGCCATGCACAACCTACCATTTAAGAACTAGATCCAGTCGATCTTCCAAAGGTGACCATCAAGCTCAAAGCCGAGGTGGGACCCGATCTTCCAAAGCTAACCATCCAAAAGTTGAGTCCCCAAGGAGCCTGATCGAACTCCAAAGAAATCGAGCTCTTGATGGTTTTGATAGTAGGAGATTTTAAAGTCCTCATCCATCATTTTGTGCTTTCTTGCAGGTCCATAGGCCTACAAAAAGTCATGAAAAACTAACTAACAGCCATGATGATAAAAGTCTTCGCGGGGGGTAACTTGGCCATGAATCAAGAAGCTTGATGAAACTCTATCGCTCGGACCATGGAATTCCTCCCATCCTTTAGTAACGTAACCTCCCCCATTTTTTAATGAAAAAACTTCTGATTAGATGATGTTTAGATTCTTACTGACCAGTAGGATATTGAAGAATTGGCTAGAGCCTCGATGGCCTCTCATTGACCCATCAAAAGGAAGGCACCACAACACTCCCAGCTCTAAAAGGCCTTTGATTGATTAGAGCTTCAATGACCTCTTATCGGCCCATTGAAGAAAAAAGTGCCTCAACGCTCCTAGCTCCAAAAGATCTTTGATCAGCCAGAGCCTCAATAGCCCATTGAAGAAAAGGCACCTTAATGCCGCTGGTTCCAAAAGGCCTTTGATTTACTTGAGCCTTAATGGCCCATTGAAGAAAATGTACCTCAATGCCATTAGCTCCAAAAGACCTTTGATCAGCCAAGCTCTCAATGGACTCTCATTGGCCCATTGAAAAAAAAGGTGACCGAACGCCTACAGCTCTAAAAAGCCTTTGATCAACTAGAGCCTCAACAACCTCTCATCGGCCCATCAAAACAAAGGCACCTCAATGCCCTGGCTCCAAAAGGCCTTTGATCAACGAGAGCCTCAATAGCCTCTCATTGGCCTATTGAAAAAAAAAGCACCTCAATACCCTTAGCTCCAAAAGGTCTTTGATCGGCCAAAGCCTTAACTGTCTCTCAATGACCTATTGAAAAAAATATTTCCCAGTGACCCCTGGCTCTAATACAATCTTTGATTTGTCAAGAGACACAACAACCACTCAGTGACCTACAAAATGGAAGGTGATTCAGTGCCCACAGTTTCAGATGATCCTTGATCAGTCGAGAGCCTCAATAGCCACTCAGTGGCCCACGAAATGAAAGGTAATTCAGCATCCATGGCTCCAGACAATTCTTGATCAGTCGAGAGCCTCAATGATTGCTCAGTGGCTTGTAAAATGGAAGACAATTCAGTGCCCATGGCTCTAAATGATCCTTGATCTATTAGAGCCCAAGGCCAATCAGTGCCTATAGCTCTAAATGACTCTCGATCGAGAGCTCCAAGACTAGTCAACACCCATGGCTCCAAATAACCATTGATCTATCAGAGTCCCAAGACCAGTTAATGCCCATGGCTCCAGATGCCCCTCGATCAGTCAAGAACCTCAACCATCTCTTAGTGGCCCGTCAAGTAAAAAGGTGATCCAGCACTCATAGCTCCAAATGACCTTCGATCAATCGGAGTCCCAAAGCTAGTTAGTGTCCATGACTCTAAATAACCTTCGATCAATCATAGTCCCAAGGCCAGTCAATGCTCATGGCTCCAAATAACCCTCAATCGGTTCGAGTCCCAAGGCCAATTAGTGTTTATGGCTCCAAAAAATCCTTAATTGATTAGAGCCCCAAGGTCAATTAGCATCAATGACTCAAAATAACCCTTGATCGATCAGAACCCCATGGTCGGTTAGTATCCATGACTCTAGATGACCCTCAATTGGTCGAGAGCCTCAACAGTATCTCAGTAACCCATTAAGTTAAAAGGTGATCTAGAGTCCATGGCTCCAAATGACCTTCAATCAATTAGAGCCGCAAGGTTAATCAGCACTCATAACTCCAAATAACCTTCGATTGATTAGAACTCCAAGACCAGTCAACGCCTATGGCTCCAAATGATCATTGATCAGTTAAAGTCCAAAGGCTGGTCAATGCTTATGGCTCCATGAGCCTTGATCAATCAAAGTTCTAAGGCTAGTTAGCACCCATAGCTCCAAATGATCCTTGATCAGTTAGAGTCCCAAGGCCAATCAGTGCCCACACAACTTAGGATGACCCTTGATCAAACGAGAGCCTTAACAATCTCTCAGCAGCCTATCAAGTTAAAAGGTGAATCATCACCCATGGATCTAAAAGACCTTCGATGGTTAGAACCCCGAGACTAGTCAATGTCCATGACTTCAAATGATCCTTGATCGGTCAAAGTTCCAAGGCTAATCAGCACCCATGGCTTCAAATGATCCTTGATCGATTAGAGTTCCAAGGTCAATCATCATCCATGACTCCAAATGATCCTTGATCATTTAGAACCACAAGGTTGATCAGTGCCCATGGCTCCATACAACCCTCAATCGATCAAGAGCCTCAAGGCCCATTAGCAACCTATCAAGTTAGAAAGTGATTCGGCACCCATAACTCTAAATGATCCTTGATCGATCAAAGTCCGAAGGCCAGTTAGCATCCACAACTCTAGAAGACTCTCAATCTATCAAAACCCTAAGACATTTCAATGACCTTTGGTTGGTTGAAGTCTTGAGGACCTTTAATTAGTCTACTAAAAAGATATAAATCTTAAAGTACTATCGCTCGACACTATAATGACCTACGGTCGATCTGGTGTCCTTTAATCAGCCCTGAACAAAGAGTGATCATCTAATTATTTAAAGTAACAATAATGTTCGTACTACAAAAAAAAAATGAAAGAAAAGGTAAAAGTAAATATTTCATTACATTTTATCAAAAATACCCAAAAGCTATAGAAGGTAGTCACCGTAAAAGAGTACCATGCTAAAGAAATGAAAAAACTTTACAAAGGAAGCTAATCTTCCTTGACCTCCATGTTATCCATAGATTCCATCTCATGGGTCGGCACTCCATAGGATGTGCAGCAAGGAATAATGAACTTTGAAAATTGGTATTAGCCCGTCTCACAAATTTTTACAAAAAAATTCATTCAAGTTTCTCCTAAAAGGAGGTAGGTAAGAGGCTGAGGTTCGAATAAAGAATCCGAACCATGTTCCTATAGGTGGAGTAGCTGATGGAATGGCTAATATTAAACTTATCACATATCCTCTTCGAGAAACATCGCCTCCCTCAAAAGTTTCCCATGCTCTTCAAGTTCCCTTCACCTGGTGCATCTCCACCTGATGCTACCCGCTTGGTGGAGAGGCAACCATGTCAAGTTATTTTGACTTGGTCTCAAAGCTGGTTGCCACGCCTTTACCTTTCAACGACTGCTTGAGATGGGAAATCTTCTCCCAAAACTCGCTATCACTAAGAAGAACAAAGAGGCCAGAGGAGAAGACTAAAATCCCACCTGAGAATGGAGGGGAGGTGGAAGTGGTCGAGGATGACTAGAGACCTCCTGGAAAGATCTCTGATAGGCCGCGATGTTATTAATAAGATATCGTGGCTATCAGTTTAATTTAACCGACTTTTAATAAATAAAAAATTATGTAGATAGGATGAGTCGGGTCGAATCCATAGAGAAGGCAATGCTTGGGAGACTTTTGAAATCTTTCATTTTAAAAAGAAAAGAAAAAAAGATTTTGAAGTCAAAAAATAAAAAGTAAAAGTGTGAGAAAAAGAAAGCTCAGGTACGTTTGATCCGCTAGTCGGATCTTAGCATCTACTTGCGAGGAAGTAAATAACAAAAATTTAAATAAAAATAAGTTTTTCATTAATTAAAATAAGAATATACAAAGCATTAAAAATAATAATTAAAGATCTAAGAAAGCAGGAATAAAGACACCGAAGTCGATTGGCACAGTCTCGTCGGGAAGTCGGTTGATGCCACGTCCCCTTCTTCTGTCATACTCCATGGAATGAATTAGGCTTGTTCTTCATCTTCCTTCTTGGATCTTAATATGGAGATCGGCGTAGGCTTGAAGATGGCGTAGATGGCACCGTTTCTCCTCTAAGAACTCTCACTCCTAGAGGCTAATCAATAATCCAAAGCTGGACCTCCTATCCTGTATCGTACTCTTCTCTCCAAGATGCCCTCTTTTATATCCCAGGAATTCTTTAAATAGAGCTTATCCAGGGCTTAATCCTAGTCAAATTTGGACTCAATCGGGTTCCAGATCAGGCAGATATCGCATGAAGAATTCTCGACCGTCTGATTGGTTACTTGATGGGTTCAATGTAGCTCGTTTTCCTTCTCTGGCAGAGAGAGTCTAGGAGGGACCGTCGACTCCAAATCTTGGATCCATGGGACTCGGGCTCTTCTCCTACCTAGACTTGGACTCCTCTGTGAGCCTCTCCCGATCCAGCAACGAGATGGGCACTGGCGTTGACGGCGGCGGGAGCGGTGATCAGCGACATTGGTTTGGGTGGTGTATCAGTTTATAATAGAGGAGAGGGGTAGCTGAGGCAAAGATGGTGATCCATAGCAGAGGAGAATGGCTTGGAGAAGATGACCGGATGGTAGCTACGGTGGAGGAGAATGAAGCCCGATGGCATCTTGGCGATGGCCGGAAGCTAGTAGTGGTTCGGACGGTGTCTACAATGGTCAACGATGTGAGCGGTTGATCAAAGGAAGAAGATGGTGGCGGCAGGGGCTTCTCCGATCGGTGAGGGGCTAGGTGGTGGACGGTGCCGGGGCGGCATGGTAGTGGGATGATCGGTGTCGGTTGGTGGAGATCAGGCTGAGAGGGGGCGAACACGATGGTCGGTGGTGGAGGGTGGCAGAAATGGGGTGGCTGAGGCAGTGACGGTGGTGGCATGGGCTGAGGAGGAGGATGACGACGTTTGGTGGCTCCAAGGTGTTTCTCCGGTGGGTTGGTGCTAGCTGGTGGTTAGGGGAGATGGCCGATGACGGTGTGGAGGAGAGGCAGACGGCCATGGGTGGTGTGGAGGAGGAGAACAGGGAGCTGGTGTGGTGCAGTGAAGGTGATAGCCATGAAATTTTGGTGGTTCCCATTGTCTTCTTCGATCGACGAGGAGGGTAGGCGGTGATGCGATGGTAGCGGGATGGCAAAAGGCGATGAGGAAGAGGACTCGGTGAAGATGAAAGCTTCTCCCAAGATTTTTCTGGTGAAGGAAAGCTCTCGGTGGCTTTTCCGGTGAAGGACGTTTCCCTGATACCAATTTTCGGCCATTGGCGTTGACGACGGACGAAGATCACACTCGGGAGGAGAGATGGTCCATGGATCGGGTCCGTGGATTGGCAGCCATGGCTGCCTATGGACCATACGCGCTCCCGTAGACCAAGCAGCCAGTCCATGCTGGACCGGCTACTCCAAAAATCATGCATTTCTTATATAAACTTTTAAAATTCGATTCTAGGTCCATCTGAACTCCGATTCGACTGTCATTTGCATCGTTGGTCTCCAAAAATTGAGCACTTTATAATGACAGTCCTATTTCCCACAAATGATGTATAAAAGTATCAATTTGATATATAATAAAAATAATTTAATTATTAAATTAATACTTTTATATGTTTATAAAATATATTTATCATACCCTCCAACTTGAACTTTGCTCATCCTCGAGTAAAGTAGATGAATTAGCTATATATACAAACTCATCCTTAAATTGAAAGTTGACTTAAACAGTCCTAAAGGCAGACATACCCGGTCAAACCATTAAAGAGGTACTTTATTGGATCACTGAGTCAACCCAATTAGTGGTTGAGTGTTGACCATAGAAATTTTTAGAGGTCTTTCTTACTCTCTCCCCAACTTACTCTCTAAATCCTCTAACTTAATTTGAGTCGGGTTTGTTGCCTTTTTACACTTTAGTCCTTTTATTATCTCTTTTTTGTCTCTTTTTTCTTTCTTTTTCTTTTTCTTTAGAAGTCTAATGCAATATCTTAACATTTTAAGTATTAGCATCATCATATTTTGACGCAAACCACAATGCTTACTTAGGTAAAGGGGCCCGGTTACTCAGTGGGGTGCCATTGCTTAACAGATCTCTTGACCTTCTCATCTTTTGACGGAAACACAATGCTTACTTAGGCGAATGAGCCTAGTTACTCAATCAGAGTTCAAGAAGAGCTGTGAGGTTAGACTGACTCTCTTTTTTTTTATCTCAAATTTTTTTAAAGGACTTTTCAACATTTTTATCCTAATCTCAATAAGCAGATTCTTTATTGAGATAAGAAGGGAAAGAGTTATGGAATCACTCTCAAAATTTAATATGGTCAAAACCTACCATTTATCAGGTTGTCTTAATGATTTGCCTCTAGTATCTCTAAAACTATATAGACCATTAATCAATCATTGATTAGGGTGCCTAATTAATTTTAAATCGAGATAAAATTTGGATACAAAACTAATTACTTCTGGTTACTTGAGGACTTAATTAGATTAGTTATTCTCTCCCCAACTTAATCGACATTGTTCTCAATGGAGAAGGAAAATAAAGGGTGCAATATATAAAAAGAAATAGAAAGAGTACACCTGGAGTGGATGTGCTTTAGGAGTTGAAGAAGCTTTCATAAAGTAGTGGGCTCGTGAAGTAGTAGGTTGTTGTACTTCTGTTGCTACAACTTCTCCTGGACTGGGTTCGATCGGCTATGCTGGAGCGCTCCTCTCTTGGTCGACCTGCAACAGAGTCCCCAAGGCACCGGTGGTGTTCCGGCGGGGGACACTTCGATGCTTAAGTCAGTAGGAGTTTGAAGGCAACAAAATGGAGGAAACTGTGAAACAACGTATGGAGAAGGGGAGAGTGAACTTAGCTCAAAACGAGGTCTCCCAGGAGCCTTATATAGGCGCAGAACAGTCCAAAATCCATTGGGAGGATTCCGAAAAAGATCAATTTGCCCCTATGAGGATCTGGATAGTGGCCACGTGGTGCCCGGTTGGGGCAGTATTGTGGGGGTAGTGGAGCAGTATTGCTGGTGTGGCAGGCGTCCGTTATAAGAGAAAAGGTTTATGGAATCCTCTGGGTCTCGAAGTGGGTCGGTCGGATGCTGACCGAGAGGGCCAACCGGTCCTTCGAGGGGAGGGCGTCTGTAGGACGGTAAGCTGGACCTCATCAGGAGCGGGCCGTCGGACTTCTACTCCGGTGGGTCAGCTTCAGAAGGAGGACGGTGGGCCGGACCTTGTTAGGAGCAGGCCGTCGGACCTCTACTCTGGTGGATCAGCTTTCCGCCAGGGCATGGCCATCGGAGCTTGAACCAGAGCGGTCCGGTCGGATCGTAAAATGGGGTCGGCCTGATCCGGTGATGAGCCGGCAGGGTATAACAGTTGCCCCCTTGCCCTTGTCCTTCGAGCGGGTCTGTAGACTCGAAGGGCGAGGGCATTAATTGGCAATAAATGCGCCAGTCTTCAAAATTATAGCGAATTCGATTCGACGTGGTGCGACCGGCCGTCTTCTACTCCGAAACTCCACCATTAGAAGGTATCAGTGCCGGATTGGTAGCGACAGAAGGGGCAGTTATTGCTGGTACGGTACCATAATGGGCTGTCAGTCCAAAACACCCGCCCGACGTGCCCTTGGCACGACATGGGCCACGCGGCGGGATCTAAACGGTTGGCACGATGCCCCGAGCATATTATCCACCATCGATTAGGCGGTTATGGGGATTGTGATCGAATCGCGATCCAGCGTGTCTCTTCGGCTTCCTCGTCCTATCAAAGAGTTGTGTCGCCCGTCATGGGTCGCAGCACTCGAGGGGCGCCGGGAGGAGGTCCCTCAGCACCTATAAAAGGAGGGGCGGACACCTGAAGGGGGTCTTTCGCTGTGCTTGGGTTGGAGAGAGAAAGAGTGAGGGCCTTCTTCTCTCGTTGCTCTTGCTCCCCCTAGGAAATTCATCCATCAGGTCAGTCCCGTCTCCATCATCTCCTTCTCCTCTTTTAGCTTCCACCACAATGGCCTCTGGTAGGAGCCTAGTCCGTGGGAATAGGGAGCCCGGCCCGTTCAATATCACCACGACCATGACCAGAGAGGGTAGAAAATCTTAGGGCCATTTACGGCATTCCGACCACCCTACACCATACTGTTCCCAGTAAGGAAGGGAGAGTTAATGGCCCACTGAACCTAGGAGCCCTTCCTTTGTATGAGGATCACCTCAAGGCCGGCCTCCGACTCCCACTCCATAATTTTTTCATCCAAATCTTCAATAGCTATAGGATTACTCCTTCCTAGCTGACTTCGAATAGCATTCCGATCATTTGTGGCTTTCTTGTCGTCTGCCGGGAAGCCGAGGTAAAACCAAGGTTATCTCTGTTTTCCAACTTCTTCCTTTTGAAACAGGACTTCTAAAGCAAGGAGTGGTGGATGTTTAGTCCCTGCCCTAGCCGGAAGATGTTAGGGG
This sequence comes from Areca catechu, assembly GCA_021397845.1. Classification (NCBI taxonomy): domain Eukaryota; kingdom Viridiplantae; phylum Streptophyta; class Magnoliopsida; order Arecales; family Arecaceae; genus Areca; species Areca catechu. Next base: position 207,730,047 of record CM038039.1, on the reverse strand, counting down.
GACTTTTGTCAGCCATCCATGGCTGGAAGTCCCGCTTCTTTTTTGTAGATAGCCTTAAACCTTGGGGCTTCGAGCCGGCATGGAGAGATCCTCGTCCGAACGCCGTCGATGGGAGGAAGGTTTTGTGGGCCGATGAGGGCGACTTCAATAGGCTGAGCAACGAAAACCCGGCCTTCATTCCCTTCTTGCTCCGAGAGGAGAATCTCTACAAGGCTGGGGTCAGCCAACATCAAGAATTGGGTAGGATAGACGCCCGTACTGAAGGCTTTTAACTTTCCTTTGGTTGGACCTATTTTCACTAACCTTTCTTTGGCTCGCTGTCAGGTGATAAAATGAAGCCGGATCAAGCAATCATTTTGGCACGGTCGGCGTAGAGGAGGGCCGTCTGTATATCGGAGCCGATGCCTAGAGAGACAAAGAAGCAACGGGGGGTAGAGCCGACCCCCGAAACATCAAAGAAATAGAGGTCGGAGGGGCCATCCCCTGCAGCTATTTTGGTGGAGTCCGATGACAACATGCCACTGGAGGATCGCCGAAAGGTGATGGCCACAGGACACTCTTCATCGATCGGGCAATCTACCGCTCGAACAGGGTAAGAACTCCCGGGGTCGTCTGAGGCGGAGATGACTCCAACCCTGCCACCAGCCGGGCTAACAGAGGAGACTTCCCCGATGATAGAGGGGGAACAAGTGGCCGAAGGGTCGACGGCCGTCGAGGGGGAGGCCGGCGAAGTCGCCGCTGACGAAGAGCGCCAGAAGTGGCGTAGCATCCATGACGCCGAGCGGGTCAAGCAGCAACTCCATAAGGTTATGACCGATGTTGACCATCGGTCAGTGAACGAGGCTGCTAGAAGTACTCTTCATCACCTACTGGGGGTAAGCTTCGGACTCGGGCCTTCGGCCCTTATTTCATTGTTTACGAGCTTCTAACCGTGTGACTGTCGGCAGCTTGTCCGGGATGCGCTGTTAATGGATGATAGCTTGTGCAAGCTGCTTAATCTGAAGCAGCACTTGATCGAGAGGGCGGAGGCAGCAGAGGCAGCAAGGGACACCGCATGGGTGGCACTGACAACTGCCAGGGTGGAGCTATCCGTGCTTCGGGCTACCGAGGGAGAATTATCTGCTCTGCGGGCCGAGGTAGAGGTCCAAAAGAAATAGGTAGAAGACTCGCTGGCCCGGGAGGCTGACCGGGAGGCAAGGTTGAAGCCAAGAAATGGAAGATCAAAGCACTGACCTGCCGGCTAGCCGAAGAGGAGGGGTGCTTGGTGGAGTATGAGAGGTGCTCACGGGGTCATCAGGCAGAGGCAAAGCGATACAAGGGCCTATTGAAGATGACCTGGGAGTTGATGAAAACGGCAGCTGAGACAGCCGTAAAGGAGTACAAGGCCTCCGAAAGCTTCAAGGTGGAAGTGAACGAAGCCGGCATGGTCGACTTCGACTATGGATATGAGGAATGTTACGATAAGGTCAGCACCGCATTCCCGGAACTTGACCTCTCCTTCTTTCAGTTACCCAAGCCGGCGGAGGAGGGGGATGCAGAGGCTGCGGGTCCGACCGAAGGCATGACTGAGGCCCTGACCAGGGTCACCACCGTGGGGTTGGGCCGGAGGCCAAGTTGAAGTTGATGCGGGAATGATGGGTACCCCTGTAGGCGCTTCGGCCAAACCAGAGGAGGCCGAAGAGATAATTGATGTAATCCAAGTGGGTCAGACCTAGATCGGTTGTAAAGGTCCGACCCTCTATTTTTGTATTGACCTTTATATATATATATATAAAAGCTTTATCATATTTTCTTTGTCAGCGACTGGGAATGTGTTTTGGACTGTCTGACCAAAGTCTTCTTTTAAAATTTTCCTTAGTGTTGGTGGTCGACCAAGTAGGTCCGTAAATAGTTGAACAGTAGGCCAAATAGTGGCCCGATGTAAGACACCAGAACTTTTTCTAAGTGTAGCCCTTCGGTCAGTCGAACGGCACAGCCAGACCTTCTGAAGTGGGTGCCGAACTCTGGTCGTCAGCTCATCCAAACCCGAAGATGTTGAGGTAGGCGACGGATGGTAGCTCAAGCCAAACTTTGTACTTAAAAAATTTCTTTCCAAGTGTTGGTATGTCAGCTCGTTCGAACCCGAAGATGTTGAGGCAGGCAACGGACAGTAGCTCAGGCTGGACTCATTTACTTGAGAGATTTCTTTCCAAGTGTTGGTCCGTCGGCTCGTCCGAACCCGAAGATGTTGAAGTAGGCAACGGACAGTAGCTCAGGCCAGACTCATTTACTTGAGAGATTTCTTTCCAAGTGTTGGTCCGTCAGCTCATCTGAACCTGGAGATGTTGAAGCAGGCAACGAACAGTAGCTCAGGCCGAACTCATTTATTTGAGAGATTTCTTTCCAAGTGTTGGTCCGTCGGCTCGTCCGAACCTATAGATGTTGCCGACTGTGATCGGATTTTCGGAAGTGGGTTGCCCTAGAGCCTTTGCCGACCAGAGTCGGACTTTCAGAAGTGGACTGCCCTTGATCCTTTGCCGACCGGAGTCGGACTTTCGGAAGTGGGCTGCCCTAGAGCCTTTGTCAACCAGAGTCGGACTTTTGGAAGTGGGCTGCCCTAGAGCCTCTGCCGACCAGAGCTGGACTTTCGGAAGTGGCCTGCCCTAGAGCCTTTGCTGATCGGAGCCAGACTTTTGGAAGTGGGCTATCCTAGAGCCTTTGCCAATCGGAGCCGGACTTTCGGAAGTGGGCTGCCCTAGAGCCTTTGCCGACCGGAGCCGAACTTTCGGAAGTGGGCTGCCCTAGAGCCTTTACCGACCATAGCCGGACTTTTGGAAGTGGGCTGCCTTAGAGCCTTTGCTGACCGGAGCCGAACTTTTGGAATTGGGTTGTTCTAGAGCCTTTGCCGATCGGAGTCGGACTTTCGGAAGTGGTTCATAAGAGAAATGGTAGACTTTATTAATAATACTTGTAGAGGTTGTCTATATTCCACGGACGAGCTATCTAACGTCCATCGAGATGCTCGAGTCGGTATATCCCGGCCCTAATTACTTCGATGACCCGATAAGGACTCTTCTAGTTAGGGGAGAGTTTTTCTTGCTCTGCTGGTTTCAAAATCTCAGCCCTCTGCAAGACCAGATCTCCGACTTGGAAAGTTTGCGCTTTGACCCGTGTGTTGTAATACTTAGATATCATCTGGCGGTAGGTCACCATCTTCAAGCTTGTTCGAAGTCTGGTTTCTTCAAGCAAGTCCAGGTCAGTCCTTCATTGCTCAGAGTTGGTTGGCTCGGCATAGTGATCAATCCGTAAGGATTGTAAAGAGATCTCAACAGGGATGACAGCCTCGCTCCCATAGGTCAAGTTGAATGGAGTCTCCTCGATTGCCATCCTGGTGATCGTCCGATAAGCCCAGAGCACTGAATGGAGTTCTTCCATCCAAAGTCCTTTGGCATCATTCAGTTGAGTCTTCAGCCCATGCAAAATGGTTCGATTAGTGACTTTGGCCTCCCCATTGCATTGGGGGTGGCCGACCGATGTGAGCCGATGGGTGATGTGATATTGCTGGCAGAATTCTCGAAACTTAAGGTTATCGAACTGCCTTCCATTATCAGTGATGATTGTTTGAGGGATGCCGAATCTGAAAATAATGCAGTTTTAGACAAAATTTTCAGCCTTGGCCTCAGTGATCTGTGCTAGCGGTTTGGCCTCCACCCACTTGGTGAAGTAATCGATTGCCACAATAAGAAATTTGCACTGGCCGAATGCCGAAGGGAAGGCCTCCAGTATGTCCATTTTCTATTGTGCGAACGGCCAAGGTGCAGATATCGGAATCAGCTAGCAGGCCAACCTCCTTTGGATATTGGAATACCTCTGACATGCATCGCACCTTTGGACGAAATACGACACATCTTTCTGGATGGCATGCCAATAATATCCCTGTCGAATTATCTTATAGGCCATGGATCTTCCTCCAAGATGGTCACCACAAATACCTTCATGGACTTCTCTGAGGGCATAGTCTGCGTCGGTCATACCCAAGCACTTCAATAGAGGCTGCGAAAATGATCGCTTGTAAAGGGCATCGTCGAGGACGACGTACTTTGACACTGTCCAGCATATCCGCTTGGCTTCTACCAGGTCTTCCAATAGGACTCCTTTGGTGAGAAAGGTGAGAATTGGATCCATCCACGAAGCTTCCCATTCGACTTGGTGAACCTTAGCTGGCTCTTCACTAATACTTAGGTGCGGCAGATGCTCCACAAAAGTTCGGTTGGAGGTATGTGTGATGGCCATAGCCAATCGCGAAAGGGCATCTGCCCGAGAGTTCTGTAGACGAGGTATATGGAGAATTTAAAAGAATTTAAGCCAAGAGATGAGGCTTCGTACCTTATCCAAGTACATGGCCAGGATTGGATCTCTTGCTTTGAATTCACCCTTTACCTGGCTGACCACTAGTTGGGAATCGGAGAAGGCTCTTACTCAGCTGATACCAAGTTTACTGGCAATTCGTAACCCCATGAGGAGAGCTTCGTATTCCGCTTGATTATTGGACACCTGGAATAAAAAGTGGAGGGCATACTCCAAGCTTTCTCCGTCGGGGTTGGCTAGGATCAGGCCAGCCCCACAGCCAGCGATGTTGGACGCTCCATCCACGTGAAGCATCCAGGCAGGTTCAGCTTCGTAGATGGCATCGGCTTCAGGTATCTCGTTCGCTTGTGAAGGCGGCTCCTACCTCCATGTGCACTCGGCAATGAAATCAGCAATCACTTGAGCCTTCAAAGCCGACCAGGACTGGAAGGAAACGTCGAACTCGCCAAGTTTGACAGCCCACTTGGTGAGCCGACCGGAGGTGTTCAGACTCCGGAGAATTGCCTTGAGGGATTGGTCGGTAAGTACCACAATCGGATGTGCCTGGAAGTAGGGCCGGAGCCTTTTGGCAGCTATGACCAAGGAGTAAACCAGCTTCTATATTTTGGAGTACCTTGTTTCGGCATCATGTAGGACTTTACTAATATAATAGACAGGCTTCTACTAGCCGTCGTCTCTCACCCGCACAAGTATGGAGCTAATCGCCTCGTTCGATGCTGATAGTTAGAGATACAAAGTCTCCCCCTCCATCAGCTTGGCCAACAGTGGGGGGTTCCTTAAGTACTCCTTCAGGGCTTCGAAGGCTGACCGACACTCGTCGGTCCAGATGAAACGATCCGACTGGTGCAATGTCTTGAAGAATGGCAATGACTTTTTAACTGACCGGGAGATGAAATGGCTGAGAGAGGCTATCTGCACCTGTTTCTTGCTGGTCAGATGTTTCATCTCAACCACAGCTCGGATCTTGTCAGGATTAACTTCAATCCCTCTTTGCATGATCAGGAAGCCGAGGAACTTGCCGGAGGTTACCCCAAAAGCACACTTCGCAGGATTCAGCTTCATTCAATGACGTCTCAGTGCATCGAAGGATTCCTGTAGGTCCTTGATGTGGTCAGCTTTGTGGAGGCTCTTCACTATCATGTCATCAACATACACCTCCATGTTTTTCCCGAGCTGTCCTTCGAATACCTGGTTGATCAGCCTTTGGAAGATGGTGCCGGCATTCTTCAGGCCGAAGGGCATCATCTTGTAATAGTATAGACCTTTGTCGGTGACAAAGGCCATCTTCTCCTCGTCTTTCAGGTGCATCCTGATTTGGTTGTAGCCGGAGAAGGTGTCCATAAAACTCAGAAGCTGATGGTCGGCTGTGGCATCCACCAGCTGGTCAATCTTGGACAAGGAAAAACTGTCCTTTGGGTAGGCCTTGTTGAAGTCGGTGTAGTCTATACAGATCCTCGACTTCCTATTAGCCCTTTTCACCATCACAACATTTGCTACCCATTCAGAGTAATGAACTTTCCTGATGAAATCGGTGTCGAAGAGCTTCTTCACTTCTTCATCAATGGTCCTCTGCCTTTCAGCAGCGAAGTTTCTCTTTTTCTATCGAACGGGCATGTAAGTCGGATCTACCTTGAGCTGATGGGTGATAACATCCAATGGTATACCAGATATGCCCGATGCTGACCAAGCAAAGACGTCAGCATTACTTCTCAGGAAGTCAATCAGCTCTGACTTGATGTCTTCACTGAGAGAGCTCCTAATTCGAAGAACTTTGGTGGGGTCGTCTTTCCGAAGGGGGACGAATAGGACCCTTTCATCTGGCTGACCACGGTCGTCGGCTTCGGCCCTTGAGTCTAGCAGCTCTAGAGTAGGATGGCCTTGTGTCTGTTGGTTCAGAATAGTTAAGCACTATCTGGCCATCCGACGGTCTCCCCGCATAACTCCGACCCCGCTCCTGGTCGAAAACTTTGCCAATATGTGGTAAGTAGATATGATGGCCCGGAACTTGTTGAGGGCCGATCGGCCCAAAATGGCATTATAAGCCAAGGTCGTACGGACGACCACGAAGTTGATGGGTAGAGTCTTCTGGAAAGGCTTCGTCCTGATTATTACAGGTAGGTTGATTTCTCCTTCGACTCCGATGGAGTTTCCCCTAAAGCCGGTCAGCGATATGGGGGAATCTTGCATCATTGACCAGGACAGATTCATTCTCAGAAATGCATCATACAATAATACCTCCATGGAGCTTCCATTATCTATAAGTATCCTTTTTACATCGTAGTTTGCAATTACTGTCGACACGATTATAGGATCATTTTCGAAAACATGGGACTCCAGAAGGTCTTCATTGGAGAAGGTGATTGCATTAGCGCCCCTGGGCCTCTTGACAATGTCCGTGTTGCCCAGGTGGCTTTACCCAAGAGGGGGGTGAATTGGAAATTACAAAATTTGTACAAGTATGTGCACAAGTAATTCCTTTAAGTGGTTGTGTGTTGTGTTAATCAAAGAATAAATGCAGAAGCAGAAAAGTAAATCAGCACAACATAAACAAGGCAAGTTTATAGTGGTTCGGAGCAACCCAGCTCCTCGTCCACTACCCAAGTTCACCACTCGGAATTTCCACTATATCCCCCAAACCGGAATACAGTCAGATTGTTTTACAGGCTCACAATCCCAACCTCTACACTTTGGTTTTTTTAAACTGGGCTCACCAAAGAAACCCAAACTAGGTTTTCACAGGCTCACCTAGAATCTCTACACTTTGGTTTTGAAAAGGCTCACCAAAGAAACCTATTTGGTTTTTACAACCGGGCTCACCAATAACCCAAATATTCTAAGAATAGAATAAGAAAAGCAACAATAATGACAAACTCAGTTATCTGGTGGTTGCCAATGCAGCTCGAGTGAAGCTTAATTAAATGCTCTTCAATGCACTTCAATGGCTTCCTTGCTTTCCTCAAAAGATGCTTCAAGCTTCTGGTAAGAGTTGGTGAAGGCTTGAAGGCTGACTTCAAAGCTCAAGTGATCTCTCCTCTTACTTCAATAAATGTTCAATAACTGTTCATTAACTCATTAGTCTCTTAAGGATGTTCTCATACCTCATTTATAGAGACTTCAACTGCCTTCCCTTGATTTTGAACATTGTAGACAGTTGAGAGGTGACAGGTTACCGTTGGAGAACTTTTGGAATTCAAAAATAGAAAACTGGAACTGCCGTTGGAGGTGACCCCGTCATTTCAGTCAGCTTGGACAATCTTCGAGTCGGCTCGGATCAAGTTCGGGTCGACTAGGTTGAACACCAGTCGGCTGGATTCCACAGTTGAGAAAATGGTTCACTCTGAACGAGTCGGCTAGGCTAAAATCCAGTCAGCTCGGATCCCGGAGATTCTCAGAACATTCTCAACCATGTTCTGGACGAGTTGGTTGGGCCTAGGTGCTAGTCGGCTGGATCTGTATGCCATAGAACTTCTTTCCTGTGCCAGTGCCAGAGTCGGCTGGTTCCTCCATCCAGTCGGCTCGAGAGTGGTTCTTCAACCTAACCAAATTCATTTCTCCAGAACTCTTGTGCCAAGCTTTGAATACTTCTTCAAGGTCTTCTTATAATAAAATCAAAAAAAATTGAAGCTTGAAAACTACTAGAAGTAACCCTTTATCTTTGATTTAAGTAGGAAATTTTTTGTTGGGTTCTTCTTTACAAGATTCTAAACACTTTACAACTCAACACAAAGCAATAAAGATTATAGGATTTAGATATCATGTCAATGTAGTTATCCTACAAAAACTTGTCAACCATTTGAAGAGTTGTTAGATAACCAAATGTATGCTCCAATATTTTGTTATCATCAAAATTACTTTAGGGGTCAACAATCTCCCTCTTTTTGATAATGACAAAACACTGGGCATGAAAAGAATCTATTCTATTCACAAGTAGATGTATATCATAGTAATCATTGAAGCAAATTAAACTTGTTTGACAAATCATAACATCAACTGTATTCTCAAATGTGTATCAATATATGCTATACATTTATACACAAAGCCAATTTTATAATCTGTAAGTATCAGAGAATGATTGCTTGTATATATCAAGCAGCATTAAGTATTGACAGATAGATGTAATAAGTAGAGAGCATCATAGTAATCATTGAAGCAAATTAAACATGTATATCTCCCCCTTTATCATTCATTTGATCATTTCAGCAGGAAAAGTATGCAAAAATCATTCAAAAATCATTAAGCTCCCCCTGTCTAATTAACTTTATTAGTTCTATTCCAATTCATTATGCTTCTTCTTTCATGCACTCTATTGTATAATAGTTCTCCCCTTTTTTGTCATCAAATCAAAAAGATTAAACGGTCAAGCTCGGATTTTAAATAGATTGAGAAAGTATCAAGATTTGTTTGAGATAATTTCACTTTCCTAAACTTAGAGAGAGAGTCCTATTTAAGAAAATAGAGAGTATAAACAGGATAACATAAGTACATACATTACACAGTGACCAAAAAGTATTCATTGCATTTCCAAAAAGTATAGAAGATTCAGTACATCAATCATTACAACAACTTCAAAAAGTATAGAAAATACTAAAGACCATACTAAAGACCTATTCACTTTCAGATTCCTGTTTAGGTACATTGGTAGGTGTACTAGCACCATACCAAGAAGCAGGTCTAGGTGGTCTACTAGAGGATGCATGAGGTGGAGGTGCCCTAGGATGGTGAGAAGTAGTAGGAGCCCTAGTGGAAATAGGAGGAGGATTATACAAGGGTCTGGTCCTAGTAATGACCTCCAAGGATCTAATAGTGCCATAGATATACACCATCTCCATTCAGATTGCTCCAAGCTATTGCTCCATATTCTTGAGGCTTGCTGGTACTTTGTTCACTGCCTCCTTCAACTCATCGATTTCTTTTTGCATTGATATAAGCTCAGAAGCTTGAACATTGGCAAATGCTTCGGCAGATCCCCTAAGTCTTCCAAGCTCTGACCTGATGATCCCAATGCCTCTAGTATAGTCATCAGCCATCTGTCTAGTTTCTGCAATTATTCCTAATGTACATTTGGCTTCATTCAATTCAGTTCTGTATTCCTTCAAAGTTGCATCCATAGATTTCAATATTGTTTCAGAACTAAAAGATATACAATCTAGGATCGGTTGAAGTTTTATTTGAGGTGCCGATCTTGAAGCTTCTATTGCTTCAACCTTTCCTTGTAGGCTTGAAACATGTTCTTCTAGCCTATCCAATTTGCTATCCACTGACTTTTTCAGATCACCAAATAGAGAAGTAATTGTACCTGTCAGTGTGTCAGTCAAACTCCTCATTTGTTCTTCAATATGACTTTGAATGATTGGAGGATGTGATGCTGCAGGAGGGTAGTCCGGTAGAGGCATATCAGCTGTAGGCAAATCAAACTCAGGTGCAAGCAAATCAAACTCAGCTGCAGGCATGTCAAAAATAGGAGAAGATACTCTTGTCTCCTCAACAGTAGTAGCAGGCTCAGAAATAAGTGACTCAGGCTCAGGTGCAGGCACAGAAGATGTTCCAGCTTCAACGTAGTAGTGCCAGCAGGTTCTTCTTCTCCTTCTTCTTCCTCTTCACTACTTGAGCTGCCTATAGCCCTGACATTTGTACCTTTCTTCCTCCATACTCCTTCAACTTGGAAGTACCCCATCATCTCTAGTGATTTGGAGGTGTAGACATTTGTATGGTGCAATTCTAATCCATCTTCACCCTCCAAACTCACTTTTTGAGACTTAAACGGTAGGGTAAGCATCATTTTATAGGGTAGACATGACTTGGCCTTTCTAACTGTCTCCTTCATTTGCATGATTATAATGTAGGATAGATTTACATGAGTTTTCTCTATAATGTGTTCCATAAGGCATAAGTATCTTTCACTCACCCAATCAAATCTTCATGTTCTTTGCAAGAATATTCTGTAGATAAAATTGTGTAGCAACCTCATTTCTAGAGATAGGGTATTAGCAAATATTGTTCCAATTCCACTAACCTCTTCTCTGTTTAAGATTGGTCTTAAAGCCTTTTTCCTATTGTCAGTCACTAGGAATTTCACTCCATCTGAAGGTAAGTCAGTAAACCATGTAGAAATTCTTCATTGACAATAATCCTTTTTCCTTTAACAGTGGATTCAACATGATGCGTTCCCAATCTCAGATTTTCATAAAAGTTTCTAACAAGAGTGGGATAAGTCTTTTCATTTAAAGAGCAAAACTTTCTCCATCCTTGATCTTCAATCAAATCTCCTATTTTTAACCCAATCCCCTTAATAAACTCAAAGTTAATTCGACGGCCGGAGGTTACCGGTCGTGTAGACATTGAAGGGACTTGACTTGGAATGGTTGGAGCATCCTTTGCGGCTTCTTCTACAATTTCCTCACTATGAACGGTGCCACTTGGCTCTTTTTGATGCCTTTTGGTCCTTCTTTCCCTTTCAACAGCTGGAGCAGCCCTAATGGAGCGTTTCTCGGTTGCACACTTGGGAGCCATTGCTAGGAAAGATGGAAAACTGAGAGATTGGAGTGCTTGGAAGGGAGATAGAAGTCTTTGGAGTAGGATTTGGAGAGGAACGAATCGTTAGAGAAAACAAAATAGAGGTTAAACGGCTCGGAAAAGGGTTTATAATCCAAAGTAAAACACTTAGGCGCGAAATTCCAGTCGACTCGAATAGCTCTAAAAAGGCTCGAGTCGGCTCGGCCAGAGCTCACCTAAAACAATCAGAGAATCTAATCGACTCGAAAATGCTCGAGCCGGCTAGGCCAGAACTTGCTCAAAACTCTCAGAAAATCCAATCGACTCGGATTAAGAACCAGTCGACTCGAACAAAGAAATTAGAGTTTTGAAAATTTTGATCACAAATCAGAAATATTTTGAAGAGAATTTCAAAGGAAGTCAAGGCTCTATGATATAGAATAAAATCAGGAAGTTTTCTAGATAATGTTTCCTTAAATTGAAGGAATTAGGTTAGAGAATTTAGAAAGGATTGCAAAGTCCTAATTCACTCCTAATTAGCTTAAATCTATCTTGATTAAGTGGCTTAGTAAATATGTCAGCTAATTGATCTTCAGTAGGAACAAAATCAAGCACTATATTACTGTTACGTTAGTAAACAAGATCCATTCGGCCATGACACGCGGAGGCAGGCACGGCAACCTCGGTTCCACCTCGGCGGGGAATCCCAGTACCTCGGCCTCACTTCGGCCACGAGAAATACAACTTCGGCACGCCCGCGGCAAACTCGGTAAGCCTACGGCGCGCCCAGATCATCTCAAGCCCACCGGCTTCCTTGGCTTAGCCCAGCGGGACCCCCCTCGGTCTGGCGCTCCCGCGCCACTGGTCGGCTCCGCAGAGCTACTTCTGCCCTCCCCAGCTCTGCCTACAGGGCGAAAGGTTCCCTGGCTCCGCTTGCCGAAGCCGAGCACGTCGACGAACGTCCATGCGAGATTGCGTGCATGCCCGGACCTTCGCCCGCAGGAACGACCCTGGCACCCTCCCCTCCACCTCGGTCTGCGTGCGAGGAGGGCGCGAGGCCATGCTTTGCCTCCGCCCTCCTGCTCCGGCCATGCACCGTCCGAACGGTGCCCGACGCCATCGTAATCGAGCCCGGTGAAGTGCCCCCGAGCCCGGTGAGGTGGCCCCGAGCTCGTCCGAGCCCGGCAAGGCACGCCCCGGCGCCTGGCGGTTCTGCCCCCCGGCCCGGCGTGGCCGTGCTTTGCCTCCGCTCTCCTGCTCCGGCCCGGCAGCGGGTCTGGCTCGAGTGGCGACCCAGCAGCGCCTCGCCGACGGCCTGGCTCGCCTCCGCCCGGGGCTGCTCCTGCTCCACCTCGGCACGACGCATCTTTCCAGCTCCGCAAGGCGTGCGACCGCTGCATGGCTCCGCCCGATCTCGCCCGCATGGCGCTCCCCCGTAACAGGTCGGCGGTCCTGCACGGCTCCGGCCCCTCCCGGCGGCTCTCCGACGAGCGAAACCCTTTCCGCCTCCAGCGCGGCTCGGCGCGCCCGTAGGACCCCAGTTCGGTCCGCGCCTGCACCGCCCGCGAAGCACCCGCATGGGTCTCCTCCACCCATTGCAGCCCGGCCTTCGGTTTCTGCGCTCCGCTCCGGGTCCGCGCGTCCCGTACCGGCTCCAGCTCCCCGACTGACGCCCAGCTCGCCAACGGGAGGCCTCCGCCTCACCCCTCTCCGGTTCCGCCCGGTGTGGGGAGCGGTCCGGCATGCCCGCAGTCAAGGCAGCCCTCCGCGCGGCTCCAGCTCGGCGATGCCATGCTCCGGGTCCAGTTCGGCCTGACCTCGCCCAGGGCAGCGTACCCCGCTCGTCAAGGCAGCCCTCCGCGCGGCTCCAGCTCGGCGACGCCATGCTCCGGGTCCAGTTCGGCCTGACCTCGCCCAGGGCAGCGTACCCCGCTTCGTCCGATCTCTCCAGCTCAGCTGCCCGTCCCGGCACGGAAGTGCCCAGTTTGGCCGTGCCGGCTCGATTGCCCGCGCCTAGCCCGGCACGGACATGCCCGGCCAGCTCCGCCTCCGCCTGCGGCACTCCGAGCTCCTGTCCGGGTCCGCCCTCGCCCACGGCGCAGCGGCCAGCCCGGTTCCCTTTGGCGTGCCCGCATGCTTCCGCCCGCGCTAGGGCGCGACCTGCTCTCCTCCGGCTTCGCCCATCTCACGCGCCCAGTTCGGCATGCCCCTGTGGCGGGCCTTCACGCGGGCCTTCTCTCGGTCCGCGTGCCCGCGTGACATCTTGAAGCGGCGCCCCAGACTCGGCCACTGGGAGCGCCACTCGGATCGGTCTCACTCATGTGGGCCCGGCACGTTTCCCGAAGAATCCATCCATATGGGCCCGGCACTCTTTCCATGGATCCCCCTCCACGTGGGTCCTGGACGCACCGCCTGACACGCCGCCTGCAAAGAGAGGTACGCGTTTAAGTTCCCTAAGCTACTGTTTGCACTAACTAATGAATGGTGCCACACTCGAGGCGCTGGGCTCCTCTGCCAAATCTTCTGAGCCATCAAGAAAAGGGAAGCTGACCAGCCTGCCTAGGCCTCCTAGGCCTGTAGAGACTTCACAGGCCTATACCAAGAAGAACGTGCCCCTCTGAATACCAAGAGCCGCTAGGCCTGGGCTCCTCTGCCAAATCTTCTGAGCCATCAAGAAAAGGGAAGCTGACCAGCCTGCCTAGGCCTCCTAGGCCTGCAGAGACTTCACAGGCCTATACCAAGAAGAACGTGCCCCTCTGAATACCAAGAGCCGCTCATCTATATGAGAGCAGCGGAAGAGGTAAGAAGGGGGGGAAGGTAAGAGATAACACTCTCTCTTCATTCTAACGTTATCCATCACCTTCTGGCAGCAGAGAGTCCCCCCAAGCTCTCTGTCTCAGAGGTCCCCTATCTCCTTCGATCGTCCCATTGACTTGATCATCGGAGTGCCTTTGCCGGAATCCCCGGCGCAGGTCTACCCTGTTTTGCAGGTATCGCCCGGCGGAGGGACGATAAGTAGGAAGATTACTCCTCACCAAAGAGGCCCACAGGAGGGCCATGACAGTACCAAGCCCCTTTCATCCCAACTACGACTGTGTTCCCCTTGATCGTCTCCGACCAACGAGCCCGGTGACGCTGCACGGAGTCCGCGCACCTAGGCCACACGAGAGCTACCGGCCACGGCGATCTAGGCGGCAACAGTTTGGCGCGCCAGGTAGGGGGGCAGATCCTTGCTCCTCAATAAGGTTTTCCACCTTTGTCCTCAGTCCCTGGGGGGCAGACCGGGGGCACGGGGATGGGGGCACAAGAATTTCTCCCTCTCTCTCGAGGCTCCAGGGAGCGGTCTCGACCAAAAAATCTCGCGCTGTGAGGGTGCATCGCCACCCTTGACGGGGCACCTGGCTTCAAGCCAAGGATGGAGCCACCTCCCAGCGGTACCACCATCCAGGAGCCCCCACCAAAAAGAAAAAAGAAGAGAGGGTCTGGCCGTCGTGAAGGAGAAAGAAATCCATGCAACGGAGTTTGCTCCCATGCAACGGAGCATACTCCCTCATGCAGCAGGAGTCTCTTCCTCCTCCATGCAACGAGGTCCTCTCCATCCATGCAACGGAGTTTGCTCCCATGCAACGGAGCATACTCCCTCATGCAGCAGGAGCCTCTTCCTCCTCCATGCAACGAGCTCTCTCACAGAGCCTCGTTCTCCCATGCAACGAGGTCCTCTCCATCCATGCAACGGAGTTTGCTCCCATGCAACGGAGCATACTCCCTCATGCAGCAGGAGCCTCTTCCTCCTCCATGCAACGAGCTCTCTCACAGAGCCTCGTTCTCCCATGCAACGGAAGCTTCTTCCTTTCATGCGGTGGAGTACCGCGCTCCCATGCAGCGATCCTCCTCTACCATGCGGCGAAGATCTATTCTCCCGTTCAACGGGGCTTCCTCCCGTACAATGGAGTCATCCCCCTCGCGCAGCAGGGAATTTCTTCCCCTCCCGTACTACGTGCACCAGGAGCCTTATGCCCTCAGGAAACGAAGCTCCCTGTGCAACGGGAGCCTCTCTCCTCCCAAGCGGCGGAGCTTTCTCCCGTTCAACGGGACTCCTATTCCCCATGCAATGGAGCCATCTCCCTCGTGTAGCGGAAGCCTCTTTCCTCCCTCACGACGGGGCTCCATTTCTCCCATGCAGCAACAGGAGTCTCACTCCTTCAGTGCTACAGGAATCTCTTTCTCTCTCATGCAACATGCAACGGAGCCTCCTCCCATGCGACGGAGTCTCCCCCCCCATGCCACGGAGTTCCTTCCCATGCAACGGAGTTTCCTCCCATGCAATGGGACTTACACCCATGCAGCAGGACTTGCTCCCATCCAACGGAGCTTTCCCCCATCCAATGGAGCCTTGCTCCCTCATGCAACCGAGTTGTATTTTCATATGCAAAGGAGTCTCGCTCTCTCCCAAGATGGCGGTCGGCGAATCTAGTTCCGGCCTGCACAAGGGAGGGATATGTCTTTGTTTATTCAGAGTTCAACAGGAAAGGCTCCAGTACCACTATCAAGAACAAGCACCACGACTCGCTCGAGCCGGTCATAGCCTGGCACAAGAATTCTTGATCCAAAGCCCGGATCCCATGCTCTCCGGCATCAAAGCCCGGATCCCATGCTCTCCGGCACCAAAGCCCGGATCCCATGCTCTCCGGCACCAAAGCCCGGATCCCATGCTCTCCGGCACCAAAGCCCGGATCCCATGCTCCCCGGCACCGAAGACCGGACACCCCGGCACTAAAGAGCTGAGTCCCGCATCTACCGCATGACTCTCGGTTCAGCTCTTACCTTACTCACAGTCCGGAGACATCCGTGGAGACTCCAAGAAGTCCCGCCATCTATCGAGAAAGCTGACGGTCTGGCATTCGCTGTGCTCCAAGTTTGGAGATATCCATGGGAAGCTCTGGAGCTCCAACCGTCTATGGCTCGCCTCCTAGCATGGCGAACTAGCAGCTCTACCATCCCATGAAGGAGGTAAGAGTCCCTCCTCAATAACCAAGGTTCCTCTTCGGTGCAACTTTGCTCTTCACGAATGCAGGAGCTCCCTTGTCGACTCCAAGTCCGGCGAAATTAAGAGCTAAAGTTCGGCTCCTCAGTTCAGCCGAGCTAAACTCAAATGATGCCGAGGTGAAGTGAAGACGAGCTCCTCAACTCGGTCGAGTCGAAGCAACGTCCCTTGGTTCAACCGAACTGAGCCTAAACTAAGCTAAGCTGAATTCATGCCCCTTGATCCAGCCGAGCTGAAGCCAGGCTCTTCATTGAGCCCCGCATTTACCACTTGAATCTCGTCCAGAGATATCCATGGGTCGCTCTGAAGGTCCGACCATCTGCGGCTCACCTCCCAGCGTGCCAAGCGAGTGGCTTTGCCATCTCACGGAGGGGGTAAGAATCTCTCCTCAAAAATTAAAGTTCATCTTTGGTGCAACTTTGCTCTTCACCATTACAAGAACTCATCCGTCCGATCCCGAGTCTGATGAAGGAGGCCCGGAACCCAGTTCCGGTACGACGTCCCGGACTTCGGTCTGGAAGGTGGCGCGGAACCCAGTTCCCCACGACGTCCCTTGATGCCTTGGAACCCAATTCCGGCGTAAAGGCTCGGACTTCAGTCCGCGAGTTCCTCCGCCAGGGTGGCTCCCCCGTGGCCGAGTGTTGCTCTCTTGAGCTCCGTGGGCTTCCTCACCCGCGATGGCTCCTGTCTTATGGTGACTTCAATATCTTCGTCAAAGGTCCTGACAGGTGTTCTAAGCTCGGCCGCCTGAACCATGCACTCGGCCATACGTGTGAGCACCCAAGTTGTACACCTCACCAACCTCTGCCTCCATGACACCACCTTCTACTTTGTCAAAGGAGAGTTGCACAGAAGTACTGGCACAGTTATGATATACCCAACTCAAGGTAAAAATACCTACGAGCAGGTAGGTTTCAAAAACAACACCTTCTAAGTTGTGTTGCAGGACGTTCCCTGTTCGTGAAAAGGGCAGCCAAACTTGATGCCTTCACCTAGGCCTTCAAATGCTAATAGCCAAACTCAAGTAAGTTCAGTTTCATTTAGTGACTAACTTCTTGCAGTCGGTAGAGGGCCCGCTAAGGTGCAGAACCGAATGGATGATAATACTCCCTTTATCCAAAACGAAGACGTTATGGACTCAGGGAGTGGGGGCATCTGTTACGTTAGTGAACAAGATCCATTCGGCCCTGACACGCGGAGGCAGGCACGGCAACCTCGGTTCCACCTCGACGGGGAATCCCAGTACCTCGACCTCACTTCGGCCATGAGAAATCCAACTTCGGCACGCCCGCGGCAAACTCGGTAAGCCTACGGCGCGCCCAGATCATCTCAAGCCCACCGGCTTCCTTGGCTTAGCCCAGCGGGACCCCCCTCGGTCTGGCGCTCCCGCGCCACTGTTCGGCTCCGCAGAGCTACTTATGCCCTCCCCGGCTCTGCCTACAGGGCGAAAGGTTCCCTGGCTCCGCTTGCCGAAGCCGAGCACGTCGACGAACGTCCACGTGAGATTGCGTGCATGCCCGGACCTTCGCCCGCAGGAACGACCCTGGCGCCCTCCCCTCCACCTCGGTCTGCATGCGAGGAGGGCGCGAGGCCGTGCTTTGCCTCCGCCCTCCTGCTCTGGCCATGCACCGTCCGAACGGTGCCTGACGCCGCCGTAACCGAGCCCGGTGAAGTGCCCCCGAGCCCGGTGAGGTGGCCCCGAGCTTGTCCGAGCCCGGCAAGGCACGCCTCGGCGCCTGGCGGTTCTGCCCCCCGGCCCGGCGTGGCCGTGCTTTGCCTCCGCTCTCCTGCTCCGGCACGGCAGCGGGTCTGGCTCGAGTGGCGACCCAGCAGCGCCTCGCCGATGGCCTGGCTCGCCTCCGCCCGGGGCTGCTCCTGCTCCACCTCGGCACGACGCATCTTTCCAGCTCCGCAAGGCGTGCGACCGCTGCATGGCTCCGCCCGATCTCGCCCGCATGGCGCTCCCCCACAACAGGTCGGCGGTCCTGCACGGCTCCGGCCCCTCCCGGCGGCTCTCCGATGAGCGAAACCCTTTCCGCCTCCAGCGCGGCTCGGCGCGCCCGTAGGACCCCAGTTCGGTCCGCGCCTGCACCGCCCGCGAAGCACCCGCATGGGTCTCCTCCACCCATTGCAGCCCGGCCTTCGATTTCTGCGCTCCGCTCCGGGTCCGCGCGTCCCGCACCGGCTCCGGCTCCCCAACTGACGCCCAGCTCGCCAACGGGAGGCCTCCGCCTCACCCCTCTCCGGTTCCGCCCGGTGTGGGGAGCGGTCCGGCATGCCCGCAGTCAAGGCAGCCCTCCGCGCGGCTCCAGCTCGGCGACGCCATGCTCCGGGTCCAGTTCGGCCTGACCTCGCCCAGGGCAGCGTACCCCGCTCGTCAAGGCAGCCCTCCGCGTGGCTCCAGCTCGGCGACGCCATGCTCCGGGTCCAGTTCGGCCTGACCTCGCCCAGGGCAGCGTACCCCGCTCCGTCCGATCTCTCCAGCTCAGCTGCCCGTCCCGGCACGGAAGTGCCCAGTTTGGCCGTGCCGGCTCGATTGCCCGCACCTAGCCCGGCACGGACATGCCCGGCCAGCTCCGCCTCCGCCTGCGGCACTCCGAGCTCCTGTCCGGCTCCGCCCTCGCCCACGGCGCAGCGGCCGGCCCGGTTCCCTTTGGCGTGCCCGCATGCTTCCGCCCGCGCTAGGGCGCGACCTGCTCTCCTCCGGCTTCGCCCATCTCACGCGCCCAGTTCGGCATGCCCCTGTGGTGGGCCTTCACGCGGGCCTTCTCTCGGTCCGCGTGCCCGCGTGACATCTTGAAGCGGCACCCCGGACTCGGCCATTGGGAGCGCCACTCGGATCGGTCTCACTCATATGGGCCCGGCACATTTCCCGAAGAACCCATCCATATGGGCCCGGCACTCTTTCCATGGATCCCCCTCCACGTGGGTCCTGGACGCGCCGCCTGACACGCCGCCTGCAAAGAGAGGTACGCGTTTAAGTTCCCTAAGCTACTGTTTGCACTAACTAATGAATGGTGCCACACTCGAGGCGCTGGGCTCCTCTGCCAAATTTTCTGAGCCATCAAGAAAAGGGAAGCTGACCAGCCTGCCTAGGCCTCCTAGGCCTGCAGAGACTTCACAGGCCTATACCAAGAAGAATGTGCCCCTCTGAATACCAAGAGCCGCTCATCTATATGAGAGCAGCGGGAAGAGGTAAGAAGGGGGGGAAGGTAAGAGATAACACTCTCTCTTCATTCTAACGTTATCCATCACCTTCTAGCAGCAGAGAGTCCCCCCAAGCTCTCTGTCTCAGAGGTCCCCTATCTCCTTCGATCGTCCCATTGACTTGATCGTCGGAGTGCCTTTGCCGGAATCCCCGGCGCAGGTCTCCCCTGTTTTGCAGGTATCGCCCGGCGGAGGGACGATAAGTAGGAAGATTACTCCTCACCAAAGAGGCCCACTGGAGGGCCATGACAGTACCAAGCCCCTTTCATCCCAACTACGACTGTGTTCCCCTTGATCATCTCCGACCAACGAGCCCGGTGACGCTGCACGGAGTCCGCGCACCTAGGCCACACGAGAGCTACCGGCCACGGCGATCTAGGCGGCAACAATTACCATTTGAAATATGATCTCTAATAAAATAATGTCTAATTTTAATGTGCTTGGTTCTAGAGTGTTGAATTGGATTCTTTGTCAAATTGATAGCACTTGTGTTATCACATTTAATTGAAATTTTAGATTGTGATACACCAAAGTCTTCTAGTTGTTGTTTAATCCATAATACTTAAGCACAATAACTACCAGTAGCCATGTACTCAGCCTCAGCTGTAGACAAGGCTACGGAGTTTTGCTTCTTACAGTGCCATGAAATTAAATTCAACCCTAGAAATTGGCATGTACCGCTAGTGCTTTTTCTATCTATCTTACAACCAGCATAGTCAGCATCAGAGAATCCAATCAAATTCAGGATATAATGTTTAGAATACCAGATTCCTAAATTACTTATTCCTTTCAAATATTTAATTTTTCTTTTAACAGCAAGCATATGTGTTTCTTTTGGTGATGACTGAAATCTAGCACATACACATACACTATATAATATGTCAGGTCTACTTGTAGTCAAATACAATAAGGATCCGATCATACCTCTATATAGCTTTTGGTCAATATTGGATCCATTTTCATCTTTGTCCAATCTGCAAGCTGGGCTCATGGGTGTGCTCATTGATTTGCTACTTTCCATACCAAACTTTTTAATGATTTCTTTGATATATTTGGCTTGGTTGATAAAGATGCATTCCTTTGTTTGTTTTACTTGAAGTCCAAGGAAGTAGTTTAGCTCATCCATTAAGCTCATTTCAAATTCTCCCTACATAAGCTTAGAAAATTCTTTACATAGAGATTTGTTAGTTGCACCAAAAATGATATCATCAACATATATTTGTACAACTAAGATGTCATTATTCTTCTTTTTGATAAATAAGATTTTGTCTACATTTCCTCTTGAAAAATTATTTTCAATTAAGAAAGTGCTAAGTCTATCATACCAGGCTCTTGGTGCTTGTTTCAAACCATACAATGCTTTGTTTAATTTAAATACATGGTTTGGAAAAGTGTGATTTTCAAAACATGGCGGTTGTTCCATAAAAACTTGTTCAGAGATAAAACCATTAAAAAATACATTTTTTACATCCATTTGAAAAAGTTTGAAATTCATGTAGCAAGCAAATGCAAGTAGTAATCTAATGGCTTCTAGTCTTGCTACGGGTGCATAAGTTTTATCAAAATCAATACCTTCTTCTTGGTTATATCCCTTAGCCACTAATCTAGCTTTGTTTCTTATAATGTTTCCTTGCTCATCTAATTTATTCCTATAGATCCATTTGGTTCCTATTATTGGATAGTCAGTAGGTCTATCTACAAGTATCCATACCTTATTCCTTTCAAACTGGTTTAATTCTTCATGCATTGCCATCATCCAGTTTGGGTCAGTCTCAGCTTCTTCTAGGCTATGGGGTTCTATTTATGATACAAAGGATAGGTAATCATGTGCATCATTATGTGCAGACCTAGTCCTAACACCATGTGAAGGATCTCCTATTATTAATTCTTTAGGGTAAGATGTAACATACCTCCAGTCCCTCGGTAGATTGGTGTGATCCTTACTTACCGTTTCTTCTCCATCTTGAGTGTCTTTGTCTTGAATGCTCAAGTCATCCATTCCTTTTTGCAATGTACCTGCATCATTATCTATGCACTCTTCTTGTCTAGAAGGTGTAGGGTTAGTTTCAATAAATATAACATGAATTGACTCTTCAACAGTAAGAGTCCTTTTATTAAAAATCCGATATGCTTTGCTATGTAATAAATAACTTAGAAAAATTGTATCATTAGCTTTGGAATCAAATTTTTCTAAATTATCTTTTCCATTGTTATGCACAAAGTATTTGCATCCAAACACGTAAAAATAACTAATGTTGGGTTTTCTATCATTCCAAAGCTCACAGGAGGTTTTCTTTAAAATAGGACGGATTAAAACACGGTTTAAAATATAGCATGCAATGTTTACCACTTCTGTCCAAAAGTACTTTGGAAGATCTCCTTCACACAACATTGTGCAAGCCATTTCTTCCAATGACCGATTTTTCCTCTCTACAACACCATTTTATTGAGGTGTTCTAGGAGCGGAGAAATTGTGATCAATGCCAAATTTAGTACAATAATCTTCAAAAGATTGATTTTCAAATTCGGTTCTATGATCACTTCTAATTGAAATCAAAGATAAGTTCTTTTGATTTGAAACCTTTTTATAGAATTTTCTGAAAATAGAAAAGTTTCATCTTTCAAAGCAATGAACAAAATCCAAGTAAATCTTCAAAAATCATCTACTATCACAAGAGCATATTTCATACCTCCTAGACTTGTAGTCCTAGTAGGTCCGAAAAGATCCATGTAAAGTAGTACAAGTGGTCTTGTTGTAGAAACTATATTCTTTGATTTAAAACTCCCCCGAGTTTATTTACCCATTTGACATGCATCACAAACATGATTTAAATCAACTTTAAACTTAGGCATGCCTCTAACAAGATCTTTAGAGATTAATTTGGCAATAGTATGCATGCTAGCATGACCTAATCATCTATGCCATAGTAAACCCGACTCTTTGGTCTTAGCATTCATTGTAACTAGACTAGGGCTACTTGACATGGCAAGATCATTAAGATCTACCACATAAATATTTCCAAGTCTATGTTCAATGAACTTATTGCTAGAATCTAAAGAGTTAGTTACTATACACATAGAAGATTCAAAAACAACATTGAAGCCTTTATTACATAATTGATTTATACTTAAGAGATTATGCTTCAGTTTGTCTACTAGCAAAACATTTTCAATAAAAGTGAAGAGAGTTATTTTGATCTTACCAATACCGATTATTCTCCCTTTGCCATTGTCTCCAAAGGTGACCAAGCCTCCTTCTTTCATTTCAAGGGTGGAAAATTGGTCCTTGTCACCCGTCATATGTCTTGAGCAGCCACTATCTAAGTACCACCTTTTCTTCAATCTTTGGACTGCAAGACATTCCTCATCTTCGAGACCCATTAAGCATAGATTTGCAGTCTTGGTGGTCTCTTCTTCTTCAGATGAAGATGATTCTTCACTGTCGGACCATGTGGCAACCATGGCTTTCTTTTTCTTTTTCTGTCTGAAGGATTTCTTCAACAGAGAACAGTCTGGATGTATGTGCCCCGGCTTCTTGCATTCGTAGCATATGGGGACTACTTCTTTATCTTTCTCTCTGCCCTTTTTCTTTTCTTTTCCATAATCCTTCCTATGAAATTTCCAGTTGTATATTCCTTTCTTTCTTCCCATAAATTTTCTGAATCTCCTCACAACCATAGCAATGTCATCGTCTTCCAGGTCGTCATTGGAGGAGGTGCTTTTTTCTTCAGATTCTTCATCATCCCTCTTTGATTCGGAAGTAGCTCTGAAGGCTATTGTTTTCTTTTTCTTCTATTCATCTTCAATTCTATACTGCATTGTCAGCTCGTGGATGATGAGTGATCCTAACAGTTTATCCAGCAGAGGTGTATTGAGATCTTTGGCCTCCTGGATTGCAGTCACTTTGGGATCCCATTTATCAGGTAGAGAATGGAGTATCTTCTGAACTAGATTGGCATTCGAGTATACCCTGCCAAGACTCTTCAAACCATTAATAATATCTGTAAATCTAGAGAACATGGCAGAAATTGTTTAAGAAGGTTCCATTTTAAACAATTCATAATTATGAACTAATATATTTATCTTTGAGGTTTTCACTTGAGAAGTACCCTCATGGGTCACTTCGAGTTTGTCCCAGATTTCCTTTGCTAAAGAGCAAGTGAAAATTCGGTTGAACTCGTTAGCATCCAAAGCACAATATAATAAATTCATTACTTTGGCATTTAATTCCTCCATCTTCATGTCATGATCATCCCAGTCCTCTTCAGGCTTAGGGATGTCCACGCCATCAACTTTGATTGTGGGAATGTGTGCCCTTTTAGTATGACCTTCCATAATTGAAAATCTATAGCTTGTATGTAAATTTTCATTCGTGCCAGTGCCAGTGCTAGTGCCAGAGTCGGCTAGTTCCTCCATCCAGTCGGCTCGAGAGTGGTTCTTCAGCCAGATCAAATTCATTTCTCTAGAACTCTTGTGCCAAGCTTTGAATACTTCTTCAAGGTCTTCTTACAATAAAATCAAGAAAAACTGAAGCTTGAAAACTACTAGAAGTAACCTTTTATCTTTGATTTAAGTAGAAAATTTTTTGTTGGGTTCTTCTTTACAAGATTCTAAACACTTTACAACTCAACACAAAGCAATAAAAATTGTAGGATTTAGATAGTATGTCAATGTAGTTATCCTACAAAAACTTGTCAACCATTTGAAGAGTTGTTAGATGACCAAATTTATGCTCCAATGTTTTGTTATCATCAAAATCATTTTAGGGGTCAACAGTCCGGGTCGTCTTCGTAGCTCCATTCGGGTCGTCGATGCAGCATGCCAACATCTCCGCCGATTGGCCGTTGATTGGGAAGCATTACCTCCTCCGGAGGGTTTCTGGTGTTTGAGGCTTCGGCCCGATCCCGGTGGGGTCGGACATATTTACGCAGGTACCCCCTTTAGATGAGATCTTCAATGGCATCTGTCAGCTGTAGGCACTCTTTGGTGTTGTGCCCATGGTCCCCATGGAATCGATATAATTTATCTCTATTTCTGGATGCCGGAGGGCCCCTCATCGGTCGAGGCCTTTGAAGAAAGATCTCGTTCTCGATCTCCAGGAGGATTTTTCCCTTGGAAGGGAGAGAGGCGCATAGTTCTCGAACCTCTTAGAGAAGTCCTTCGGCTTCGGACTTCGACACTGGGCCGATCGGTTGTCATTGTGGGGTGGTCGGACTTCGGGAGCCTTGTCACTCCGCTTCTTGGGGGCCGGCCTCCCCTCTTCTCGGCATCGACTCGCCACTTGTTCTTTAGCCAGGGTGTACTTCTACGTCCTAGCGAGCAACTCGGTGTAGCTCATCGGGAACCTCTTATCCAGGAAAAAAGTAATCCTGGATGAGCGGAGCCCTCTTTTGAAGGCTGACATAGCTACCGCTTCATTCAGATCCGGGACCTCCATGGCCGCTGAATTGAAATGGGCCATGTAGTCCCGGAGAGTCTCCCCCTCCTTTTGCAGCACGAGGAAGTGGCAGTCAGTGTTCCTCAGGATCTGACTGCAGGTCCTGAAATGGGAAAGAAAAAGGTTTTGAAGCTGGGAGAAAGAGTGGATCGTACCTGGTCGGATAGCATTGAACCACATTCGAGTGGCCTTCTTCAGGGTTGCTGGGAAGGCTATGCAGTGGAGGGCGTCGGAGGTGCCCTGGACCATCATGTGGGCCTTGTAAGTGCCCAGATGGTCCAGCCGATCGGTGGTGCCATCGTAGGGGTCCACTTGAAAGATTTTGAAGTGGCGGGGAATCGTTTTCGCCATAATCTCATCGGAGAAGGGCGGACGGGAGCCGTATACCTGCCCCCCTTTCAGCTTTCTGCCGGAGGACAATCTCATCTATGCGCTCCTCAATGCGCAAAATCTTGCTGGTGTATTTTTTTGGAAATTCGGCGGGAGGCCGAGCACCAGTAGGGATGGATTCAGCATAAGAGGGCGAGGCAGGTATCGCCCTCTTGCCGTCGGCGCGATCTCCCAAAGATCTCCGGGGCTCCACATCAGCATGAGAGTGCTGCGGATGGAGTTCTGGCTGTCGGCTTCCCTCAGCGATAGGTGGGTGGTCAGTGCAGAAACAACAAGCGGCTGCTGCCGATTGTCAGCTGCCTCTTGGAAACGCTGAACCGCAGTGGTTAGCATTTCGATGCGGTTCATCAACATCTGGAGCTACTGCAGTTCCAGGGTGATGGTGGGCTCGGCAACAACGACGGCGATAGCTACGTCTTCAGGACCTCCTCTGGCAGAAGTGTTCTGAGCTCTCCCCTTAGCCATTGCTTGGCTAGACAGATGGTTCCTCCTTTTAGAGAAGGGTTTCAGGCCCCCTTCCTCTAGTGCCAATCTGTTGTTACAACTTTTCCTGGATCGGGTTCGGTCGGCTGTGCTAGAGCGCTCCTCTCCCGATCGACCTGCAACAGAGTCCCCAAGGCGCCGGTAGTGTTCTGGCGGGGGACACTCCGATGCTTAAGTCAGTAGGAGTTTGAAGGCAACAGAATGGAGGAAACTGTGAAACAGCGTATGGAGAAGGGGAGAGTGAACTTAGCTCAAAACGGGATCCCCCAGGAGCTTTATATAGCGCGGAACAGTCCAAAATTTATTAGGGAGGATTCCAAAAAAGACCGATTTGTTCCTAGGAGGATATGGATAGTGTCTATGTGGTGCCCGGATGGAGCAGCATCGTGGGGGTAGTGGAGTAGTACTGCCAGTGTGGCAGGCGTCTATTATAACAGAAGATATTTCTGGAATCCTCTGGATCCCGAAGTGGGTCGATCGGACAATGACTGAGAGGGACAACCGGTCCTCCGAGGGGGGCGTCTGCAGGACGGTAAGCCGGACCTCATTAGGAGCGGGCCTTCGGATCTCTACTCCGATGGGTCGGCTTCAGAATGAGGACGGTGGGCCGGACCTCGTCAGGAGCGGGCCGTCGGACCTCTACTCCGGTGGGTCGGCTTTTCGCCAGGGTATAGCCGTTGGAGCTTGAACTAAAGCGGTCCGGCCGGACCGCAAAATGGGACCGGCCCGATCCGGTGATGAGCCGACAGGTATAACAACTTCCATATAAGCTCCTGTAATTATACTAAAGAAAAAAAGATAAGATTATTGGGTTGCCTCCCAACCAGCGCTGAGTTTAACGTTTTCCTGACATTATGAGAAAGTCAATAGATAATCAACTTTATTATGTCCCTCATAATATCAAAAGGACATGGTCAATCAGGAGTCTTGCCATCATAGCAGAAAACCGTTCGTAGAGTATTCTATAACGATTAACCCGAATCAGTAAGGTACACACAGCAAGCATGTTGTTCCAGAATTTTAAAAAAATATTATAATTTTATCCAGTCTTGATCCAAATCCAAAATTAAGCATTCAGGTTTTATTCAAATATGATATAAATCTAGTTAAAATATTGATTACCCGGTCTAATCAAGTCGGGTTAGATCGATTATCCATTGATTTAAATTTTATTATCATCCCTAATGCAGGAATAAATATAAAATTTTATTTTAATAAATTTATTTTTTAAAAAAACAAAGTTGTCCTGCTCACCCAACCCGCTCCCCCATTGTTCCAGACCCCGCCGTCCCGTTTCAAGCCACGGAGGGAGAGAGGAGGCCCACGAGATCCAACGGTACGATTCCATCCCCTCTTCCTCGTTGTTTTGGTTTTCGTTAAAATTGTTTTTACGGTATTATCTCATCGGTTGTCAGAGAAGGAACGGAGTGATGCTCCGTACACGAATCTGGTGTTTGGTTGACCATTAATTTTAATGGTTTTAAAACTTAATTTTTTATTCTATTTTAAGTGCAACTCTTTTTAAAATTATTGTATTTAGTTTAAATTATATATTTTAATAGATTTTGATTTTTGGATTTGAATAGAAGTTAAACTACCATCCATGTAGTGCTATATTTAATAACCCTCGATATTTTTCCTTGTTTTTTTCGTTCTCAAGAATTAGGTGTCTCAATTTGGTACTAAGTGCTGCTTGGTCTTTAAATGCGCATCTCAACTGAGAAAGTCCTTACCCTCAACCCCGGTTTTGCGGTTTTAACCCATCGTCTCCCTCTCTTTCATGGCGAGCGCGCAGTCGCAGGCGGTGGAGTGCCCCGATATGTCTTCCGGCCGAAGGCGCTTCGTGGTATACTCTATCGAAACTCTAATTGTTGGTTCAATTTTGTCGCAATCGACGTTGTTCTCGATTCTGATCGTTTTCTTTTTTTTTCTCCTTTTTCTCCGTTGATTTACTGACCCTTTAGCACTCCTAACTTTTTGTGTGTCTGAAGACCAATCAGATACCATTAAGGTCAGTGTTATCCATAGCAATTATTAATTAATCACAATTTTTGGCTTGACATTGTCTCATGTTCTGGTCTTCCTTTGTGACTATCCTCAGTCATTGACTTTGTGAAATTGTTATTCAATTTTATCAAAATCGTAAAACAATCAAGAAGAGCTCTTTTCTCCATCTAAATTTCTAGAAGATAAAGCCTTCAGTAGTTCCCTTTCTATTAATGAATCAGCTTAGACCATCTTTTCTCATAACCTTGTGTGTTATTATTTAGATACATCAAATTCTGCAAACAATTAAGAACAACTCTCCATCTCATTTTCCAATAGATCAAGAAGGCAACTACAATTCCTTATCATTAATAAATTACTCAATCAAAATGATGTACTAATGTTTGCTTTGAATGCTATCTGTGGTGATGAATATTTACAAATGTAATAAACAATACTTCCTTTGTCATTTCATTTTGCTCTTAGAAACTACCCTTCTTATGGAACCAAGTTGAGATTCTATTCAGTTTTGCAAGCCTTGAGGGGTCAGTCTCGGCTTGTCTATGACTTGAACTTTTGAGTCTGCTGCTGACTGAACACAAGCTGTTCATGAATAGCTCAATCTGTTTGGAGCCCTAGTGTGTCCTCCTATAGTGTGTTAATATCAGTTTGAATCACTTAATAAGATATGATATGAAATGGTAATTCTGTCTTGCGAGCTGCAAAAAATAACCTATAATATGTATGATTTGGAGCATTATAAAATAGTGTCTATGTGTGTGTATAATACTGTTGTCCTGGTGTCTTTTTGGAATGATTTTTGTGATCTGTTCAAGTACTTAATGTGGATTTGTACTTATAGTTCTTGTCAGTAACTGTTATTATGATATTGTATCCACTTTTGTTTCCTTGTGGAAGGCTTGTTGTCTTCATGAACAGAATTGTTACTTCCACATTTTTTTTCTCAAGAGAAAAAGGAAAATAAATAAAATAGCATCTTCAGCATTGTAGACTCATAAGTGACCAATTTTTTATCTCTTAGTTAAATTAGAGGGTGTTATCTGTTTTTCTAATAGTTTCTTTTTGGAATTGATATATGGTATATTAGAATTTTAAACTATGTGGACATTGTGTACGCAGGTTAGCGGCTGCTCTATCCAGAGATATTCTAGAGGAATTTCTACAGTAAGGCTTTTTTTTCCCTAACGTTGATTCTTAAGTTTCAGGACAGACCCTCTGATTATCGTGTGTTTACTCATCTCATGTATTTGCCTATTCTTCTGCCCATTTTTGACATGTATATGTAAATTGCATGTGTTGTGGTTGAATTCATCTAATCTGTCCTTTGTTATGCCTTTTTACATTTGCTGTTGAGGTTCAATGATGGCTTAGCATTAGTTTAACCTGTACATTAATTACTGTAAAGTGATTCAGCTTGTTTTGGCTGTGCACTCAATTTTTATATATGAGTTTTTTTCCCCTGCAGATTCTTGCTAAGGTTCATTGGTTCTTTACTCGATCTTCTCAAAAGTGGTGCTGATCGTGATCCTGAAATCCTGGAGCAGGTTTTTTAATATGATGTTCTGAGAACTCTTAACACTTTTTAACAACATTCAATTAGTTACATATATAAATTTGGTGTACTTCTTTGTTTTCAGGTCTTTACATCTTGGTCATATATCTTGATGTATTTGCAGAAATATCTTGTAAAGGATGTTGTTCACATTCTCAGGTGAGTTTGTGTCATTATTATAGATTGAAAATTTGATTGGTTTGGTTAAAATGATGCTTCTAAGGTTGCTGCCTATGTATGTGTATGTATGTAATGTGAGTGCATGTTTTGGGCCTGCACCAGCACACGAGAACACAAACCTTTATTTGCATTTCCTTTTCTCTTGTAGAAGGCTTACAGGTTCACTAAATAGTATGTATGTATGTAATGTGAGTGCATGCTTTGGGCCTGCACCAGCACATGAGAGCACAAACCTTTATTTGTAATTCCTTCTTTTTTACAAGGCCTACACTCTGCTAAATGCTCTCTATTTCCTTGAAGGATTACTGCACAGTTAAGATTTTTTCCAAGGGATTACATCCAGGAGTTTATGGCCGAGTCTGTTTCTTTTTTACTAAGGAATGCACCAATTAACCAACTTATGAAAGGTAATGTTTTAGTTCCTTTTCCTGCTTTCCTAAGAAAACATTTAACTTGATTGTTAATATCTTTGCTAAGGGATGCACAGAACATGTTTTTTTTGGTCAAATACTGAATTTCATATGTGCCCAATCAGACTAGTGCTTGGTGCAAGTAAGCCTGGTGCTTGTGTAGTTAGATGCAATGCACAATGTCTATATATTGTTCATAGATTCTCTTTTATAAGTGGGTGCATGCCACTGAATTTCATACCTAATGGTAACTTAAGGAGTAAGTTCTAGGTTTGGAGAGAACACAGGTATCACTTTGATGCAGCACAACTACATTGATCTCTCAAACGCAGCACATGATCAGGCAACATACTTACAAAGCCTCTATGCTTGTTCATAAACCAGAATGCTAGTTTCTTGTTTAATAGTATCACTCTGAGGTTGGTGAGGAATTCATTTTGCATGTGAATAGTAGTAAATTGACAGGTGTCCTTTATGTGCTCTTTTTGCTTGAGAAAAATCCATATCGTTAGCAATATAGTACCAGCACAGTTGTTGCATTAGAGAGGTTTGGGCTAGAGAATAAGAAACTAGTATACCAGTAGGGTGATGACAGTAAATAGTTTTAGCTAGCTTTTCTTTGCATGCAAAAATTCCATATTGTTTGCAATATGGTACCAACAGTTACCACATTAGAGAGGCGTGGATTAGAGAATAAGGAACTAGTATATGAGTAGGGTGATGATGCTAAATAGTTTTAGGCTTTTAGCCTTGCTTTACATCGCATGATACTTTATGTCAGCTTTAAGTTAAGAGCTTAGGCATTATTCTATACTATGTTGATACAAGGAGTCTTTGAGGAAGACACTCAAAGCTCCATTTAGGAGGAAATAGGGGGAGATAGAGAGAGTTGAGTGATGGTTCTACAATGGTATTCAATGATGTATAGTATAGCCGTATGGTGGCAAATAAATTGATTACTAATGAAGCATGCATAATTTTTGGTGAGTGGTAATTATGATAAAAATACATTGATAAATCGACTATATCAAGTACGATCCTGAAGGCTTGACCTTTAGTAGATTTAGATTTTAGATGGAAACATGTTAAATATCATCAAAGATTGTATCGAAGAAAATACTATGGTTTAATGCATCAAAAGTTTTGTTTTATTAAGCAGACAATCTTGAGTAGTCAATGTCTCAAGGGGCTAATGGTCTTTTAGCTAAAGATGGTTCTTCCAATGGATTTTGAGTAAAAATGGTATTCTCAAATTCACATCTCGTGATAACAATCATTGGTGCATTTGACACAGGGTTTGCTCAAACCCAACATGATGCTTGGACCAAGCATGAGGAACCTACTTAAGCTTATGACTGACATGAGTAAAGATGTTGGATAGTAAGATAAGCTTACAATCTAGGGCTAGAATTGGGCTTAGGCCGGCTTGATGGGCTTCAAGTTGGCCCAAAGTCAGGCTGGGCTTCGGACCTGGCTTGGGCCTAATAATAGAGCCCATTCAATTTTCAGGCTAGGCTCGGGCATCCCTTTGACCCAGCCTGGCCCAGCCCGAACCCATCCTAGAAATAGGCCTGACCTGATCTACTTTAGGCCTAGCCTGAAGTCCGGCCCTATCCACTTTTTTCTTGGAAGTGTTTTCCCGATAGAAGTGCCACCCACTCGTTGACATCATCCATGACCATGCCCTCCCCTACCTCTCCACCACCTCTATCCTCCGCTTCCACTCCGTCTCTGCCTCCTGGTCCCCCTCATCTTCATCCTCACTTAGGCCCACCTCCATTGCTTCATCTCTGGCATCTTATCCATCGCCTCTCGTCCGTCCTTCACCCCCTTTGACTAGGTCGCCCACGCCCTCCTTGACCCTTCCGTCTCCTTTCATTCTCCACGATCATTGTCCGATCCTCATCCAATGGCCTCCTTTGTTGCTTCGCCCCTTTCCATGGCCCCTCCTACTTCGTTTGCAATCCGGCCACCATTGCTTGGGTCGAGATCTTGTCCCTGCCACTCCACCCGACTCCTCACCCATCTTTGCCCTCACCTAGGCCCACTTCCATCGCTCCATCTCTGGCATCCTCTTGGCTGCCGCCTCTCGCCCATCCTTTGTCCCCTTCGACCTGGTTGCCCACGCCCTCCCCAGCCCTTCCCTCTCCTTCCCTTCTTGATCATTGTTCGATCCTCATCCAACGACCTCCTCTACTATGTCGTCCCTTTCCACGGCCCTTTCTACTTCATCTGCAATCCGGCCACCACTGCTTGGGCTGAGATCTTGCCCTTGCCACTACACCCAGGCTCCGATTCGGGCCGGCCTCGACCTTGGTCTTTGGCCTCATTTTTTTCAAAATTATTTGGGCATAAGCCTGGCCCGAAGCCTAAGATTTTTTTTCGGGCTGGGCTCAGGTGGGGATATGGCTCAGCCCAGTTCCAGCCCTATTGCAATCTAAGCTTGCAAAAAGATTGCCATTAGGGATCTTTTCATTATCATTTTATTTGTAACAAGAGTTTATGATGAAATTTGCAACAACATAGTCTATAACAGTTCTAGGAATGATTGTGGTGATTTCCATTTGAATATCTTCATCAGATTGCAATATGAAGTTTGACTGACATGGTAAAGTGACAATATCCATTAGGATGGACTCCAGAATTGAGGTTTTCAATAACATGATGGTGCATGTGGAACGTGTAGATGTTTAAACAACTTTTTTCTCTTGCACTACAAAAAGCATAGAGTCAAGGGTCAAAATGATAACACTCGAAAAGTAGGAGAAAATAGGTGCAGCCTACTTCATCATCCTTTAGCAAGCCTGCAAGCTCAATGATATCTATGATGAGTGGCATAGACACCATCTACCATGAGATGGTTGAAAGGCCTAGTGAAACCTAAAATGGACATCTGAGGGTCGATCTGGCATGAATTAGATGTATTATCTCAGGGACAACCTAATTGAGAACTTATAACTGCATGCTCAAGGCCAATAAACTCCAAAGTAGGCCTGAAAAAGGTGCAGTGCTTATAACAATTGTTCCTGCAAGCCCTCCAAAGTGGATTGCTGATAATGCTACTGTGTTAAATTAGATTAATAATTCATGAGTTCATACCTTATTTGATTGTTCAGAGCTTGATTCCTTTAGTAATAGAGAACAATAACATGCTTGACCCCAAAAACTTCATGCTGATTGGTCCTTCTCAAAATAGGCAAGGCCTAAATCACATTGAACTTGGATATGGAAATTGGGGCCAACTCATGACAATCCATAGTTCATCCTACATTTGGGCCATATGGAAATCTTAGGAACATAGTTCATACCAAATCTGGAATAGCATTAAGTTAAGATCGGCCTTCAAGCACTTAAGTTAGGGCAAGTTGGACTTTTAAGTCCTTAAGATGGAAGATGGCCTCCTTCAATACCTTTCCACTTGTTGACTTTGGTAAGATCAAATTTTGATTTGGTTTAGTCATTCATGCATGTGTGTTGGGTATGCTCTTGCTTAAGTTACATAAACTAGGGTCTTAATTGCGAAAGTTCTTTAATTTTCCCTCTTTTCTGGTTTTCCTTTTTCATTCAGCACTTGTATAATGACTCTTGATTAGATGTTTCCCGATCTTGGGAGACAGTTAGCAGTGGTTTTTCAAGCTAGTTGGAATCCAAGGATTTACGTTAAAAAATGCCCAACCTTGAATGCTGAAAATGGCAGGAAGTTAATCTTTCTCTCTGGTTGTTTTAACTTTAACTTTTTTAGGGGAGGAAATTTGTGATTGATGCAATGGTATCACAAATTGGTCATCCTTTGTAGGCTGCAGAGTAGCATCTTGACTAGAGCTGTGAAATGAACCAAGCAGCTTGAGAAAAAGGTCAAATTAAGCCTGTTTTTTTATGAAGCTAAACAAATCAAGCTTGAACCAGCAAAACAGGCCTGAAATTAATTTCCAGCCATCCAAAAACTGACGCAGCTCAATCAAGCTTTGGCTTAGGACTCATACACATATGTGCACGTGTATACATACATTTTTAATTCTTTGAATAAATGAAACTTGAATTTAAGCTTGAGCCGAGCTTGGTTCAATCTTGAACTGATTTCAACTCAGTTGAGTACGAATCATAATTAAGCTCAAAATACTGGTCAACAAATTAAGCTTGGTCTTAAGAATTATAGCTTGAAATTAATTTCAAACCAGGCTTGATCAGGGCCAAGCTCAATGAAGCTTTGGCTTGGTTACACCTGTAATCTCAACTAACTTTAGGGGCTGTTATTTCAATGCAATTGTGAATTTTCTGTTATGTTTTAATGAATGTTGCCTGTGTGGAAATAATCACCCTGCTTTTTTTCCCAATCTCCTTTTACCTCTCTTAAGTTGCTTCTGAATCTTGTGCTTGCTGACTGTGCTTAGGTATCCATACATACAGGCATTCATGCATTTTCAGTTCTTTGGGATGAATTTATTCTATGCGCATATAGATTTAATTATTGTTTTTGAGCAACTCTCACTCTGTGGGTGGTGGCTTTTTTTTGCATTTGTTTCATTTGTTCATGGATATTATATTTCTTTTTGCATGCATGTTTGAATTTTATATGCAAGTGAACAATGACCTTTGCTGTGTCATGCTTGTTGTTTGCTGATGTTACAGGTGTTAGAAAGCTTAGTTTTGAGGTTGTTAAAACTTCGTCATCTGTAAGGATTACTGGAGTTACTGCTTTGCTGTGGCATGTTATGAGAGGGACGTACTCCAGGCTTCACTCAAGAGTTGAAAAGGTGTTGCAGTTTTTGATGGATAAGTCCATTGTTAGTCTTAGAAATAAATATCCTCAAGGCAAGCTCTTTTGATTAATTGAATTTTGTATCCCTTTATTGGCTACTTCGCTGATTGGAATTCGTTATCTGCTAGACTCTTATAATTGTAAGGCTTGGTTTTTTTTATAGTTCACTCAAATCCAAAGAATTTAAAACATCACATTCATTTATAGGATGCTAATTTGTATTGCTTGCTATTATTGGTGTAGTTATTATTAGTTAGGTAATAGTGCCAAAAGAAGCATTTTGTGATAGCTGAGCAATGATATATTGTAGTTTTAGTTAATAAGATGATGGTGATTTTTATGTGGAATTGCTCTTGGCTCTGCAAAAAGTCTAAGGGTTGGGCTAACTTTTGCTGTTCCTGATATGGTATAATAGCCTTGTTGATCTTCTGCAGGTCTGGAAGCTTTTCTTGAGGTTGTAACCGGTATCCTTTATAGATTATGCAGTGAGCTTGATCATAAAGAATTGAAAGTGGTATATGATTGTTTGTTTAGCGAAATATCTGGATGCATCAGTGATTGTTGCTTTGTGCATCTAAATCACATGTTGGTGCTTCTTACATTTACCATTATGCAATAGCAAGAACAACAGAGTTTTTGGTGAGACATACACCTTTTTTAAAATACGGCTTATTTTCTAAAATGCCTAAAAGCTCTGTTTGCTGGGATCTTTTTAACCTCCAATCTATTACTTGTTTTCTTGATTAGTAATACTTGTTTTCATACTTCTCATTCTCTTGTTTTTGCAGATAACCAAACCATGTTTGAACTCATCAAATTGCTTATACAAGCCTACATCACTCCTGCTGATTGTTCAAAGTCAGAAGATGTATCTTCCAAAGTTCGTGATAGAATTTTGCAATTAATGATTTGCCTTCTAGATATTCCTCTTACTTCTGCTGAGTTATCAAGATCTCACTGTTATATGCTCCTGCATTTAAGCTGAGAAGCTCAAGGTAATTTTTTTCAAAAGAATTGATAAGTTGCTTGAGCAAATGCCCTTAAAATGTTTACAGATCTGTGCTCATGCACAATTCTGATACTGTTGTGTCTTGACACAAATTTTCATATATTGGTTTTCAGTTTGTTTGACTTTATTAAAGGTGTTCTTCTAAAGGATCCTCACATTGCACATGTCTTCAGAAGTCATATAATAAGGTAATTAGCAACACTGTGGTACTCTGTTGCTAGCATGCGCATAGTTTAGACATATAATCATTTTTTATTGTATTTGACGTTGCAGTGCTGTGGATGATTCAATTGAAGATTCTCCAAATGAAGTTCTCTTTTTGATGTTGACATTCGTTGAAAGACAATGTAAGCAGCTACATTTTGATATCCTAGATGGAGTACCAGTAGATAAGGAGCAGAAAATATGCATTTTCTTTAAGAAGACACTCGCTTATTGGACCAACTTAATAAGTGGTGTTGCAACAAGTGGCAATCAATTAGAGAAGCAAGTTAGTGAGTCTGAAGTAGCTATCTTATGGGGTGTCCTTAGATGCTACCCTCATTTTCAACATCTACCAGATAATGTAGCATTGATAAAAGATTTAATTGCCACTTTTGATCAACTTCTGGAAATTGAAGCAGGTAATGTTTTATAATTATTGATTGCCTTATAACTTCTCAGGAGAAATATATATGCTGATGTTTGTCTATTTCACATGTCTTGTAGACCAGCTTGCAACTCTTCCCAAGTCTACTTGGCAGAGTCTACTTGGTGCTGCATTAACTTCATATCATAAATTATTGCTAATTAAGCAGCTCGGACATTCAGAAACAAGTAATTTTTTGTCTTGCTAAGAGACACAAGACATCCTTGCAAGTACTGTCTGCTGTTGCTGACTTTTTGGATTCTGTGTTTAGGTACATCGATTTGCATATTTCAAATGCTCCCAATTTTCTGAATTTTGTTAATTCATAGACTTAGCATGTTGATATGTTCCATGATACATTGATGAATCCATGGATAAAGATTCTGCTCAAGATGTATTAGCAGAGTTTGATGTTCAGGAAGCTCTGTGGCTTCGGTTTGTGCATTTGCAGATAATTTGGGCCTTCCTCATAAAGCAATTCGTATCTCAACTTTGAAAATATTGTCCCATTATGCACCACTAGATCGACAGCTGTCTGCAAGTGATGAGCATCCTCATAAAAGGTTAAAAAGAGACAAATTTGGATCAACTAATGAAGATACACAATGTCCTAATGTATGTTCTTTTGTTCTTTTCCTTTTGTTCTCAATAATTTCTATATTATACCTGGTATAATTATAATAAGCCTATTATCCTACAAGCCAGGTTATTGAGCTCCTCCTTTCGGCTGAAACGACTTCTATTTCAGTCTCAACAAGTCGAAAAATTACTATCCTCATATCCAGAATACAGATGGGTCTTTCTTCAGCAATGATCGATGATGGCTACATACCTCTTCTCTTATATGGGATTATTGGCATCCTGCATAATCGCTGTGGTCTTTTATGGGAACCAGCATTAGAGTGCCTGACCATTCTGATGGGCCGATATAGGGAGCTAGTTTGGAATATATTTGTTCAATATCTTGGCACTTATCAGTCAAAATTTCTATCCTTCGGCGATCAGTTGATGAAAGTGAATTTAGAAAATCCTCAACCAAATGGTATGGGCCATAACTGAGTCACATTTCATAGTTCTAATGTACATCTTGTATATCTTGATAATCGACATATTTGGTGCTAATACCTATCATCATATATATCTTTTACATCTTTGTGTTGTTGCATGGTTGAAAGAATAACTTTTGTTAACCAAAAAATTCATAAATTTTCCATGGGACATGTCAAATCCTTTTCATATCTCTCTCTTTCATATGTAGACCTGTATATGTTTTTGCCTATAAGTTAATAAACTGTGCATATGTACATACATACTTACATATATATATATATATGTATATATACATATATATATATATATATATACATATATATATATATATGTATATATACATATATATATATATATGTATATATACATATATATGTATATATATGTATATATATATGGCTAGAATTTCTACTATTAATTCTGCAACTACAACTGCTATCACTACCAGTTGATATTTTGATAATGTTAAATCTTTTGTTTTTTGAATATCTGGTGTTTGGGTGGTATTGCTCTTATGTTCCTATGCTTTGGTCATTTAGGTGAGGCAGTAAACTTTATTATTGTGAAGTATTTGATGTGTGACTATCATTGTCTAGTTGCGATTCCCACCTACGTTTCTCGTGTGTTGTTGCAGTTTACTCTAATGTTATTCTGTTTATGTATAGTACTTGGCTTGTATATGTCCATCTTGTTGTAAATGACTGTTGTATATCATGAAAACATATTAGATTTCAAATGTATTCCTTTTCTTTTTGGTTGTCTACATGCGTTGAGGTGGTGCCTATGTTCTGAAACATTGGTAGTGTGCTGGACGTAATTGTTTTGAACAATTTTCTTAAAATGTGTTTTATCTTATGCATGATTTATTTTTAGAAGATATTTAAATAATATCATTTAGAAGATAATGCAAATTACGATTTTGTGAAGAAGATTACATTGATTATCAGTTCACAAACTGGACCAGCAGTTTCATACTCTTTGTTTCCTTTCCAGATTTGGCTGGCTACTTTAACATGTTCCTATATCCTGATTCTGATAGCACACCATGCGTGACCATAATGACTCTATTGCTTCAGTCACTTCAAAAATTCCCAGACATTGCAGAATCTCAGTCTCGACAGCTTATACCTTTATTCTTGAACTTTATGGGTTATGATGATGAGAATATTTTAAGGTATGTCATAAGTGACCTTTAATTATGAATATGTGCTTTTGTTTAAACATCTAGTACTTATAATTGTGCACATTCATGTCAAGATTACGGTTAATGACTGGATTCTGATTTGACAGTGTTGAGTCATTCAGCTGCCATAAATGTAAAGGTAAAGAGTGGAAGTTAATTCTCAAGGAATGGCTGAACTTGTTGAGGTTAATGCGGAATGCTCGATCTTTATATCGAAGCCTGGTTCTGAAAGAAGTGTTGATGAAAAGTTTTGTCCGTGCATTTGCATGCTCTATGCTGTTGAAATTGTCTTTAGATAGTTAAACTATAAAGTGGGCATGCCGATGTTTACTTTATATTAACTTGTCTTTTATTACTTTTTTTTAGGCTTCTCGATGACATTGATCCTGATGTACAGTTGAAAGTTCTTGATTGCCTATTGAATTGGAAGGATGACTTTCTGACTCTGTATGTCAGCATTTAAAAAATCTTATCATTTCCAAAAACCTCCGAGAGGAGCTCACAACATGGGCTCTTTCGAAAGGGTCCCAACTTATTCAGGAAGGACATAGGGTGCATTTGATTCCCTTAATTATCCGGTTACTAACACTGAAAGTTAGAAATCTTAAAACACTTGGCTCACGTAAGGTTAGATCGTCTGTCCCCTCATTCTTTTGTAACATGATTTTATTATTTCTTTATTGTTGGTGGTAAACTTTTTTTTATTTGCTTCAGCATACAGGTTTAAATTATTGCAGAGCTGTCTTTTATTTTTTGGCACAACTCGATGTCGAGGAACTTCAATTATTTTTCTCTTTGCTACCAAAGCCCTTACTTGCTGATGCAATGGAAGTTCTTAAAGACCAGCCTGACAGACTACCTGAAAAGTTCACAGATGGATTTAATACATCAACATTAGTTACTGTATCCAATCTCTCATGGAAGAAGAGAACTGGATTTCTGCATGTAGTTGAAAAAATTTTCAAAACCTTTGATGAATTTCATGTTAAGCCATTTCTTAATCCATTGATGATGATTGTTGTTCGAATATTGGAAAGCTGCATGTTGAACATTATGGGTGACAATAGTAAGAGAGGTGATTCTCTTGGAGATAATTCTGCTGGTGACTCAGAGGCCCATGAGGCAAGTTCTTTGGTGCCAGATCCTCTTACAGTATACATTCACTAACATTTGCTTTATCATTGACATAATTTACTGTTCTTCCTGTGTTAAAGAAAAGATGAGAAGTGGATTTGTGACTAAATTGGCATGAACTTCTTCGCAAAAATACTTCTAAATGGTGATGTTTTCTTGACTGGATTCTGGAAAATAGCCAAGAGGTAATGTTCTGAATATTTAGTAAATAATAATTGAACTTTTTGGTACTTGGTAGACCATCAAAATTTGCGAAACTAGCATTTAGAAATGGATCAATATTAAATGAAAGGGAACTTAAACCTTTCTATTGTTTGACAGCCATTCTATTTTAGCCTGTATTTTATTTTTTAGCCCTGGACGGTTTGACTTCTATGTTTAGTTCCTGTCTGCAGTTTGGCTTGTATCTATACACAGTTTACTCTGTTTGGCCCACACAAAAAGGCCAGGGATTTAAATATACAAATGGGCTTTGAAAACAAGGAGTGGCTATAAAATTTTTGGTCAACAGTGATTAAGAGCACAACAACAATCAATATAGGGGGAAGACATCATTACCCCCTCTACAAGTTGGTCTTTTATGTTCTTTTTGGTGGTCTGCTTTTTTACCTCATTAGATTGGGTTTGTTTGGCCTACAATCCTGGAATCCTGGTATTCTAAGATGTATTCTCTGGTCTTTAAGTACCTCCTTTCATTTTCTTCTTTGTTTTCTCTGTCCAGCATTTTGTTCTTTTTCTTGCTTATCGTGGTAACCATAGACCAAGCTGTTTAGCCAGTCAATAACCATGACCTTGACAACTTGCCTTGATGCACCTCATCTACTTTTATTGCTTATATGTCATTATCTATTCTTGTTTATATTTTTCAAGAAACAGGTTAAAGATCAACATTTGTCTTGCTAATTAAATTTAATATCATTTTGCAGCTGAATACCTCTATCAAACAGTTCAAGGACTTGTGGTCCTTGTGCTTGAAAATTATTTCTTTTGCACTTGGTGGATATGAGTTTCATGACTTTGGTTCAGACTTCTGGGACATTTTTTTTATTTCTGTGAAACCTCTTATTGACAACTTCAAGCAGGAGGGTCCCAGTAGTGAAAGACCAAGTTCACTCTTTTCATGCTTTATTGCAATGAGCCAAAGCCCCATGCTACTCTCGCTATTAATTAGGGAGGCAAATCTTGTCCCAACAATTTTTTCCATTTTAACAGTGAAGACAGCATCTGATTCCATCATATCTTCTGTACTGAATTTCATCGAGAATCTGTTGAACTTGGACAGTGATTTGGATCATGAAGAGGACAATTCGGTAAAAAGAGTTTTGGTGCCTCATCTTGAGGTACTCATTCATAGTTTATGTGAGCTTTTTCAGTCTCGCAAAGAATCTCACAGGTAACTAGTACATATTTTGGTTTTTAGATGTTTCACATTACTGTAGGTTACATTATTTTATTGAAGTCTTTTCTTACCTTGTTATGGCTCCAAAGAGAGGAGGTTTATTTCTGAAAATGTTTTATACAGCTTATAGAAGTAAAGATTCTAGTTCTATTCCCCTTTTCCTTTGCTTCTTGCTCTCTCAGTTTAGGATATATATTTATTTTACGGGCTCATACTCTTTCAAGCTACTTTATGTATGTCTCAGATTTATTTTCATCTCTGAAGCATATATGTTTGGATGTTGAAGCTTTCTTCTAAATTTAGGTGAATAATTATGTTTTTGGTAACACCAATGAAAATTGAAAGATTCTTGTGATTGCATCATTATCCTGTTGCATCACCCCCTATGGTATGAAATATGGTTGGATGATGAGGTGCATAGAAGATTTCATGCAGGCTTTTGTTTATTTTGGTGCTTGGCTTATGGCACTAGCGGTGCAGAGAAAAAGAAGCACTAGTTCCCATTGCATGGACTAGCCATCTTCTTAACGTTAGTTGTAGCCATCTTCTTAACGTTAGTTGGGCCTTGAATAGATGGAAAAAGGCAACTACATGACTGAGCTGCTAAGTAGCTGGCCCCTCTTTGTTGATGTGGGAGTATGGGTGGTTAGGGTGTTCAGTGAAGAAACAAAGCACTGCTAGCTCTTTTCTTGATTCTATGCTCGTGCTTCTCTTGTTTTGAACTTGTCATTGTAGTCCCAAAATGTAGAACTTAGTTGAGTGATATGATATTGATATTATTAGAGGTTAATTTAGATGTGATGTTATAGGTTTCGGAACTTATTACCATGAAATCATGGATAATGTTAGAGGGAAGATACAATGAACATCTTTGTTCTGGCAGAAAAAACTTGGATCTTATCTGCTTCCTTAAAACTGCCTTGACTTCTTCTGCTTTGACTTGCAAGATGTGCTCATGCAACTCCCAGACCTCCTAATTCAAGAGCTGATAAAAAACAATACTACAAGATAGATGGGTGCTTTCAATCAAGTAGTATCTGTTTCTTTACACTTCTAATGCAAGTAACTTTTTCACACTGAACCCAAAGTCATGATAAGCTATCTGATTTGCTCAACGAAGAGATTTAACTAGTAAGATGTCTGATCTGAAAGAAGGGATGTCGGTTATCCTGGCAACAAAAACCTTGATAAAATGATGATCAATCTTGACCTGATACTGGATGCCTCATTGCCTCTAGATAGGTTGCAGTAAGCTTCTAATGAGGATGTGGAGATGAAGAAATTATTGAAGGTGAACAAAAATTGTTTAGGTAATGCCACCAAGCATCTGTTTAATTATCAAGCTGAATGAAGGTATTTAAGATAGAGGGCCAAAGTTATGAGTTTCTTTGTTGTAGTAAAGTGTGAATTTGATTTCTGAATTATTTGCACATTAGATTGATGCATGTGCAGACAAGCCAAAAACTTCAACTATCAGAGAACAAAGGACAGGAAAAAATGGTGAAGAACAGAAGAACAAAACTTTCAATAGTCTCCCTCAACAACTTGGGATGACCTACCCTTTGGGTATGGTAACTTGTCCCATAAAAAGCCATACATTATCATTGATTTAACTATAATACCCTTTGGGATGACCAACCCTTTGGGTATGGTAACTTGTCCCATAAAAAGCCATACATTATCTTAATCCTATCATCAGCATTTTTAGGCATGACTACCTGCCCAAAAGATGCATGTTTGTTGAAATCACATAAAAAAGATTTTTATTTGTTGAAATGCCCCAAAATCATGTGTAAGATGCATATATCTCAAGTTATGGCTTCTGCACTCTACAGCCACAATTGGATCAAGAATTAAGGTTAACATAGATTATAAAATTTTAAAACTTAAAGACTAATCCGACCCTGGACACTGTCTCTAGTTTCATTTTATTAATATCACTCTCAAGTATTGATTTTTTTTTTGAAATAGCATTTTTTTTCCTTCAGTATCATTTGCAATGTTTTCTGCATGCTGATAGAAGTCAGTGTTTCCTGTATGCTTATGGAATTCAGCTTTCTGATTCACCTCAAATTTATATTTATGTGGTGATGGTGATAGGAAGTCTACAGTATGGCCTGGAAATACAGAATTGAGGATATTCAAACTTTTGGTGAAATACATCAATAATGCTGCAGCATCACGGTTCATAGATATATTGCTCCCATTTTTCAAAAGGAGAGATATAAGTACTGGTGAGTCGCATGCTAATGTCCTGTTGTTCGATTGTTCTGAATGTTAAATCATGCATGAATGTGCATTCATTGGCTATATCAAGAATATTGCTCTTTGGAAAGAGACATGAAAGATCCATTGGAGTTTTGATAAGGTTCTTCTATTGTTTGCTGTTTTTTTTTTCCTTACAATTACAGATGAGTGTATGGAAGGTTTGCATGTCATCAAAGGGGTCCTGCCAGTTTTAGATTATGAAACATCAGGGAAGATTTTGAATGCAATTAACCCATTGCTTGTTTTCGCTGGGTTGGATCTCCGCTTGTGCATCTGTGACATTCTTGATGGCCTTGCAATAACCAATCCTTCATTAACCTTCCTGGTAACAATTTCATCTTACTACCTGGCTGCTTTTATATTTTTAGGTTTCTTTCTTGAAGTTAGTAGAAGTTTTTCAAAATAGATTTATGACTGGTGCCTTCACTGCCTCATTTCCTGGTCTCATGTACAGGCTAGGCTTCTACATGAGTTGAATGCAGTTTCTTCCTCAGAAATTGGTGAGCTCGATTATGACAAAAGAATTGGTGCTTTTGATACAATAAGGCCAGAGTTATTCACTCAACTCAGAGAAGAGCATGCATTAGCCATAATATTTCACTGTGTATATGACATGTCATCTAACGAATTGATCTTCCGGCAAAGTGCATCTAGAGCACTGCTCTCATTTGTACAGTTTGCTGGATCAATTATAAATCGCGAAACAAGTGATTGCCGAGAATTGCTCTTACATGATGGAGCACAAGAAGATGCAACAGATCAAACTATGGTGGAAAAAAATACTACTACTTCTAGTTGGACGAAGGTCTGTATTCAGCGGATTGTCAAAAAAACTTTACTCCAGAATATGGAATCAGCTATGAGCAAGGATATTTTCATCCAAAAGGTATGTGTTTTGGAGACTTTACTTTGTCTGATGTGTATGCATTGTTGTTTGACTATCAGAATGGCTTTGTTTTCGGGAATGGATTGCTCTTCTACGGGAAATGGTTTATAATCTTAAAGGAATTCCTTCCTTTAATACATTTAGATCTCTGTGTAGTGAGGATCCTCAAGTAGATTTCTTCAACAATATTCTTCACTTGCAGGTAATTTTCCTAATCTTGTTATTTACAAGATGAGACAAACTCAAGAGTAATGTTTTAATCTCATTATATAATGAACCCTCCATCAGTACGTTACTGGTATAATTGGTATGGTACAGTACACACCCCCATACATGATATGCTGCTGCAGTTGGTAGAGCACATATACCGTGTGTCAATATTGGGGTTACCATGCCTTCATATTGCATTGAGTATAATATGCCTTATACCTACTGATACAGGTTAATACTTAAAAACCTCACCCATTAGTTTTTAATTTGAATTTTCCACTGTCTAGTGCAGATTCATAGAAGAAGAAAGGCGTTGTCACGTTTCAGAAATGTCATCAGCATTAGAAAATTGGCAGAGGTATATAATATTGATTGTTATGTGCATAATAGTATTCTTTTCCATGCATAAGATTTTACAAAAATTGCTTAATTTCAATTAACTAAATTTTTGTTGTTTAAGTGTTAATACAAAATACACAATATTTTCATTCTGTTCTCTTACATTGCCTAGGGTTGTTAAAATAAAACCCTGCAGGTTATTATTTAAGTTTTAAAAAGGTCAGGATCTAAAGTGGTTGTTTGTTTGATTAGTTTTGAGTTTTATTGAACTCATAGGCATTTTCTAGGACTTGTGGT
The DNA here is from genome assembly GCA_021397845.1 of Areca catechu. Lineage (NCBI taxonomy): Eukaryota > Viridiplantae > Streptophyta > Magnoliopsida > Arecales > Arecaceae > Areca > Areca catechu. The sequence continues at coordinate 207,685,336 of CM038039.1, read as the reverse complement.
GGACAATTCTTGACTATTTTGTTAAACTGCAGGGTGCGACTACGAAAATCTTTCTTCTATTATTTTTCAATATGTTCTTTGATGTCAAAGATGGAAAGGGAGAGGATCTAAGGAATGCATGCTTGGAGACGCTTGCTTCTATGTCAAGTCAAATGAATTGGGAAACCTACCATACCTTTTTGATGAGATGCTTCCTTAAAATGACCGTTATGCCAAATAAACAAAAACAAAAGATCCTGTTACGGTTAGTATGTGCCCTATTGGATACATTTCACTTTACCAGTGTGAATTCTGAACAGGTGATAGATGGTGAAATTGAAATCAATGCTTCTGTTGATGCTGAAAGGAGTGTAGGAATTGCATCTCCTGCTAGTTCCTGTGAACAAAATGTTCCTTCTAATATAGCAGTCTATTTGCAAAAGAAATTCCTTCCACAGGTTCTGAAATTGCTGACATCAGAATCAGAAAAAGTCAATGCCAACATTAGTCTTGTTGCCATCAAATTACTTAAGTTGTTACCAGTGGAGACTCTGGAATCACAACTATCAAGCATCATCCATCATACTTGTACCTTTCTAAAGAATCGTATAGAAAGCCTACGTGATGAAGCAAGGGCTGCTTTGGCTGCATGTACAAGGGAACTGGGACTGGGATACTTGCACTTTTTTGTTAAGGTTTTGCAAGCGATACTAAAGAGGGGGTATGAATTTTGGGATATACCCTAAATTTCATATTATCCAAAACTCTTGTACATCCTACCATTGGGGAGCTTGACTACTGTTTGGAAGCGTTGCTTTCTATTGCCCATAATGACATTCTGGGTGATGTTGCTGAGGAGAAAGAAGTTGAGAAATTTGCTTTAAAAATGAAAGAGACAAGGAAGAATAAGTCCTTTGATACTTTAAAGTTGATTTCTCAGAGCATTACTTTCAGAACACATGCCTTGAAGTTGCTTTCCCCAATTAACGCACATCTTCAGAAACAACTCACTCTAAAAACGAAGGTGAAGCTTGAGATGATGCTATATCATATAGCTTTAGGAATTGAACACAATCCTTCTGTGGAACTGTCTGAACTATTTATTTTTGTGTATGGGCTGATTGAAGATAGCATGACAGAAGAGGGTTCCCATGGCAAAGAGATATGCTTGAGTGGGACTAGCAAAAATCCTTTTCATGAAATGCTTAACAAGAAAAACACTTCAAGCTCTGATGATCATGGACCACAAAATTCTCACCTTATTGCCGAATTTGCCCTTGGACTATTGCATAATCGCTTGAAGAATATCAAGTTGGACAAGAAAGATGAGCAGTTGTTATCAATGTTAGACCCTTTCGTAAAACTATTAGGAAACTGTCTGACTTCCAATTATGAAAAAGTTCTATCAGTTGCTTTCAGATGCCTTGCGCCATTGATAAGGCTACCCTTGCCATCCCTTGAAGCCCAGGCTGATAAAATTAAAATTTTGCTTCTAGATATTGCCCAAAAATCGGGAAATGCTAACAGTTCATTGGTTCAATCCTGTCTAAAGCTTCTCACGGTGCTACTTCGAAGCACCAAAATTTCACTTTCAAATGATCAACTCCACATGCTCATTCAATTTCCCCTTTTTATTGATCTCCATACTAATCCTTCACCCATTGCCCTTTCTCTTTTAAAGTTAATAGTTGGTCGAAGGTTGGTTGTCCATGAAATGTATGACATTGCTGTGCAGGTTGCAGAGGTGATGGTAACAAGCCAGTTGGAACCAATTCGCAAGAAATGCAGCCAAATTCTATTGCAATTTCTGTTGGATTATCATCTTTCTGATAAGCGCTTGCAACAGCATATGGACTTACTAACAAATTTGAGGCAAGGATCTGACCATTGCACATGTTCTTCTCTTATTAGCTAAACTTTCCTCACTTTTTTTTTTTTTATAATTTTTTCAGCTATGAGCATTCATCTGGAAGAGAAGCTGTGCTTGAAATGCTCCATGCTATTCTAGTCAAATTTCCTAAAAGTGTTGTTGATAGTCAGGCACAAACATTTTTTCTCCATTTAGTAGTTGCTTTAGTGAATGACAGTGATCAAAAGGTTCGGTCCATGGTTGCTACGGTGATAAAAGTATTGGTAGGTCGCACCAGTCATCATGCACTGCTTTCCATTCTAGACTACAGTCTTTCATGGTATTTGAGTGAAAAAAGGCATCTATGGAGTACTGCAGCTGAGGTATGTGCTTCAGTTTTGTTTTTATTTAACTCAGTTTGGCACATATTTTTCAATCACTATTGGGATTTCATCGTGACCTGCTTATCTGCAGTGTCATGAATTTTGCTTATAGCTATGCCTTTGAACTATCACTGGAACTGGAATTCCAGCTACTGCATTAACTCCTGTATCAGTTAGATTGCACATGGTAGAGATTTTATGTGAATAAGATAAATACATAACATGGCCAGTTGGTATGATTATGTTGGTACATTGCATTGAAGCATTAACAGCAAATTTGCTTTATATATGCATATCTGAATATTGCAATAGAGAGTCCATTTATTCTAGTTATGCTGCTCAAAACTTAAAATTAGACAATGCCATGTCAATGTGTCAACCTAATACAAACCATTCTTACAGTGGCTTTGGGTTCCTCTATCTTTCAAAATTGCACCCCCCCTCTCTCTCCACATATAACTGTTATCATGATAACATGCTTGTCTATAGGGTGCTTGCTATTGCGAAGACACAATTAGTAGATAACCCCTATGTATTCTCTACATGCTGAACTACTCTATAGCAGAACTCTTAGGGAATGTGAATAACTATTTTATTTTGTTAATATCTTGATAAAATTGGAGTTCAGAGACTAACAACGTTTATGTCCTTGAAAAACTGGAAATGATTGAATTTTATAGTTTTGTGATGTTGGATTTTTAGATGTACTTTGAAATTATTGGGCATGAGCTTAAATTTTATTACGTGATTTTTTTTGGATATATTATGGATCCAGGCTGTTGTATCCTACATAATGACCACCCCATAAATTGCATCTACTTTGATTATATGTAATGGGAAAGCCTTGGAGTCCAGCATGTGAAGGTGTATTGGACTCTGGCTTTCGCTATTTTTTTCATTATTACATCTTCCATGTTTTCTGTGAATCCTGACATAAAAAGGAAATATAAACAGCAAGGCAAGGAGGTCTTTGGCTTGCTCACAAATCACGCCAGCCATCTTGAGTGCATCTCTGGCATTAGCATACTCAACAAACAATGCTATTAGCTCCAAAGGACTCGACAATTGACATCTTGATGAACAGTATTTTTTGAGCAAAATAAGCCTTTGTGCATCGATAGTTAAAAGCTTTTCTTATTTGTTTCTCTTGCAGCAATAGATGCGCACATGGCATTTGAGGTGTAGAAAGCTGGGTTGAGAGGTTTTCCATGTGGATGCCCGATGGGCTGATATAAGGGTTCAAGTCATTTTAGTACTGAAAACTAATGAGTATAAAATATTATTTTGTACAAGGGTGCTATGATTTTCATTATTCCTGTTTTGTGGACTTTGCAAATAGAACATGCTCATACCTGTGCTTATGTGCTTGCGGGCCTTGATAAGAAATGCATCTGGTTCATATCTCCAACCTCTTTGCTTAAGCGTTTGCCTGTTAAGATAGTTAAGAATAATTTTTTTTGCTCTTAGTTCTGAATTGATTTTAGGTTGAGCATTCTGTCTTTTGTGAGCACAGGTTGTTGAATTGTTGTTATGCATGCATTAGACCATGTTATCCATAAATAGTGTTGTTGAAGTTATGTAGTTGATTCCATTCATTGTTCATCTTCTTGTGTGACTATGTGATATTATATGCTAATTGTTGTGGTGTATACTTATCAGGTTCTTGGTTTATTAGTTGAAGTTTTAAGAAAAGACTTCCGTAGACACATACATAGTATCATCCAAGTCATGAAAGGCATTGTGGAATCTTCTGTGCATGCTGTTAACAACAAAGAATTTTACTTTGCAAATGATTCTGTTATTCCATTCTGCAAAGATGCCTACTCTTCGCTTCTTATGCTAGAGAAGATGCTTCTCCAGTTCCCGGAGCTGTATTTTCACAAGAACCTTGAGGTATGGTCTATATTCTTGTGGCACTAGATTTTTTTATATGAAAGGTTTCCCTCTACAAGCTATGAATGCATTTTAATTGACACTATTTTGCACTGTAGTGCAATTATATGGTAGATGTAGATAATACAAGCTATATTGGACATGTTGTGTAAGCCCTGACTACTGACATGCTAAGATTGCCTGAGCTTATGATTAGTGTTTATGACTTGGTTGACCTGGTTAACTTATCACCTGCTTGGCATAATGAGTCATTTTGGCATCAATGTCTCCTTTCTGCATATCCTGCTTCTGCCCATGGATCAAGGGCAGAGGGTAGACTGCATGCTGAGGGAGGCTAGGCATTGGGGTTGGGATAATGTCGGGCTTTAGGATTGATATTAGATTTGCTTTCTCTTGTTTTGTAGTGAATCACAGTTGATGGACAGGAAACTTGCTATCACAGGCAACCAAACAGGCTTTTGTTTGGGTATGTGGGTTTGAAAGGGATCTTTTATGTTGCTTGCTTTAATTCCACCCTTACCACCCTGACAACCCTGATCATCATTTGTCATCTTTACACACACATACATGGACAAACATGTGAATGCAGAGATTGATTCAATTGGCTGGTGGTGCATGGCAAATATACAAGACTGAGAGCAACAAAATTGATGGTTCTCAAACTTGTGGATGGGTGTGGTTATGACTTATGTGTGATGCAAGGAAATGGAGTACGCCAACTCTTAGGATTCTCCTGGGGCTCATGTTAGTTGTGCTCCCTTTGTTTAGCCTTGAGTAATATGGACATCTTCTGAAACTCGCATATAGGTTTGCAGCAGAGAATCTACCATATTGGCAGTATCCAATGCTTACACATGCTATTGCACCTGGCATGTAGCTACATCTATGTAACATTAGGTAGGGGACCTCTAAACATGGGTACTTATACTCTTCAAAACCTCCAATAGCTCGAACAAAATTGTCACTCATTTATGTGTTTGATGACTGTCTAGGACCACATTTTTATTCCCAAATCTGCTTCTTAACTCATAGCCTTGAGTATCATGGACATCTTATGAAGCTTGGATGTAGGTTTGTAGAAGAGAATCTACCGTATTGGCAGTATCCGAAGCTTGACGAGCTGTTGCTCTTGATACGTAGCTGCATCTATTTACACTGGGCAGGGGAACTATAACATGGGTACTTTTGAAGTCTTCATACCTCCAATAGCTAAGCAACACGATTGTCTTGCATTTGTGTTTGATGACTGCCTATGACTACATTGATTCCCAAATCTTTATCTTAGCTCTGCGGTATTCTGGGTTGCATACTGAATTCCTTTTCAAATACAGAAAAGGCAGTGGCCTTATTAATATTCCTTTTAATGTTTTCATTTTAATTTCTTTTTGGAAAACTGAATGAGATATATTATATGGTAAATCATGGACATAATGCTATTCTTTTCTCAGGAGATTTGGGGATGGATTTGTAAACTTTTGCTGCATCCACATGTATGGTTGCAGAATACTTCCAACCGCCTTGTAGCCTTGTATTTCGCTGCTGTTTCTGAGCCTATTGAGAAGTTAAACATTGGAGCTCTGTTTCTTGTAAACCCGAGCAAACTTTTTGCAGTTGCTGCTTCACTCTTGAATCAGCTCGAGGTACAGCTGGATGATGATCCAGCAAGCAATCTCATAACTCAGAATCTTGTATTTTCAATTTGTGGTTTGCACTCTTTTACTAAACAGATAAATAGTTCAACTCTGCATGAGTTTTGGTGTACTCTTGATTCTTGTGAACAAGGATCATACCTTGAGGCTTTTGAGTTGCTTGGTTCAAGAAAAATAAAGAATGCTTTCCTACTATCCACCAGCAATACAAGTGAATCTTCTGGAGAAAAGGAACTAGCTGATGAAGATGATTCTGAAAACTTTCAATCATTTCTAATCTCACCCCTGCTTAAGAGGATGGGAAAAGTTGCAATGCAGAAAGAAGATATCCAGGTATGTACGAACTGAGTTCATTTGTTACCCTGTCAATTGGCTCGAATTTATTGGTGCTTCAGTTAAGTCAATTCAACTTTTCTGCTAATTATACTTGCACTATTATATTTTTATGCCCTTGACACAACATTTTTGATAATGAGCTGTATACTTTTCTGTAGATGAAGATCATCTTCAATTGCTTCAGAATGATCTCATCTCAGATTGGTTCTGAAGGCTGCAATGCTTATGCTATTCATATGCTGGTTCCACTATATAAAGTATGTGAAGGATTTGCTGGGAAGGTCATTGGTGGTGAGTTCGGCATTTAAACAGTTGAGAGCTAGCCTGTTTGATTGTTGATTAATATGATTCTCACTAAGGATTTTCTGTTGGTCTATGTTGATTTGCTTTCTGTCAAATTGTGCCAATAATACTTTCAGAAAAGTAAAACTTCATACCTTGTTGCTTTTGCTGTGGCTATAGGTTTCACCTAGTTGGGTGCCTCAGTTATTTTTATTATTTTTTTAAATAACTGGAAGTTGACCTACATATGTTTGCATGGAAGCATGCAGATATATATGCTTCATTTATTATAGGTTTCATATCCATCTAGTTGGTGTTGATTTTGCTATTGCCTTGCTGGTTATGCGGCTCTCACTGAATTGCAGCAAAAAGTGGGATTTATAATTGCACAAAAGTGCAACTGTCAGTGTTTGTATGTCTTTATATTGTGTTCTGGTTATCATAATGATAATTAACTGTACCTGAGACACCAATAACTGATTCAATCTTAGGAAATTGCAATTACTACATTCCATCTGCTTGGTTTTAATCCTTGCACTACATTGTTTATTTTTATTTTTATTTTTTTTGCCTGGTTGCAGCTGTCATCATGCATGATATTGTTGATGGTGATCTTAGTAACTTTTTCAGAAATTTACAAAGATCTTTAGTTGTTTTAATTTATTTTTCATACAATGCAATCCGATGCATCTCGGTCCTGTTTCTTTCATCAGATGAAATTAAGCAATTGGCTGTGGAGGTTCGTGACAGCTTAAAGGATGTCGTAGGGGTGGGTGATTTTGTGCGAGTATACAACCTGATACGGAAGAACCTCAAGGTAAAGAGGGACAAGAGAAAACAAGAGCAGAAACTCGTTGCTGTTATCAATCCTATACGCCATGCCAAGAGGAAGCTGCAGATTGCTGCCAAACATCGGGCCCACAAGAAGAGGAAGATAATGGCAATGAAAATGGGGAGATGGCGAAGGTAACGAACGCTACTGCAAACAAACAACAGGTAGGAAGATGGGAAGAGTGTACAGTGGCAATGCTATTGTATTTTTTTTTTTTTTTCTTTTTTTAACAGTTTTGATCTGGGTCTTGAACAAATAGGCTGGGAATAGTGTCAGTAACTGGCATTTAGTTTTGGACTTTTGGATGAGCCATCCCTATTGGTGGTGTTGTGTTGAGCATGGGGATATTTATTATTTACTTTTGGTTGATCTCTGCGCTATTATCCTTCAAGAGATGCTGCATAACAATGGATTCCGATTATCTTGAAAAAATCGAGAGGGGGAGGGGTGGACTTGTGCCGTTTGATAGTTGTTCCATTTTTTCTCCTCTCTGATTTGCAAGAGAAATGTCTCGTAATTGGGATTACCAGTCGTCCGAGTAGAGCTTCAAATTCTACCATGCTGGGGTCGTTGATTAGCTCTGCTCGAGAACCTTCGAAAGTATGGTTGACTTCCGCATATAAGTACTCGACAAAACACCATAATTCCATTATACCAAATAAAAAAAAGAAACGTAGACGGTGAAAGAGTGAAATTGTATAGTTTGTTTCCCGTGCAGTCTTCCGTGTACTGCATATGGGATATGGCCTGTTTCCGATTTTATTATGTCTTTCATGTATTTTTGGTTTCGCTATTGCATTTTCTGTTTGATGATGTTTTCCGTTGGTAAATTGTAGCCAGCATGGTTTCACAACTCGTGTCCTCTGAAAGAAAACAAAATAAAAAGAGCCATTTGACATTTTTACGTGTAGCTACTCTGGGTATTAACCATTTCAATCTTGCTCGCTTTTACCCAAGCACGTGATTGTTCAAATGCAGTTTGTCAAGGAAAATCTTGCTCGCTTTTACCCAAGCACGTGATTGTTCGAATGCAGTTTGTCAAGGAAAATTATCTCTCGAAGAAAGAAGCAACCATTAAGATGGTAGTCCAGCTGGTTGGTATCTTGTTTCACAATCAATAGGTTATGGATTCGAGGCGTGATTTTGTGGAAGACCTGATTAAATTCAGGAGTTATCCCCTAAAACCCGTGATGACTGGGTGAGTGAGAGCCCAAAATCCTTCTTTCCCGTTCTGGCCAGTTGGTATCTTAGTGATGTCGGGTTGGTATATTCACCTTTGGATGGAAAAAGGTTGCGAAAATCCTATACCTTGAATCGAACATTGGCTCGTGACGGTTGGATGAGTGAGAAGCTAGTGTCTTGCTTTTCTGTTCTGACCAGCTGGCACATTGATGGCATCTAGTTGATGTACTCACCCTCGGATAAGGAAAGGTTGCAAAAATTCTATACCTTGAATCGAACATTTTTCGATAGGGTTAGGGCTTGCGGGGTAGTTATGTCGGATTTATCCCCACTTACCCTTGGGTAGGGAAAGGTTGCAAAAATCTTATACCTTGAATCGAATATTTTTCGGTTGGGTGGGGGCCTGCGGCCTGTGACGGTTAGGTGAGTAAGAGGCCAGGGTCCTTCCTTGTTGACGGTTGGATGAGTGAGAGGCCAGGATCTTTCTTCTCCGTTTTGACCAGCTGGCACTTTGATGGTATCTGGTTGATGTACTCATCTTGGATAGGAAAAGGTTGCGAAAATTCTGTACCTTGAATCGAACATTTTTTAGTTAGGTAGGGACTTGTGGGGATAGCTATGCCAGATTTATCTCCTCCATCCCTTTTTCTTATAAAAAAAAAAAAGAAAGAAGCATTACCGAATTGGGTATGTGTCATAATTAATAATAAGTTTTCAATACCTCAAGCGTTTAATATAAATAATTTTTTTTAAAATTTTTTGTGATGAAATAAGGTCAAAACCAATTAGATATTATAAAAAATAATATAAAATTATAATAACCAATAAGATATTATAATATAGATAAAGTGGTTGAACGCTACGAGGAATAATACGAAGTCCTAATAATCAATATGATACCATAATACAGGAAAGAGATATTTTCATTATTTTTTAAAATAAAATTATATTAATACTTATGGTATTACAAATTGTTTTAGTTCTATTAGTAATTGTGATACATGGCCTAGATGATTTATCGAAGGTGATGGATGAAGAGTTTTTTAGGCAAGAACCACAGGATACTTGGACCTCATCCAATCGTTCAAAATATTAAAGCCCAGAAATGGGACATAAGTGAGATAGCCCAGAAATGGAATTTTTTTATTCTATTTTTCTCTTTTGTATAGAAATTTTATATTATTTCATAGCCGCCTTTGGATATTGATCTGGGACTGCATTCATAAGAACAAAGTGCTACTAAAAAGTAACAACGCTCCAAATCTTGCCCTCTTTTCTCAGTGCGCTTCCTTTTGACCGTGCGGATGTTCTTTGGAATCCAATTTCCTCCATGTTTAGTTGAAGAAATGAGTAAATTTCCTAGTTTCAATAATTAATGTGTCCAAAATTTGGTAACCACACCGAAGATGGCCTGGAGAATAAATAGAAGCCTTGGTCAGATCACTAATGAAATTATTTTCTACAAACAGCTGGTTGTTTGAATTTTTTTTTTTTTACATAATTTCTTAACTTTCTGATTTTAATTTAAATAATGTATGTACTGATTACCATTTGGTAGACCCTATCTTAACGACATCCACTAACCCGTCCTAACCTACTCCTAATGCAATGTCCTAGGAATCGGATAATTATGAAGTTTGGGCTTTGCTTAGCAAAATAGTTGGGCACTTGGATAACCAGGAATTCAATAAATATATAAAGGAGAACTCTAAACTCAAGATTGCTTTTAGATTTTTTTTTTCAGATAAAAGATTTAACTAAAAATCTATATTTTTCTAAGTAAATATTTTTCAGGTAATATTTAAACAAGAAAATAATTTATTCATACTCTTTTATGCAGGGAAAAATATTTTTGAAATTTGTTATTCATGTTCTTTTGTATTATTACTTTCTTGAATAAATGACTAAAATTTATCTATATTTTTTATAATACCTTTTATGGAGATTGGAGGTTGAGGTAGTAGATAACTAAATTATTAAACATTAAGGAGGCATTAGAAATTAAGAGGATATTTTAGAAATAAAATTGAATGTTTACTTTGCTTGTTGGTAAAAAAATGATTTAACCATCCCTAGCTTGAGTAGAGTTTTATTTCATAGATACATGCTACCTAGAAATAGTAACTTGCTTATCTTGAAAAGTGCAAGATCATTGGTAAGTTAGTCAAGAAAAAAAATTGATCAACTTCTTCTTAATATTAATCCATAAAAGAATAGGTCCTTAATTTATTGTATTTACAGATTCCATCCATATCCAAGCATCCAAATACTTGAGGAACAATTACACGGGACCTATAAGCCAATGCAACTCTTTCAAGATCATCATTCCTTCTTTTGTTTTTGCTTTCATGCACACCTTTCTTTCCTCTCCCCTTCCCTATATGTCTTATACTCATAGCTAGATCTGTTTATGAGGCAGGCTGGGCTAGGTTCAAACCAAAAAAAAAAAAAAAAAGGCAATAATATTTTAAGCCCCGGCCTTCGGGCCTCCTTTCTTGAGCCTACTCCATCCTAGGCTTTGGACTCTGAGCTGGGCTTCAAGGCTTTTAACATTTTTTTTCCCTTCATTTGCTAGAGCAATGGTATATGGCCCAACATTTTCTATATTGGTTCAACATTGTTCACTTTGTTGTGTTGTTTGGGCCATTATCCTTTCGGGGCTTTATTTTCTATGTTGGCCACTGCTGCTTTTTTAACTATATATCTAGTTATCATCTTTTTGATGGGCTTTTATTTGAGAATGATTGTTTTATTGTTTAATTTTCATTTCTATACAACAGCTCCTCTACCAAAATGTCTTTCTAGAGCCAAATCCGTCCCTATGATGCAGTGGATGTTTGAAATCCATGAGGCATTCTAAAGTAATTCCATGATCACTCACTTAGTTGTATATTGTTTTTGGGCCTTGGCCTATATTTGCATAAGCTTATGCAGCTCTTATGCCTCAATGTATTGGAATTAGAAGAGAACTTCTACATAAAAATAAGAGGATATAATTAAGTCACATAAGGGAAAATAATCAAACAAAGTATCAATTGTGTACAAGGACTAAAAGTAATATTATAGTCAAAAATAAAGTACCGAGTGTTAAGTTGCATTAAGTTTCAACGTTGAAATAATTATATTTATGGGAGTAAATGAAGAGGATTATAAATAATCACTTGGCAATTTTTATATAAATACTTTGCAATACATCCATAACATATCACAAAGCAATCATGCTACCAAAACAAACCATATCTTCCTCCTCATCTTTGTTCCTTAATCCTTACTATCTAAAATTTTGACCATGCAAATCTCAAATATAAAATATCAGTTAAGAAAATATAAAAAAAACTAATATTTACAAAAAAGTAAAAGAAAACATTTTTGCAAAGCAAATAAAAATAAATAAATAAAATCATCTAAAGAATGGCCATTGTCTTCCTTGTCATCAACCAGATCATCACTAGAGCTAGATGATCCATACATGGAGCCAGGGTTCCACAAATACTTCTTAATATACCCAATCCACAATCATACATTCATACAATCAAAACAACCAAAAATAAATAAGGAGTCTATAACTATAGGTAATAAGAAAATCAAATCCAAGGACCATCTTCAAGACAAATCCAAGCTTGAATCATCTTTGATTTAACTATGTTTCTCCAAGGATTTATCACCTTTTTCCAATGCTAAAGGCTGATTTTGATGCAATTATAGAGATTAAAATAGTCAAAAGATCATGGACAGTAATGCAAGCTTTGAATATCTTAATGAATTCTTACACTAATAGTCTAAATTATCAATGTCACTATGTAAATCATATTCACCATTACATTCTTTTAAATATATATCCAATTGAGACTTTCCAATTTGAGGACCAGATGGTTGGCTCATAAGTTGTTTGTAATCACTAAAGCCACAATCATCATCATGAATTCCAATTGAAGATCTAATACTAGATAAAATGTTGGGAGCATTTTTTCTATACTTATTAAACAAATCATAGAGTTGTCATAATCTTTTTTATATGCACTTTAGCACTCTCATCATCAAGCTTAGTGAAACAGTAGCTTATAAAATGTACCTAATAGTGGGGATCTAATGTGCACAAGACAAAATCAAATTATATTCAGCCCAATACTTATCAAATTTTTGAAGCATACCATCAATCATATTAGACATGAAACTATATGGATGTTTTTTTGCTCCCAACAAACAAATATGAAATTTCTACGCATTCATTTTTGAAGCAAAATATTAGAAGTTAGGTATTTAGTACCATAAAACATGCAAGTTACTTCATAAAATACTTTTAAGAATTTATGTAGTATACGCATTTTTTTTCCATTTCTCTTCATAAAGTGTAAACTTAAAATTTTTATCTCTTTGTGCCTAATGCCATAACACATTCTTGAAATAAAATGTATGATTAAGCATCCAATATGTTAAACTTTATCTCACACAAATATTACAATGCAATTCTTTGTATTTTATTGGAAATTGTTAGTAGCAATTCCATAGAACTTTTTTTTAGAGGAATTGATTTTTTGATGTACTTAATTCCATTACAAATTTTAGTAGCCATATCTTTTTTTAAACTATACTACATAATGAAATTCAAAATATGCTATAACAATGAATTTGAAAACGTTTACCATCGCATGGTAAAGAGTTTTTTTTGCAAGAAATTGATATTTGAAAAAGTTAGACATATAATCATTGTAAGATGCATTGTTTAACAAAATGCTAGACATTTTATTATTTATTTTTCATTTAGTCAAGCACAATGCTATCTCATCTTTTATAGATAGCTGAGGAATCATGGCCCTAGACTGGATAATTCTCTTTTGCAAATTTCAATCATTATTAACCTAGGGAATATAGATATAAATATATTCATCAATTATGTGCTCAAATTTAAATTATTAGAAGTCAAAGAAATTTTATTAGGAGCTTTCATTAACTCTTCCTTAACAAGTTTGCTCTCTTTCATAATAAGAGAATAAATCCCTTCTAGTAGTATGCCTACTCATATTTTTAATCTTAGAACATTTCATAGACATAAAGTACCTGAAGGTAGGTTCTTCTATAATGGTAATTAAAAGGATATTTTTTTCAGCTACCTAAAAAGTGATAAGTAATTTATAAGATTTATCATGATTAAAGTTATGAACTTTTACTGATATGCTTCCATTAGTGAAAGTATGAGCTTTAAGCATGCATCGCCTAATATCATGGTTCCTCTTTTTAGAACATCTTTTTATATGATGTAACAAATGAGAAGATTCTTTATTAGAATTAGCTATAAATAACTTTTATAATACTTGCATTTGGCTTTCACTTTATTATTTTTTTGTAATCCTCTCTGTGTCATTCTGCACTTTAAAATTTAACTTTTGATGCATAGGATTGATATTTTTTAAAAAAATAGCAAGCAACATAATAAATTGGAAGATGAAATATCTCTTAGAATTTTCTAAAAATATAACAATCAAGTCAATATTTCTATAGGATATGTTGCTCTTAGTTTTTCACCATATGAATGTAAAAACAAAACAAATATACTACTAATAGATGGATAAACATTTACTAATTCAAACTTACTCTCATGAATATCATTTAAGTAGACTACTTTACAAGGATTTAGATGTTACAATGAGTCAAACAAAGCTCCAGCCGCCATAGATCAGGATTAGGTGACTAAGCAAGAAAAAAAAAACTTAAAGGGTGCTATAGAGCAACAAAACTGTAATCAATAAATAGATAAATCATTTTTCATCAAATACATTCAAATCACCCATTATCATTGCCTTGTAAGAAGGGCTAGAAAGCTAGGCAAGAGAAAAAAGGTAGACTCAAAAGATGTAATATCTATTCTAAAAAGTATCATTAAAAACAACTTAATCCAAAATCTTCTTCACAATCTTTTTAGAGTGGCCAACAATAGGAGTGATGAAATTATTAAATAAAAAGTGATGGATTGAAAATCATCCAATCCAAAATTTGTTTTAATAAAAAGGGCTGGAGAGTGGTTGTCATACGGAAGTCTTGTATATATATTCTATTGACTAGCGAAGCAATCCAAGAGAGATGATGAATTAGATTTTTTAAAATCTTAAGTGTGTACTGAATTTGAAAAACTGGTGAAGTAAATGTGTAGTAGTATATATATGTCAATTACAGCTAAATGTAATGTTTATGATGAGGAGAAAAAGAGGAAAGCAAAGCATAACAAATACATAATATTTATAGTAATTCGGTGTACCTTAAGCACCTACATCCATTTTCCAAGAATTCCTTGAAAATTTTACTATAATCCTTTAAAGATTATTGTCGGTTTATTTTCTGAGCTTACAAACCTAACCTAGTTGATTTTTCCTTAGGCCCATTAACGATAACCTCATAACAAGTCAATCTTAGATTTGCAATCCAATTCCAATATTTAGATAAGCCTTTTCCCTAGTTTCAATCTCTTTGAAACTAGTTACAACTTTAAAGTTTAAGGAATAATGAAACCAAAAAGCTCTATATAAGAGAAATAAGAGGTTGATAAAGCTCTTGAATATTTTTAAGTTATCTTCTTGATTGAAACCCGCAATGATTGCTTTGAATGCTGGTGGTTGAAATTGATGGTACACTCCTTAAGAATTAAGTCTTTCTTTTTAGAAGTTAACTTTTTAGAAGATTCTCTTAGAAGTTCTTGACTTTTCTTGGATTCTCTTATACCTTTAAATATGTTTGGTGAAGAATAAATATACTTAGAGCCTTCAAAAATCTGTTTATGACTGTTTGAAGATGAGAACTATCCATTTAACATAAATTTCAAGCTTCTATATTTCTAAAAATATAACCATTAATATGTTGTCAGAGCCTGATGAGTCGACTCATCAGACCTTGAGTCGATCCTTAAGTTGACTCACAGTATGTTTAAAAAATTTGAATTTCTATTCTTCCTACTAACGTGACTCATGAAGCACAAGTCTTTCCTTGAGTCGACTCATCAATTTCTTAAGTTGACTCATGAATTGTACTAAAAATTTAGCTCTCTAGATTTTTTTGTTACAGTAACTCATGGACCATGAGTTGATCCTTAAGTCGACTCATGGCTGTGCTGGTTGAAACTCTGCATGCCAGTCCATTTTTCTCTTCTAAATCTTTTCTGATAATTGACTCACTATTTCTTGAGTTGACTTAAAGCCTGTGCCAACTTAAAAAATATGTGCCAACCTTGAAATTTGAAGTTTCAACTTGATTTCCTTTAAATCAACTTCCGAATATTCATTAATTTCTTGCTTTAAGCTTTGAGAAGACAACCAAAGTAGTAAAATTTACATGCTTAAAGATTGATCAACTAGTCTTTTCTTCTACTAAACTTGTAGGGTACCTGAAATATTAATCTCGATACTTCAACAAAATATTATTACCTTGTATATACTCAAATATTTTATTATTCATCAAAATCAAGGCTGGAGCTAATAATCTTTTCTTTTTTGATAATGATAAAACTTGTAAGTATATAAGTGTTGCCGCCGAGATCGTCGTGGTCTGTAGCTGCTATTGGCGCCGGAGTGTGTTCCTTTCGCTATCTGGCCATCCCGTGGTCCTGGACTTGCAAAACAGGGGTTAGTGACCCGGGCCGAGGTTTCCGACGGGGGCACTTCGACGGTCAAGTTAGGATGATCCAGGGGAATAGATCCTCCTGGTCGAGCCCCTCTTGATGGACTCCACGCTAGGAGGAGTGAATGGTGTGAGAGTGGGATGCAAGTGTGTCAGGGGAAGAGCGGCATAGTTAGAGGGATTCTCTGTGTGGCCTTTCCGCCCGTCCTTTCTTGGATTTTCTTGTGGTGCGGTGCTCTCTGGTTGAGCTTGCACCTGTGTTGGAATGGTATTGCATTGCATTACCTCATTTGCCTCGCTTCTTTCGGGCTTTGTAGTCTAGGTTACCATTGGGCACCTATCTTGAGATCTCCACCAGGCTGTCAGGTGCGTGCAGCAGTGTCCCAAGATGCCTTTCTTGATTCGTGATAAGGGAAGCTGTCATATGTTCTGACATTCCTTCTTGTCGCCTCATTCCGAAAAACCTGGCCGTACCTCGATCGGGGGGCCGCCATCCCCGGGATTCGAATCTCCTGGTTGATTTTCTTTTTTGGGTGGTTCAGGTAGTTGGTGAAAAGCGTGGCATCTCGATCAGTGGGCCTCTTCCCTTTCTGGTGTAACCAGTGGTCACAGGTGGTCATTGCGGCCTGGTGGATGTCTCAGTGCAATCCTCGAGCGGCACGTCGGTGTCGTGGGATGGCGGTGCTATCCCTTTGTTCATCGGTGCTTACGCCTGAGTTGGGGGCTGAGCTGGAAAGGCAGGGCTCGACTCCGACCTAAGCATCCCGAGCTCACAGGGTTGCCTTGGCGGAGGAGGGTAGAGCGCGGGCCCGGTCTAGAGGGCTCGACCTCGGAGAGGCTCTAGGTGGCGGAGGAGGGCTGAGTTCGACTCTGACCACGGGGCTCGATCTCCGAGGGGCTCACTCTGGAGGGCGAAGCATGGGCCCGGTCCAGAGGGCTCGACCTCGGAGAGGCTCCACGTGGCGTAGGAGTGCTGAGCTCGACTCTGACCATGGGGCTCGATCTCCAAGGGGCTCGCTCTGGAGGCAGAGCGCGGGCCCGGTCTAAAGGGCTCGATCTCAGAGAGGCTCCACATGGCGGAGGAGGGCTGAGCTCGACTCCAACCATGGGGCTCGATCTTTGAGGGGCTCGCTCTGGAGGGCAAAGTGCGGGCCCGGTCCAGAGGGCTCAACCTCGGAGAGGCTCCACGTGACGGAGGAGGACTGAGCTTAACTCTGACGATGGGGCTCGATCTCCGAGGGGCTCGCTCTGGAGGGTGGAGCGCGGGCTCGGACCAGATGGCTCAACCTCGAAGAGGGGCTCGATCTGGAGGGCGCCGCTTGGCTCCAGCCTGGGCATCCCAGGCTTGCGGGTCTGACCTGGCGGAGGACAGAGCTCGACTTCGACAGGCGGTCCTGTTATCCTAGGGAGCTCAACCCGGCGAAGGAGTTCGAGCAGGGAATCTGACGTGGTGCTTGGCACGGAGGGTTTTTTTGACGTGGCGTCTGACAGCTACTCTACGTCAGCGATCTTGCCACATCATTTGCCTCCCACTCCCGAGGCTCGTTAGTGCACGGCGCTCGGGCCGAAGGGAGTAATTGTGATGCTGACGTGGAAAGGTAAAGATCTGGCATAATGATGGCCATGATTGCTGGCGCTCCATGGAATGGTCCTTCAGGCCAGTGTGGGGGTGCCATATGGCCACGTCCGAGGAGAAATTAATGCTGGCACAGAATTCAGAGCAGTCAGGATGCCTTTTTCACCGATGGGCAGAACGTGGCGTGAATCTGTTGGTGGAGTGGTCGTAACGATACGGATGTGCTGGGTCACTTCGAAATGAAAAGAAGTTCTTGTCCAAAATATCTATTCTTTTGAATCCTCCACACCCGCTGCAGTACCCGAGTCTTCTCCTTCCTCCCGGTTGCCTCAGATCTTCTAAGGAACTAGGTTAGTTTCTTCTTTCTTCGTCCTTTATCAGAGTAGGGTCCTTCCTCTGAGTCTAGGGTTTCCTTCGGATCGAGTCTATCCCTTCATCTCCTTCTTCGAGTCCTTTGCTTCTTCCTTCTTTGGGGATGTCTTGCTTTGGCCCAAACTTCCACCCCACCACCAACCAGGGCGAGGCTGGTCCTTCTGAGCGAAGGCCAGCGTCTCCTTCTTCAGGTGAGGAAGAGGACGCAGCTCGTTTCGAACTTAGCAGGAGGCGCCCTCCTAGTCCAGTACTCATCAGGGGATCGGGGTCCGGCCATTCCCATCCTTCTCGTTCTCCTCCTTCTTCTGAACTTATTCCTGAGTCTGTCCGGTCCATAGGTCCTGGCGGGGTCACCTCGACGATCACTGTTGAGGAACTGGGGACCATCCGGGATGTCTACAGCATCCCGCACTCTGTCCGGCTTTTAATTCCTCATCCAGGGGAATGGGGTACTTCCAGTGGCCCGGGTCATATTGCCTTTTATGAGGAGACCTTTTCTGGGGATCTTCGCTTTCCCTTCTATTCGTTCTTCATGTCAGTGTTGAATAACTATCGCTTGGTTCCTGCTTAGCTAGTACCAAATTCCATTAGGGTCATCTTTTCTTTTGTTGTGCTTTGTCACCTTCACGGGTTTGTTGCCCGATTTTCTCTGTTCAGGGCTTTCTTTGCCTTGAAGCACCACCCGACTAAGGATGGGTGGTGATCCTTTCTTCCCGTCCAAAGGGCATTAAGTTTGAGCTCCCCTCTTCCATCGAGGGATGGAAGAGCAAGTTCTTTTTTGCCACGGTTGAGGGGGTCGATTGGGTCTGGAGTGACCCGGACCAGTCCCCTAACCGAAACTCTATGGTCGATGCGGCTGACCGAGATGACTACGAGCAGCTCCGCACCGCCCAGATCCCTTCTCTCGAGGTTCTGTTGTCATAGCAGAATCTCTCCGAAGCCGGGGTCGACCCAACGAATGGGTTGGGTGAGTTCGACCTGAACCTTTCTTCTCTTTTTTATTTTTTGTGTGCTCCTCACATTGCTTTTTGCGGGCTCTGACTATTGTATGGCTTGTATCCAGGCATGATCTTCATAGAGAGCGACTTGCTGGCGATCACCCGGAAGAGGCTGCCAATCGGGCTGGTCGATGAGCCTCCGTCGAGATGGGTCCAGGGTGAGAGCGCGTCTGCGGCCGCTCTTGCCACGGCAGCCGGCCCGAGTCGGGCGGCAATTGAAGCTGCTCCCGCAGCGCCGGCTGGCCAAAATTCGAGGGTGACCGAAACTGCTCCTGCACCAGTGGAGAGGGCGATGTCTGCGGTGCCAGGGCCAGTCTAGCAGGCAATCCGAAAGGTTCCAGAGTGGCACGGTCAACATGGAACGACCCCCGTCGTGGAGCCCGAGGTGGTTGTCCGGGCAAGGGTCGCAGCTGTTGCCACTGCAACCCCCAGTCCCCCGAGCCCGGCTGTGATCGTGGTCGGGGATGGGGAGGTCTAAGCTGGGGTCGAGCTCGTGACCGAGACACCACCTGCAAGGGTGCCAGGTCCTCGGCCTGTCCCCATTAAGGTAAGTATGACATTCATACCATAAAGCCTTGGAGCCAAAACTGGTTTGAATTCGAAATTCAAACCAGGTCAAAAACTGCCCAAAAAACTCTCACGAAATCCTTCCAGATTTTTGCTTGTCACAGGAAGTGTCGACACTCGAAAATTACCAAGTGTTGACACTTCACAAAGTGTCGACACCTGCAAAAATCCCAGTGTCGACAATTTGAGCAAAGTCAACCATATTGACTTCAGGTGACGGCTAATGATTCTCAATCATTGATTAGCCCAAAAGATCAAATAGAAATCCTCTATGGTGTGTGACCCCATAGGTTTGAACACTAAACCGGTAGCACTGGAACAATTTCAGTACCAGTCAAAGTCCTCATCTAGCAATGATACCCGACGTCCGGATAGGTCGAAGATGCAGAGCACCTCACAAGAACCTCTGGCATATGGTTGCTGCATAATTCATCCCTTTGACCTTACAATGCTCAGGATGACCTAGGGTTAGACTGCCAACCCTAATTTGGTCTATCCAGATCATGTCTCAGCCTCACAAGTTCTGTGACTCTTCACAAGATCTACCCTGGCCAAGATTTTGCTAAATTGAGACATAGTGAGCCATTCACTCCAAATTATTTGGAGAGGTCAATTCCATCTTGATCCACCACCGCTCCACAAGTACTTGACTATACCCAGAAACCTTCTGTCACTGGATTAGAAATCCAGATATTCCGGCACCAAAGTATAGTGAGTTGCTTGCAAGCTGCCATGGTGACCTCAGGTATGAGGGACACATATATCCATATCCCTTCACGAGCAACCCTTTGGCAGAAGGGAGCTCCGCAGATGGTCACGTTCAGTGAAATATCATACACTTCACTTGTATGTCACACCAATGTCTCCACACTTCTTGGTTAAGAGGACAACCAACAAATGTGACATACAACAACCTATGCTTGATACATCGTTGTCTTATAACAATGTATCCTTTGATTGTGAACCGGTTTAAAAACTACTTGATATATCCTCTCTATATCAAAACAAAGTAGTTCAAAGGACTCCATCATACAAGAGTTCATTACAGGAAAATGTAAAATGATGGATAGCCAAAAATAAATAACTTTTATTTATTATTAAATATTCATATACAAATACAAAATATCACAACCGTTTACAGTTTAGACGATTGGCTTTGGGACATAATTTCCAACAACTCCCACTTGGACTAAAGCCAATCAGTATAGAATATCATTTCTATTTTTCGTTTACAACAGTAGAACTCTTGAACTCCGATGGCTTTAGTGAAGGGGTTAGCCAGGTTCTTCTTTCCATCGATCTTTAGAAGGTCAATGTCATCTCGTTCCACGATCTCTCGTACAAGGTGATAGCACTGCAGAATATGCTTTGTGTGGTGATGAGACTTTGACTCTTTGGCTTGAGCAATGGCTGTAGTGTTGTCATACTACACCGGAACAGGACCATCTAGGGAAGGTGCCACTCCTAACTTGCCAAGGAACTTCCGTAACCACACAGCTTCCTTCGTTGCATCTGATGCTGCAATGTACTCTGCTTCGCATACAAAGTCTGCCACAGTAGGCTACTTGGAACTTTTCCAGTAGATAGCTCCTCCGTTCAGGATAAAGACAAAACCTGACACACTCTTGCTATCATCTTTATATGACTGGAAACTGGAGTCAGTATATCCCACAAGTTTCAAGTCAGATTCTCCATAAATGAGCCATTGGTCCTTAGTATTTCGTAAATACTTAAGGATGGTTTTTACCACTTTCTAATGAGCTTCTCCTAGGTCAGACTGGTATCTGCTCACTACACCTAGTGAGTATGCCACACTGGTCTAGTACATGTCATGGTGTATATGATAGAACCCACTGCTGAAGCATATGGGATTCTACTCATGCGCCTCTCTTCAAGAGTTGTCGCACAATTCCTTTTGGAGAGATCAATTCCAATGCCTATCGGGAGATAGCCCTTCTTGAAATTTTTTATGCTGAACCGTTTTAGCACGGTGTTGATGTACGTAGACTGGGATAGTCATAGAAGCCTCTTAGATCTATCTTTATAGATCTTCATACCTAGTATGTAAGAGGCTTCACCTAAGTCCTTCATAGAGAACTGAAATGATAACCAGACCTTTATTCCTTGCAATGCTGCGATGTTATTCCTGATTAAGAGAATATCATCCACATACAGCACAAGGAATACAATCACAGAACCATTAGCCCATTTATAAATGCAAGGCTCTTCTCCGTTCCTAATGAAGCCATACGACTTGATACACTTATCAAATCATATGTTCTAACTCCTTGATGCTTGCTTCAGTCCATAGATGGACATTTGAAGCCTGCATACCTTGAACTCATTTGTGGATGTGAACCTTTCAGGTTGTATCATATACATCTCCTCTTCCAGCTCACCATTCAGGAAAGCTGTTTGGACATCCACTTGCTAGATTTTACCGTCAAAGTGTGCTGCTAAAGCAAGCATAATCTGAATGGATTTGAACATTGCCACAGGAGAGAACGTCTCATCATAGTCTATACCATAATGTTGACGATATTCCTTGGCAACTAGAGGCTTTATAGGTCTCTACCTGTCCGTCTGCATCCCTTTTCCTTTTGAAAATCCATTTGTACCTAATGGATTTTATTTCTTCAGGTGGATCAACCAATGTCCATACATTGTTGATCTTCATAGACTCCATTTTGGATTTCATGGCTCCTAGCCATGACTCAGAGTCAGACCTTTGCAATGCATCCATATAGGTGATCGGATCATCATTGTTCTCATCAAGATCAATGGGATCACCGTCTCGGACCAAGAAACCGTAGTATCTATCTAGTCAGTTCGGTACTCTACCGAATCTCCTTAATAGTTCTGGAGTGGGCTCAGGGTGTGATCTAATCATAGCCGGTTCAATGTGGTCACTTAAATGTGTTGGTTCTTCTACTTATTGAACTTCACTAAGTTCAATCTTAGTGGCTACAATCCCTTCACCAAGGAACTTCTTTTCCAAAAAGATAGCCCTAAGACTGACGAACGACTTTTGTTCCTCAGCTAAGTAGAAGTAATACCCCTTAGACTCTTTCGGATACCCAACAAATAGGAACCGGTCAGACCTGGGTCCAAGTTTGTCCATCTCCAAATGTTTTACATAAGCCGGGCACCCCCAGACCCGAAGGTGTGAAAGTGTTGGCTTACGTCCAGCCCACATCTCATATGGTGTTTTACTAATAGACTTACTTGGAGCCCTATTCAGAATGTAACAGGCTGATTCTAAAGCATATCCCCAAAAGGATACCGGCAGAGAAGCAAAGCCCATCATGGACCGAACCATGTCTAACAGGATTCGATTCCTCCTCTCAGACACTCCATTTAATTGAGGTGTCCATGGAGGTGTCCATTAAGAGAGAATTCCATTCTCCTCGAGATATGCCAGAAACTTGCTGGAAAGGTATTCACCACCTCGATTGGATCGAAGGGTTTTGATACACTTTCTAGTTTATTTTTCTACTTCACTACGATATCGTTTGAACATTTCAAACGACTCAGACTTATATCTCATCAAGAAGACATAATCGAACCTCGAAAGGTCGTCTGTGAAAGTAATGAAATAAACGTACCCACCCCTAGTACTAACATTCATGGGTCTGCATACATTAGTATGTACCAGACTCAGAATTTCTTTGGCTCGTTCACCTTTTCCAGTAAAAGGTGACTTAGTCATTTTCCAAGATGACAGGACTCACAGGTTGGAAGTGAACTATCTTCACTAAAATTGAGGAGACCCGCGGTTTTCAACCTGTTTATCCTGTTCTTGTTGATATGACCTAGCCTACAATGCCATAGGTATGCTTCATTAACATTATCAATTCTAGGGCATTTGCTAGACGTGTATATTATACTAACAGGTCGCGATAGTACATAGATGCCATCATGTATTTATCCATTCAAAATTACAGAACCATTCAAAATGATTTTGCAAACGTCATTCTTTATTAATAGTTCATAACCATACATGGCCAACTGGCCTATAGAAATGATATTTAAAATGAAAGAAGGACAAAAATAACATTCATTCAAAATGATAGTACAGGACTCGAAAACAAGTTTAAGGACTCCCAACGCTAGAACTGGAACTCGGCTTCCATTTTCCATGTTCAAGAACCTCTCGCCATCCTCAAATCTTCTACTAACTTGAAGTCCCTGCAAAGAATTGCAAATATGAATTAGACTTCCTGTATCCAATACCCAGTTAGTAGTATCGCAAATAGAGAAACTACAAGGTGTTATCATAGAAATACCTTGTCCAGGACCATCCTGCAGCTTTCTCTTCTTGGACCTGTTCGGATCAAGGGATGCAATATAAAGAGGACAGTTCCTCTTCCAGTGTCCTTTCTTGTTGCAGAAGAAGCACTTTGCACGACTTTGATCAGCCTTCACTTTCTTGGCCTGACTGGGCCCAGAAGCACTAAGCACCTTTTTTCCTTTATTCTTCTTCTTCCCTTTCTTAAAGGGATGATGCCCTCCCGAGGAACCTCCCACTAGATTCACCACCCCTTTATTCAATTGGTGGTCTTTCTCAAAAGTCTGCAGCAACCCCAATAGACCATGGTAGTTGACTGTAGGCTTGTTCATTCTATAATGATCGAGAAAGTCTAGATAGGAGGAGGGGAGAGAGTTCAAAATCGCATCTTTCCCAAGCTATCAATGCAAGGGACAACCAAGCTTGCCCAGGCGCTCAATCATCTCGATTATGTATAATACATGATCAGTGATCGAGGCCCCATCACAGATCCACACGTTGTAGATAGCACAGGAGACCCTGTACCTCTCAACATCGTCTGGTGTCCCAAAAGACTCCAACTTTTGAAGGATTTCTTCCCGTTGGGCTTTCTCAAACTTGCGATTGAACTCATCGTTCATCGCTGCCAACATGATGCATCGGACCATGGTCCTGTCAGAGAGCCAGTTCTGATAAGTATCTCTAATCGAACTCTGAGTATTGGCAGCAGGGATCTCAGGTGCCGAATCCGTTATCACATACAGGATCCGTTCATGCTCCAGGACAATCCTGAGCCTTTGATACCAGCTATCAAAGTTGGATCCATTGAGCTTCTCGTTGTTGAGAAGAGACTGAAGTAAAATGTTGGAAGATATCTGAAAGGAAAACCAAAACTAATTAGTGTATATAAATTATTAACCTAAAGACATGGACTTAAGTCTAAAGGTCCCTCCCACTATTTTGCTCAGATTGGTAGCCTCTACCTCCAATCCGAGGAATTACTTTAATTCCTTAGCGGGTATTAGAGTCCAATGGACAACACATGAGCCCGACTTTGGCCGGCCCACCCATGTATGTCTAAAGGTAGGTTCTTTACCCGATCACTTCTCCTAGTAACCTCTAGTAATTGGGTTTTGCCCCAAGGTACACTTCGATCGACCTTTGAGCCTCCTATTGAAGGACCTAGTTAGGTCCAACCATTAACATGACAAAATTCAATGCTTTTAACTAACGAATGATCAAGCCTGACTTTGGCCGGCTCACCTGACCACCGTTAAGAGAGTTGCACTGAGCCATCATATTAGGAACATCAATTCCAATAGCTCGATGAACACCTAATCTTTGGATCTGCCGATGAACACCGAACTAATGGACACATTACTATCCCACTTAATGGGAGGCTAGGACTTGGTTATCTCTATAACTTAGTCCTTTTAAGGACCTAATAATTTAGAGGGTTTTTAATCAATGTGATAGATGAACGGATAAGAAGACATGGATCAACCTCCCACTGACCACATCAGTAATCTAGGAGGGTTACACATGACAAATGATTCATGGGCACCTAAAATCAGTCAAGACTAATTAACCTTGGGTGACAAGGGTTAACATGAGTCAATGAGCTATCTAATCAATCCTGATCGACCACATTGGCCAGGTAAGTAAGATCATGGGTTGGATTCCGCCATTAACCGTCTTGCTTAGACACCAACAGAGTTGGCCAGGTAAGAGGTAGCCCCAAAGAACCATGATCACAATGCCAAACTTATCTCGACACTAATCGGTTCATCAGACTCGATTAGACTAGCCTAGAGACTCGGGCTTTCCACTGAGCCACAAATTAGATCCATTTAGATTATGAACTAATCAATCTAACTATTAGATAGATCTAGAGAAAAAATTCTAATCTCAACTTTTGATTAGATTAGTTCTCTAACTTGTCCAATGAATCTAAACTTAGGTTTAACCCAATTAAGGACCTAATAGAAGCTAACCCATGACCCCTAAGGCTTATTGAAATGATTTAAGATTTTTGAATCATATTTCTAAAGTACTTAGTCAATCTTAATTCAAAATTAAGTTCAATAGCCTTAAATAAATTAAAATAATTTTAATTTATCATGTAAAATAATTTTACAACAAACTCAAAATTAAAATTCACTGTTTTTAGCATTTTCTGTAGCCAAGTGTCGACACTTCAAGAGCAAGTGTCGACTCAAGGCCTGAGACAGGAAACAGAAAACAGAACAACATGTTTTCCGTCATGCCTCGAGTGTCGACACTTCAAGGGTCAAGTGTCGACACTTCAGGGTCAAGTGTTGATACTTCAGGGTTAAGTGTCGACACTCCAGCCTGTCACAGAACAAAAACAGAAACCAGATCTCAGAAAATTTTCCCATGAGCCGACACTTCAAAGGCTAAGTGTCGACTCACAGCCTGAGACAAAGAAAAATAGTGATTTTAAATCCGATGTTTCTCCAAACATAAAATCAAAATTGATCAATAAAATCTTTTAGATCTTATCTAAAGTGTCTTATGATCATGACATTAGATTAAAACATTTTTAACCTACAAAAATTATTTCTTCTTGTTTTCTTTTTCATGAGTCAATCACAGTAGCACCCCTACACGCCATAGGAGACCCCATTGAATGGGAAGAGAGGGTCTTGCAGCCCTACTTCTCTCCTATGACTGGATGGCCTGGTGAAGTACTCAATCCAAGTACTTAAGAAGAAAAGGGATGTTATTTGCATGTTAGGATCATTATACTACAAAATGAACCTATTGCTTTGATACCATTGAGGATGAAAAACACCTACACCTAGCAAACATTATGCAAGAAATAGGGCAGAGAATATGCATTTTTAAAATATTTTTAAGACATGCATAGCGGAAGGCTCGGTAGATAGATCTAAACCATCTACCGATCTGCCCGACAGGATCTAGTATAATAACCTAGCCTGCATATAAACATCAAAGCAAGAGAAAACATAAAAGTACCATACCTTTTCCACAAGAGAGAAGCCAAGGAAGTGCAGTGAGAAGGAGGAGGGCACTTGAGCCACACACACGTCTAGCCTCTACAGGATGTCCACACCTGGGCTCGACTCTGATCAACTCCCTCGGAGTGCTAGCTCTTCGGGATCCGTGGGCTGAACTTCTTCTTCCAGGAATATAAGAAAGAGAGCAGGGACCCCTTTCCAAAACCTCTTTCCCAAGACCTAGCTTGATTGCTACGTGGCTCACACCCAATCCCTAAACCTCTCACAAAGCCCTTCTTCTTCCTCTCTTTTCTTTTCTCTCTTGCTGTTCATGTAACCTCAGTAGCCACTACAAAGACCTTTATTTATAGGGGCTGCCATGAGAAGGAGAAGAAGGAAGGAGGAGAGATGGAGGGAGAGAATGGAGGAGAGGATCAAGGCCATTCTAAATGGGTCCAACCCATTAAGGTAAGTATGACATTCATACCATAAAGCCTTAGAGCCAAAACTAGTTTGAATTCAAAATTTAAACCATGTCAAAAACTGTCCAAAAAACTCTCATGAAATCCTTCCAGATTTTTGCTCATCACAAGAAGTGTCGACACTCGAAAATTGCCAAGTATCGACACTTCACCAAGTGTCGACACCTGCAAAAATCCAAGTGTCGATAATTGGAGCAAAGTCAACCATATTGACTTTAGGTGATGGCAAATGATTCTCAATTGTTGATTAGCCCAAAAGATCAGATAGAAATCCTCTATGGTGTGTAACCCCATAGGTTCGAACACTAAATCGGTAGCATTGGAACATTTCCAGTACCAGTCAAAATCCTCATCTAGCAATGATACCCGACGTCCGGATAGGTCGAAGATGCAGAGCACCTCACAAGAATCTCTGGCATATGGTTGCCGCATAATTCATCCATTTGACCTTACAATGCTCAGGATGATCTAGGATTAGACTGCCAACCCTAATTTGGTCTATCCAGATCATGTCTCAACCTCATAAGTTCTGTGACTCCTCACAAGAACTTTCCTAGCCAAGATTTTGCTAAATTGAGACATAATGAACCATTCACTCCAAACTATTTGGAGAGGTCAATTCCATCTTGATCCACCACCGCTTCACAAGTACTTGATTATACCCAGAAACCTTCTGTCACTGGATTAGAAATCCAGATAGTCCGGCACCAAAGTATAGTGAGTTGCTTGCAAGCTGCCATGGTGACCTCAGGTCTGAGGGACACATATACCCATATCCCTTCGCGAGCAACTCTTTGGCAGAAGGGAGCTCCGCAGATGGTCACATTTAGTGAAATGTCATATACTTCACTTGTATGTCACACAAGTGTCTCCACACTCCTTGGTTAAGAGGACAACCAATAAATGTGACATACAACAACCTATACTTGATACATCGTCATCATATAACAATGTATCCTTTGGTTGTGAACCGGTTTAAGAACTACTTGATATATCCTCTCTATATCAAAACAAAGTAGTTCAAAGGACTCCATCATACAAGAGTTCATTACAGAAAAATATAAAATGATGGACAGCCAAAAATAAATAACTTTTATTTATTATTAAAAATTCATATACAAATACAAAATAGCACAACCGTCTACAGCCTAGATGATTGGCTTTGAGACACAATTCCCAACACATGAGAGGTGGACTCTAGAGTCTTGATGATGAGGGTTCTTGCATGATAGTGACTCTCCAATTTAGATAAGAAAAGCTCAAGAGTTCTTGTGGGATTTTTAAGTTTTTGAAATCTTTCATTCTTAAAACTTGATAACCTTGGTCTCTTGAGATAAGAAAATTCCTTGAAATTCTCTTTGATAGATGCCCCTTAGAGAAGGATTCTTGGCCGACTTCTCCTTGGGATTTGGCAACAACATCAGAAAAATGGGCGCTACTTGGTTAGGCTTCCTTCTGCTTTACTCTTAAAAATAATGGCCCTAATTCATGAAATATGGCCGACCAAGGATGTGACATGGCATTTGGTGTTGTCTCAATGAGGTAGCAAGTGGTGTTGTCCCAATGAGGTGGCAAGTGATGTCTAAATATATCATGTGATGTTGTCCAAAATCTTGAAAAGGTAGCACCAAGAAGTGGTTATTATATAGCAAGTGACTTGGGCTAGCACATGGAGTCCCTTAAAATTCTCTTTGATAGATGCCCCTTAGAGAAGGATTCTTGGCTGACTTCTCCTTGGGATTTGGCAACAACATCAAAAAAATGGGCGCTACTTGGTTAGGCTTCCTTCTGCTTTACTCTTAAAAATAAATGG
The DNA here is from genome assembly GCA_021397845.1 of Areca catechu. Taxonomy (NCBI): domain Eukaryota; kingdom Viridiplantae; phylum Streptophyta; class Magnoliopsida; order Arecales; family Arecaceae; genus Areca; species Areca catechu. The sequence continues at coordinate 207,656,290 of CM038039.1, read as the reverse complement.
CCCTAATTCATGAAATATGGCCGACCAAGGATGTGACATGGCATTTGGTGTTGTCTCAATGAGGTAGCAAGTGGTGTTGTCCCGATGAGGTGGCAAGTGATGTCTAAATATATCATGTGATGTTGTCCAAAATCTTGAAAAGGTAGCACCAAGAAGTGGTTATTATATAGCAAGTGACTTGGGCTAGCACATGGAGTCACATGGCTTATCTTGAGTTAGCACATGGTATGTTGGGTTGTCACATGGGATCACATGTGTCTTGACTTGATTGCACTTGGTATCTTGACTCAAAACTAATTAAACCAACCAAATAACTAAAGCCCCACTTGATCAATTGGAACCTAATTTGATCAAAAGGCATAGACATGTAAACAAATATTTCAACTTGGTAAAAAGGGTTTAGCCACAAAGGCTTTAAAATAGGGTTTATATAAAAACCCTAATTAAAGTTGGTAAAAAGGGCTAACTAACACTGGACCATTTATGATACAATTTAAATTAATTTTTTTTTTATAGACTTAATTTTGAGTCCAGGGATTTTTACAGGGACTCAATTTTAGGGTTTAGCTTAAACCTAACTAATAACAAAATTCAAGATAATTATTTACAAGTGTGGTTTGGGCTTAGGACTTCTCTCACAAGTGATCCACAGGGATGTGGGTTCGACCTGTCTATTTCTTCTGGCACTGATATCCGCACCAATTCTTCTCGGGTGGGAGGAACTCGATCCTGTCGAGTATGGGTTAACCTTGCTATGATAGTGCTCTAGTAAGTCTGGGTCAATTCTTTGCAAGTCATCTCTGGTGATCCAAGAATCATCAGTCTTGAGTCATCCTTGCCAATGAACCAGATATCCCTGATAGTCTTTGCACCGAGTAGCGATAATCTTGTCATCGAAGATCTGCTCGATCCTATCTCTCCGGGCTGGTAGTATGGTAGGTGGACACACATGGATTGGCTCACTCTCAAGAATTGGATCAGGCCTAAAAGGCTCACTAGGAATCAACATTGGCTCCCTATACTCTAAGGTCTGAAATGTTGAAAGTAGGACTAATACCTAATTTAGGTGGCAACTCAAGCACATAGGCATTAGATCCAATTTTCCTAATTACTTTGTATGGTCCATTACTACGGGCATGCAACCTTTTCATGGTTCCAGGTAGGAACCGTTCAGGTCGTAGTTTAACCAAGACAAAGTCTCCTTCATTGAATTCTTTGAATCTTTTCTTAGAATTATCCTTGGTTAATGTATGACATGTTAATGAAAATTTAGCATGAATTCTTAATAGATGCCATAAGGTTCTCCAGAAATATGATGCAAACTTAACATGCTTAATGAATGTATGTAATATGCTAACCTCTATAAAGTATAATCTAATGGTCCTAGAAACATGGGAAGCTTTAGGAAAAGGTAGGAAATAAGAAGTGGAATTGGGGGTGACTTGGTAGGGTAGGAAATAAAAAAAGGGTTCGGGGATTTGTCTTAAGACTAATAGGGTTGACCTTAAGGGTTGGACAATAATTCACACCTACAAGGAATAAAGGGTCCACTTGATAAAAAATGGGCCTCTAATCTCAGAGAAGAGATCTTCAATTATGACCACAGGGGTGAAGTCTTCCCGAGGGTAATGGACTAAATAAGCTAAGTCCTCACCAATTTTCTCTTGTTCTTGGATTTCAGGACTAGGCTCTATGACTTGAGTCTCTTCTAGTGTTTCCTCAGGTAAGGTCTCAGTAATAGGGTTAGGTTTCTCATGGATCTGTTTTTCTAAGGGTCCTACCAGTACAGTTTTAATCAGGGTACAGTCATGGTCAACTAACTCTGGGCTGACTTCAGTCTGGGTGCCTACTGGGTTAGCTAATTCTAGGTCAGCCATAGGTATCTCCTCTTTTCTCTCATACTCATCAATTAAGTTCACCTCAGCTTCATACACTTCTTCTTCAATGTTATCTTTGTGAACCAATGAGGTAGCAGGAGTAGGTCGGTTAAGAGAAAATTGGCTAGGATATGGGCTAGTAGGGGTGGGTCAGCTTGGATTAGTGTTGAGTTGGCTCGGGTAAGAATTGGATAGACTCTGTTGGGGAATGGGTCGACTCGGGTGGACTTGACTAGATCCTAATTTTTGATAAGAGGCACTAATCCTAATGGGTTCTGGTTAACTAAGGAAAACCTGACTAACATTTGGCTGATACCTAGGGGTTATGGGTTTCTTAGGTTTATAGGATATGGGCTCAGATCTATGGGTCATGGATCTGGGTTCGTAGGAGCTGGGTTCATAGGATCTGAGTGCATAGGAACTAGGTTCATATGATCTGGGTAGGTACTTTTTTCTAAGTTTAAGTTTCATGTCGCTCCAGGTAGTTATGGGTATGTCTCTTCTTCGTTTGATCATTCTTTCAATATCATCCCAGTAAATTCTAGCCTGGCAAACTAACTTAAGCTTAGCAATTTTAAACTTTCTTTCATCAGACACTAGTTCTCTCTTAAAATACAGATCCATACCTTTTTTTCAATCAATATAATCCTCAAGATCAAGATCACCACCAAAGGTAGGTGCTTCTAACCTAATGTAACTAGTGGCTCTCTCATCCTGGTCTATGAAATCATAATTGGATCTCCAATGGCTAGTCTCCCAGATTGGGTCCTGGTATGGGGCTCTCCTAGGATTGGGCTCCAGGAATGGGTCAAGGTGTGGGGTTCTTCTAGGGTTGGGTTCCAGGAATGGGTTAAGGTGTGTCACAAATTTAGGCTTAGTACGGGTCTTTCAGGTCCTTTCTAGGTTTTCTAAACGGTCATCTAGTTGGTCAAACCTATTATTCATTTGGATACATTATTCAATCATGAACCTTAAAAAGATTTCAAGGTTAGACTCCATGAGGCTGGGTTAGGTTTGGACTAGTGGTATAGTGTTCTTAATCTACTAGCCATGCAATGCAATCACACAGAACTCGAGCTAGGGTTTCCTAGACCTAGAGCTCAAGTAAAAAGGGTCAGCTCAAATTATAGCTAATTCAGCAATTATCCTATCCACTGGCCAGGTAAGATATGGGGTCGTGAGAGGCTCCCCTTGCTCTTGCAGGGTCCTAATTAAAAACCACAAAACCACTTAGGACGTTTACCTCTGGATCTCTAGCCCTAGATACCAGATTCAAATGATAAATAAAGGATTGGGTGCACTAGCTTTCACACAATACTTGGAACTCGACCAGTTGGTGTCCCTAGCTTACTAGTACAAATTAAGTCTAATTGATTTTAATTAGGCTGGGTTCGGATGCAAAAGAAGGTCGTTATGGGCCTAGGACAGGTGATGAAATCTTGCCCTGATCTGAGATGCTCAAGTGCCCTTAAGATTAGGTTACTGGATGATGCAGTCACACAAATATGAAACCCTAGATGCACCAAAATTAAAATATTTAAAAATAATAGAAAAATAAAAATTAATTAAAATTTTAAATTATTTACAAAATTAATTTTAGATCTGATTAATTTTTGATTTCCAATCTCGGGATGTCACATCCGGTTATAGCTCATTACTCTCATGGGTCGTGACAGTATACTTGTGTATACTCATTCAGGAGGCATGATTTCCTTCTATAAAAAATAGAAAATAAAAAAAAATTCTAATTATTTTTGAGATTAAATAGAGGATTAACAAAGGATTATCAAAAATTAATTACTAATTTTTTTGAATTTTCTTAGATAGGTTTTATACAGTTTTAATTTCATCCTAGTTCTAAGTATGCAAAAATTTCACAACTAGAAGTTAAATCCCAGTTTAACCTTCGCTCTGATACTAAAATGGTGCGGGATAATTATAGAAACTTAATATACTGATTATTAACCTAATTAACAGAGAAAAATAAAAATTAATTTTTTTAGGGTTTTCAGTTTTTAAAGACTCGAAGGAGATAATTAAGCAAAGTAGTCTACTATTTAATAACCCATAAAGTAAATCTACAAAGTAAACTAGAAAAATAGGATTTGATGGCTAAGAAACCACTGTAAACTAGGGTCTACTTATCAAAGAATCAGAAATCAAAGAGTAGGAAATGGTTTTTGAATTTTACCAATGAAGATGTTTCTCTCTAAAGTAGATATGGCTGGACTCTCAAGAATCTTGCGGCAGGGCTTCAAGATCTCGATCTTCGGGCTCCGATCTTCCGCGATACTGGTTCCAAGGCAAGAACATCCTGATATTAATCCTTGATCACCTGCAATCACTCAACAAAGGAAAATCTCTCAATTAGGAAGTAGTAAAGAAGGAAAGAGGATGGAAAAGTGAAAGGAAAAGAGATGAAAGTGGGCGGCTAGGATTTCTCGGTGTCTGGATCTGTAAGGCCTCACACCCCGCGATGCTCCGAAGAACAAAGAAAAGGGCCTCACACCCCGCGATGCTCCGAAGAACAAAGAAAAGGGCCTCACACCCCATGATGCACATAGCAAAGGAATTGGATAGAATGTCACTTTATTTCATCAATAATTCATCAATAATACAGGAGGGGTTGATGGGGTATTTATAGACCATCAACTGTGATGTAACGAATACAAAGACTAGCATTGGTTTCCCTTGGGTAGCAACTCCTTGGAATTCCTTCTTCTGGGGTCATGACTCTTGAGTTTGATCTTCCTTGGACTTCATCCTTTCTTGGGCGATCTTGATGGATGGTGGTGTGTGGCCAGGATTGTTTCTTGAATGGCCATGAGAGGTGGACTCTAGAGTCTTGATGATGAGGGTTCTTGCATGATAGTTGACTCTCCAATTTGGATAAGAAAAGCTCAAGAGTTCTTATGGGATTCTTGAGTTTTTGAAATCTTTCATTCTTAAAACTTGATAACCTTGGTCTCTTGAGATAAGAAAATCCCTTGAAATTCTCTTTGATAGGCGCCCCTTAGAGAAGGATTCTTGGTCGACTTCTCCTTGAGATTTGGCGACAACATAAGAAAAGTGGGAGCTACTTGGTTAGGCTTCTTTCTGCTTTACTCCTCTTAAAAATAAGTGGCACTAATTCATGAAATGTGGCTGACCAAGGATGTGACATGGCATGTGGTGTTGTCCCGATGAGATGGCAAGTGATGTCCAAACATATCATGTGATGTTGTCCAAAATCTTGAAAAGGTGGCACCAAGAAGTGGTTATCATGTGGCAAGTGACTTGGGCTAGCACATGAAGTCACATGGCTTGTCTTGAGCTATCACATGGTATGTTGGGTTGTCACATGGGATCACATGTGTCTTGACTTGATTGCATATGGTATCTTGATTTGGATCCCCTCTTGTATTACAGGACTCAATAACTAACTAATCATATGACTCCAAACTAATTAAATCAACCAAATAACTAAAGCCCCGCTTGATCAATTGGAACCTAATTTGATCAAAAGGTATAGACATGTAAATAAATATTTTAACTTGGTAAAAAGGGTTTAGCCCCAAAGGCTTTAAATAGGGCTTATATAAAAATCCTAATTAAAGTTGGTAAAAAGGGCTAACTAACACTGGACCATTTACGACCTAATTGAAATTGGGGGTTTTTTTTACATACTCAATTTTGGGTCCAGGGATTTTTATAGGGACTCAATTTTTGGGTTTAGGCTAAACTCAACTAATAACAAAATTCAAGATAACTATTTACAAGTGTGGTTTGGACTTAGGGATTCACTTACAGGTGATTCACAAGGATGTGGGTTAAACCTATCGATTTCTTCTGACCCTGGTGTCCACACCAACTATTCAGGTGAGCCGACTCGATTGAGAAGAGCTGACTCGATCAGAGTTCAGTTTCTGCATGTCTGAGAATCCGAGCCGACTTGACCCAATCGAGCCGACTCGAATCCCAGTTTCTGAAGTATACCGGCTAGTTCCAGATTGACGTTTTTGAATCCAAAAATTGCTCCAACGGTTAGATTTCGACTTCCAAGGCATTCCAACATTCTTTTTAACTTGGGATCAGTTTCCAAAGGTATAAATGATGGATTTGAATAAGTTTTGAAGAACTTTTATGAGGATATTGAATATTCAAAAGAGCATTCAAGCTAGAGCTCAAGATTTCACCAAACTCCTATTAATTTCTTGAGTCATTTACTGAAGAAGTTTGAAAGCCTTAAAGAACATTAAAAGAGCAATCAAGAAGGCTTCTAAAAGAGATTCAACTACAACCATCCGACAAAGTTTGGTTTGTCTTTAGTATTGCTTCATTTGTAACTTTGTTTTGAATTGTTCCAAGTACAGTAGGGACTGTAGCTTGGGTATTGTTTAAGGTTTTTTGTGAGCCTTGAAAACCAAGTTTGGATTGTTATTGAGCCTGAAAAAACTAACGTTGTATTGGGTTCTTGGTGATCCCGATGTAAAACCAAGATTGGATTTTGGTTTGTGAGCCCGGTGTAAAACAAACTGGCTGTATTCCATTGTGAATATAGTAGAAATCCCAAGTAGTATCTTGGATAGTGGACATAGGAGTTAGGTTGCTTCGAACCACTATAAAATTTGTAGTATTTGTGCTTGTTTGTATTTGTGTTCATTTACTTGCTTCCGCATTTAACACCCAACTCATTTCACTCACCACACTAAGATTTCAAAAGGGTACATATTTGTGAAAAAGTTTTCATACCAATTCACTCCCCCTCTTGGGTAGGCCATCTGGGTAACAAATTGAAATCCCTCTGATAATGGCTATCCACCCATCACCTCCTCTAGCTAAAGAATCATAGAACTTTCTAATCAGATATGGGTAGTACCTCTCTTGCATAGAGCAGAACCCCTCATAGTTTGTGGATCTGATCCAATCCCCGATGGAAAACCCCTCTGGTGCGGACACCACAGCTCGAAAGAGAATTCAACCCAATCTAATCAAGCCAGACTCATTATGGATTTCAATGGATTAAGTTAATTCTACTTTTGGTTTCAATGTTATTTCTTTAATTGAACATGAGTCCTGTAAATAGGAAAATTTGTTTCTTTGGTTGAGTTTGAGCCCTGTAATTAGGGTTGGGCTTATTTCAATTGGTCCTTTGAGTCCAATTAGGATCAATTTGGTCTTGTAATTAGTGAATTTACAAGTTGGGATCAAGTTTGGTTTGGGTTGGGTTCAAATTAAGCAAGAAGATTTGAAGATTATGTGAGACAAACCATTTCAACAAACCTTGTCAAGTTGGAGCGCCACTTCACCAAGCATAGTTGGAAGCCACCTTACTTTTCTTACCAACATGGAGGACAACTCACCATGCCACTTCATCCATCTTGGGTGCCCAAAATCAAATTCAAAAGGGAGGTGGCCGACCACATTATTCTCCATGAATCAAGGAAGTTTTAAACTCTACACACTTCATGGTTATAACCCCTCCCACTTCCCACTCCATGAATCTTGTAACTCTCCTTGAAATTCGAATTTTCAAAAGGCTTTGGAGGGCTATAAATACCACTCCAAACCCACTTGTAGAAGATGATTCATGAATGAAAAAATTCTAAAGTTTTTACTTCCATTTGTGTTATGCAAATGTCCTCTGAGAGGGAGAGGGTGAGAGGCCCATAAGTTTTTCATTTAGCCAACCTAGTCACCTCCAAATATCCTTCATTCAACCAAGGATTGCACCATCTTCCATCAACTGAAGGATGCCCATCAACTTTAGCCAAGGAGTCCAAGCATTCCTTCTTCCAAGGAGTCTTTCCTTTCAAACAAGCCACTACATTTCCATCACCAAATCGCCACTTCTAACCCTCTTTCAAAATTATTTCTGCTCCATTCTTCCATCCCTTCCCATCACTAATGAGTCCCCTTGCAGGATCCTCCATGGTCGCAAGCTAAAGAGGAGATGTACTTTGCCTTGGAACCGACATCATGGAATTCTTCATCCTAGGTGTGATAGTTTTCTAGTTCAAGTCATCAATCCATTGAGTGCTGAAATTTGATCCATGCCAACAGAGTGTGAGAGCTCAATATTGGTAAGTGAACCTTTCTTTACTCTTAGGTTTGAATATTTGAATGGTTTATGTCCTAGTTGGAATGATTTCCCAACCATTTGGTCCAATCTTCTGGATTAAACAAGAACTATAGTTTGGGTTACCTTTAATCCATTGTTTAGCCTTCCTTCATATGATTCCTATGCTTATCTTATGAATGAATTTTGATTATGTAAGTAGGGATCATTGCTCAACCAAACTTGTTAATCTTCTTATTTAGAAATCATCCTTTGCATGCCGCATCACCCTCATGGTTAAAATATTTAAAATCTATGCACCGTCTGCATGCAATCACCCACCCGGTGACTCTCTCGACCATGGGTGAAGGAGGGGGTGCTCGAGTCTGTCTCCTCTCCTCCACATCGTGCTTAGCCTTGGAATGGTGTTCCCTTCCACTCAAGTGACCAGAGAAGGTCGTGACCTCTTCTCCCGGTGTGCCAACTCTTTTTCTGGCCCCATCTCCCACGGATCCAAATGGAAGGGATGAGATCAAGACAAATGGAAGGTGAAGATCAAGGATCCTATTGTTGGGAGGTCTAAGGAGTGTTTTGGAAAAGATTTAAGAGAGAGAATGAAATTTTGGAATGAAAATGAGGTTGTGGGTGTGCCCTAAAGAAATAGAGCATCTGCCGGTGAGTTGACTCATGAAGTTGTCCCTTGAGTTGACTCATCAATGAGTAGACTCATGGTGAAAATGCATGAGCCAACTCAAGCACTAAGTTGAGTCCAAATTAAATTTTTCTTGAAAAAGATGATTAAGGGGTTTAACTAACAATCTTTAGGATATTTAGAGTGATTCAAAGAGATATAGATTCAATCAAATTGAGATTACTAAGAGCAAACATTTAGGAAAGATGAAAAGTCAACTCAAAAGGATCTATCACTTCTAGCTCTCTTCAAATCATTCAAAATCTATCTTTACTAAGAATTTGATAAAGATATCTGCTAGTCATCTATCGATACTTACAAAATCAAGCAATACATCATCATTTTGTACATGATGACTTATGAACTGATGTCTTATCTCAATACATTAACTTCTTGAATATTGAACACAATTTTTAATTAGATTAATTATACTTCTATTATTACATCTTATGAGGATTTTGTTTAATTTAATACCAAAATCTTTGAGTTATTATTTAATCTATAAGATTTGAGCATAATAACTTTCAGCTGCTATATATTCGGTCTTAAATATAGATAGTGCAATTACATTTTTTTCTTGCTAAACCAAGAGATTAAATTCACTCCAATAAATTGATAGGTTTCACTTGCACTTTTTCAATCTAACTTATATCTAGCAAAATCAATATCAGAATATGCAATAAGTTTAATTAATGATTGTCTAGAATATCATAATCTAATATTAATAGTACTAGATAAATATCCAAGTAATTTTTTAACAGCTAATAAGTAATTCCTTAAGGTTTGATTGATACCTAGCATACATGCAAAAACTAAATATAATGTCTAGTCTACTTTTAGTAAGATAAAACAAAGAATCAATAATACCTCTATATAATTTTTAGTCAATACTCTTACTACTTTCATCTTTGTTAAGCTTATAGAGGGACTCATAGGTATGCCAAGTATTTTTATCGTCACCATCCCAAACTTCTTTAGTATCTCTTTAGTGTACTTCGCTTGGTTGATAAAAATTTTCTCTTTAGTGTACTTCGCTTGGTTGATAAAAATTTTCTCTTTAGTTTGCTTGATTTAAAGTTTGAGAAAAAAGTTTAGCTCTCTCATCTTAATAATAAAGAGTTGTTAGGCTAAGTTTCTGTAATGAAAGAATCTCATTGTATTAATTGTAAATTATTGAAACAACCTACTTTACCTTTCTTTTTATATTAATCTACTTTTGTCGCAACCTTTGATCTTGTTCATTCTGATGTATGGGATCTTGCTCCTATAGCATCTATCGAAAGAGCTGGATATTATGTTATTTTTGTGGATGATTATACTAGATATACATGATTATATCTCTTGCATGCTCGCTTCGATTTTTTAAAAAATTATATAAAATTTTCCATCATGGTCAAAACATAATTTTTCAAATATATCAAAATTTTGCATTTTGATTCCGGTGGTGAATATCTATCCCAAGATTTTAGCATTTATCTTAAATCTTAAGGTTCCGCCTCTTAATTATCATGTGTCGAGACATCCCAGCAAAATTATGTTTCTAAAAGAAAATATCATCATATTGTTGAAACTGTCCATACTTTACTTATTTCCTCTTTTATTCCAAAGGAGTTGTGGGGAGAAGCTATGAATACTACTGTATATTAAATTAATCATCTTCCTTCTAATGTTATTGATAATGTTTCTCCTTTTGCCATTTGCATAGTTCATCTCCTAAATATAGTTATCTTCATATTTTCGGATGCACTTATTTCATTCTTCTTCCAAAACAGAGTTTGATAAGTTATCTAAGAAAAATATAATATGTGTATTTTTGGGATAAGCCATTCAACAAAAAGGATATAGATGCTATGATCTTGAAGCATGTAAATTGTATATTTCATGACATGTTACTTTCTGGGAACAAATACCATTTTTCTCTCTCCTACACAGTCTCGCTCCACTGAACCACTTCTTAATCCCTTCCTCTCTACTATAAATAATCCCACTAATCTTATAGAGTAAGTTAAACAAGAGGAGACTGACGAATACTTTGCCCCTCCTATCGATTCTCCTGAAGATGATCCAACATCACATACTTCTGAGAGATGTTATTCTTTACACTCCAACTGCCAACCACCTACTCATTTCAGTGATTATCATTGTTACCTATCCACCATTCTTTTTCTTTACGAACCAAAAATCTATCATGAGGCCTCTTCTAGTCCTCATTGGTAGCAAGCTTTGATAGAAGAGCTTGTGACTTTGCAGAAGACCAATACTTGGGGACCTTGTTGAATTACTTCTTGGCAAATCCATAGTTGGATGCAAATGAGTCTACAAAAATCAAGACCAAAATAGATGGTTCTATCGAGCATTATAAAGCTTGACTTGTTGCAAAAGGATTTACACAAGAGTATGTCATCGACTTTGAAAAAACATTTGCTCCGATAGCTCACATGACTATTTATCGTTTCTACCAGTTGCGTCCATTAAGAAGTGGTCTATATATCAATTCAATATCAAGAATGCATTTTTAAATGGTGATCTATCCAAGAAAATATATATGATTCTCTCTCTAGGTCTATCTCAACAGTCGTATCAAGTTTGCAAACTTTGGCGAGCTCTTTATGGTCTCAAATAAGCTCCATGAGCTTAGTTTGAGAAATTCCAACATTCCATGCTCAATTATAGGTTTCAACAGAGCTAACATGACATTACCATATTTGATCGATTTTCTTTTTATGGGATTGTGCTACTTTTACTTTATATTGATGATATGATCATCACTAGCAGTGATACTTAAGGTATTTAAGATACCAAGCAGTATTTAAAGACCTGCTTTAACATGAAGGATTTTGGTATCCTTCATTATTTTCTCAGCCTCTCCGAGCGCGCGCCCTCTGGACCGGGTCCACCTTCTGCCCTCCAGAGCGAGACCCTCGGAGGCTAGTGCCCTGCGATCGAGGTCGAGCCAAGAGCTCACCCGCCGATATGGAGCCTCTAAGAGCGTGCGCCCTCTGGACCAGGTCCGCCTTCTGCCCTCTAGAGCAAGACCCTCGGAGGCTAGTGCCCTGTGGTCGAGGTCGAGCCAAGAGCTCACCCACCGATGTGAAGCCTCTCCGAGTGCGCGCCCTCTAAACCGGGTCCATCTTCTGCCCTCCAGAGTGAGACCCTCGGCGGCTAGTGCCCTGCGATCGAGGTCGAGCCAAGAGCTCACCCGCCGATATGGAGCCTCTCCGAGCACGCGCCCTCTGGACCAGGTCCGCCTTCTGCCCTCCAGAGCAAGACCCTCGGAGGCTAGCGCCCTGTGGTCAAGGTCGAGCCAAGAGATCACCCACCGATGTGGAGCCTCTTCGAGCGCGCGCCCTCTGGACCGGGTCCGCCTTCTACCCTCCAGAGCAAGACCCTCGGAGGCTAGTGCCCTACGGTCGAGGTTTAGCCAAGAGCTCACCCACCGATGTGGAGCCTCTCCAAGTGCGCGCCCTCTGGACCGGGTCCGTCTTCCGCCCTCCAGAGCAAGACCCTCGGAGGTTAATGCCCTGTGATCGAGGTTGAGCCAAGAGCTCACCCACCGATGTAGAGCCTCTCCGAGCGCGCGCCCTCTGGACCGGGTCCGTCTTTCACCCTCCAGAGCGAGACCCTCGGAGGTTAGTGCCTTGCGATCGAGGTCGAGCCAAGAGCTCACCCGTCGATGTGGAGCCTCTCCGAGCGCGCACCCTCCGGACTGGTCTCGCACTTCGCCCTCCTCCACCTAGGCATCCCCGCGAGCTCTAAGCACCTAGGATGGAGTGAGCCTTGCCATCCTAGCTCGGCCTCAGCCCGGACGAAGTCCTCACCAACCGAGGACATCGGTGAGCCGCTTAAGGACCGTACCGGAGCGCCCCCCAGGCCGTACTGACCTTCTGAAACTGCCAGTTACACCAGAAAGGCAGGCAACACGTTGATCGAGATGCTACATTCCTCACCAACCACTCAAATCATCCAAGAAAGAAGGCCAACCGGGAGATTCAAACCCCGCGGGTGGTGGCCTGCCATTCGAGGCACCCCCAAATTTCCCGGAATGAGGCAACCAAGAAGAGTGTCGGAGCGCCTGACAATGCACCTTATCATGAATCAGGAAAGGCTCTCTGGGACACTGCCGCATGCACCTGACAGCCTGGCGGGGATCTCGAGATAAGCACCAAACGGTAACCAAGTTCACAGCAAACTCGGAGGTAACACGACAACTCCAAGAACCCAATAGAACTCCAAGAGAAAAAAAAGAAAAAAAAGGCAACCCCCACCAAGAGGAGGGGAAGGGCACCACCATCACCACCACAAGCACAAGCGCAAGCCCGACCAAGAGGGTGAAGCGTCACTACCACCACCGATGAAGGGAAACGAGGGGTACAAGGAGAGGCGGAGGAACAGAGCATCCCTCTGTCCTCGCTATCACTCTACCCCTGCAATGTTTACACTTTCACGCACATCTTTTACTCCTCCTAGTACGGAGTCCATCAAGAGGGGCCTGACCAGGAGGACCTGTTCCCCTGGATCGTCACTAACTTGATCGTTAGAGTGCTCCCATCAAAAATCCTGGCCCGGGTCTCTAACCACTGTCTCGCATGCTCAGGAGCGGGGGACCGCCAGGCAGCGAGGCAACTGTGCACGGAGCGGAGGTCCAGGAACCGGAAATGGCGGGCGACAGGAGGAGCGCACTCCGATGCCATCAGCAGCTACAAGCCATGGTGATCTTGGCGGCAACAGATTGGCGCGCCAGGAAAGGAAAAAGACGGGCATGACTAAGTCCTTCACTCCCCAGGTTAACACACCACAGAAGAGCGGTGATGACACAAGCTGGAAAGATCAACAGATTGGCGATCTTCTCTAGGCCTCTCCAGTACGTCACTCCCTCCGTCCCCTTCGATGGGGAATCTGTTGATGAAACCATCAGGCATGCAGCGAAAGTGCGCCTGGAGAGGCATGAGCACAGGCTGGCATGGTTTCCCCCCCGATCCATCAGCATGCGAGGCTCAGCTACCGAGCCTCCGGACTACAATGTCTGCCACCAGTGGAGCCCTTCACTGGCCACAGTGAGGCGGAGTGTCATCGCTTCCACCGTGGTCATGGCCACGATATTGAAAGACGCCGTGACCGCGCGCAGGAGATCGAGAAGCTCATCGAGGAGACCCACCTCCAAAGGTTTGCGGGGGGCAGACCTCAAGCAGGGAGCCCCAAGTGCTCGCCATTCTCCCGTCGGCTTCGACCACCGACGCTCACCCCACCACGAAACCAATGGGAGCGATTGCCTGAGGAACTGCGCATGCGCCTGAGAAGACTCGGGGGGTAGGACACCCCGAGACTAATCCCCCCACCATGAGGGGAGGAGAAGGTGAGCGAAGATACCACGTCCGTCGACGGTCATGAACCACCACAGGAAGGCCCCCACGAGGCGGCCTAAGTTCCACCCTGAGGGGGCCATTACCTTGATGCGTTTGATGGTGTCAGGCTCCCCTGAGGGAGGTCAGCCTGCAACCTACAAAGATGCCCCTAATAAGGTAAGTTCCCTTACCAATGATCGTGATAACGATTTTTCTCCTTGCACGGGTATCCGCATGTTTTGCAGGAAAGAACCAACTCCAAGCATCCCCGAGCCCAACTCCAGGACGTAGAGGGGTATTCGAGCCACGTAGCTCTCCGACTCCAAGCATCCCCGAGCCTAGCTCCAGGACGTAGAAAGATATTCGAGCCACGTAGCTCTCCGACTCCAAGCATCCCCGAGCCCAGCTCCAGGACATAGAAAGATATTCGAGCAATATAGCTCTCCGACTCCAAGCATCCCTGAGCCTAGCTCTAAGACATAGAAGGATATTCGAGCCACGTAGCTCTCTGACTCCAAGCATCCCCGAGCCCAGCTCCATGACATTAAGGGATATTCGAGCCACGTAGCTCTCCAACTTCAAGCATCCCCGAGCCCAGCTCCAGGATGTAGAAGGATATTCGAGCCACGTAGCTCTCCGACTCCAAGCATCCCCGAGCCCAGCTCCAGGACGTAGAAGGATCTTCGAGCCACATAGCTCTCCGACTCCAAGCATCCCTGAGCCCAGCTCCAGGATGTAGAAGGATATTCGAGCCACGTAGCTCTCTGACTCCAAGCATCCCCGAGCCCAGCTCCAGGATGTAGAAGGATCTTCGAGCCACGTAGCTCTCCAATTCCATGTGTCCCCGAGCCCAGCTCCAGGACGCCAACCCAAGACTGGAGCTCAGATCTCTGGTCAAGGAATCACCGAGCCAAGCAGCTCTCCATCTCAAACATCTCCGAGCCCAGCTCCGGGATGCTAAGAGATCATGGGGCCACGTAGCTCCCATCAATGCCTCGAGCCTAGCTCCAAGGCGCCAAAGACCTGAGCCAAGATCTTAGGCAACCCCCTGGGCCAAAGCCAAGCTCCACATCCAGGAAGGCCTCGAGCATAGCTCCCAGGCAATCAAGACCGGTAACCCCCTTCTCCGATCTCCCCACTCAAAAAGAAGATGAGAGCAAAAGAAAAGAAAGAGAACAAATGGGGAGCCCGGCAGCCCCCTTCTCTGATCTCCCCACTCGAAAAGAAGATAAGAGGGGAAGGAAAGAAAGAGAACAAAGTGGGGGTACAACTAGCATCCTCTTCTCTGATCTCCCCACTCTAAAAAAAGTGAAACAACAAAAAAAAGAAAAAAAAAAGAGAGAGAGAAGGAGAGTGGGGAAGGAAAGAAAGAGAGAACAAGAAGAAAATACAGCATCGTCGAAGCTACCACTTTAAGCAGCTCTTAGCAACCACCGTCCCCGAGCCCAGCTCCAGGATACCTTCTCAAGACCGGAGCTCAGATCTCCGGCCAAGAAAACTTTGAGCCACGCAGCTCTCAGCAATCACCGTCCCCGAGCCCAGCTCCAGGATGCCTTCTCAAGACCGGAGCTCAGATTCTGGCCAAGAGAATTTCAAGCCACGCAGCTCTCAGCAATCATCGTCCCCGAGCCCAGCTCCAGGATGCCTTCTCAAGATTGGAGCTCAGATCTTCGGCCAAGAGAACTTCAAGCCATGCAGCTCTCAGCAATCATCATCCCCGAGCCCAGCTCCAGGATGCCTTCTCAAGACCGGAGCTCGGATCTCCAGCCAAGAGAACTTCAAGCCAAGCAGCTCTCAGCAATCATCGTCCCCGAGCCCAGCTCCAGGATGCCTTCTCAAGATCGGAGCTCAGATCTCCGGCCAAGAGAACCTCGAGCCAAGCAGCACTCAGCAATCATCGTCCTCGAGCCCAACTCCAGGACACCTTCTCAAGACCGGAGCTCAGATCTCCGGCCAAGAGAACTTCGAGCTAAGCAGCTCTTAGCAATCATCGTCCCTGAGCCCAGCTCCAGGATGCCTTCTCAAGACCAGAGCTCAGATCTCCGGCCAAGATAACTTCGAGCCAAGCAGCTCTTAGCAATCATCGTCCCCGAGCCCAGCTCCAGGACACCTTCTCAAGACCAGAGCTCGGATCTCCAGCCAAGAGAACTTCGAGCCAAGCAGCTCTCAGCAACCATCGTCCTCGAGCCCAGCTTTAGGACGCCAACCCGAGATCGGGGCTCAGACCTCCGGCCAAAGGACCTCCGCGCCGCATGGCCCTCAGTCAACAGCACCTTCGAGCCCAGCGACCCTCAAGTGTCATGACTTAACCTCAAGCAAGGTGAAACCCTTCTCCCTGAGCTCCCCATACAAAAAAGAAAAGAAAGAGAAGGGAAGAACCAAGCAAAGAAGGCGGATGATAAAGCAACTCAAGTTTCATTGATTAAGCCCAAATTACAAGTGTCTTCTGGGCCCCCGACATGCCGAGTGACCCCGAACAAGTACAAGAAACAAAAAGAACAAAGCAAAGCAAGGAAGAAAAGGATCACTCCACGTCGGCCGGCTTCGCTGCCGGATCTTGAGGCCGAGAGCTCCCGCCCTCAGAAGTCTTCGGCTGAGCTGCACTAGCTGCGGAAGGGCCATCCTCAGCCGGTGTCTGAGGCTCTGAGCCTGCGCCTCCCGTGACGACCTCCTCATCAGCCTCCTCCTTCGTGGCCGAAGGGTACTCGATGCAGCCACGATCCTTGTCAGGAACAAGTGCCTCGACCCGGCCATGCAGGTACATGAAACCCTTATAAAAGGAGTCCGACACCATCTGCTGGATGTCAGCGATGAACTCCTTCGAAGCCTTAAAGTTGGCGACGGTGTTCTCAGCGCCCTTCGTGGCCTCGGTGGCCACCCTCTTCGACTCGGCAGCCTCTAGCCTGGCTGCCTCCACCGAGTTGGTTGCCATCTCTGCTACCTTCTCAGCAACGACAAGTTTCTCCTTCATGACTGCCAGTTCCACCTCGGTAGCTCGGGCGATCTCCTTGTACCGGTCGGCCTTGACACTGTACCAATTCAATTTCTTCTCGACGACGGAGATGTCATCGATCGCCTTCTTTGAGCGGCTCTGCTCCAGATTACGAGCCGTCAAGAACCCTTTCGCTCACCCCTCAGCATCGGCGAGCCCTCTTTCGAGGTCCTTGATCTTCGCCTCGAGGACCCTATTTGCCCCGACCTTCTCCTTCAGGTTGGCCTTCAAAGATTCGATCTCGATGGCCTGTTGCCGCTCGAGACGCTCCCCACTCTGGAAGTGGCCCCTGATGTAGAGGGCCTCAGCACCAATCTGCACCAAAAAAAAAAAAAAAAAAAAAGAGAAGAGGCCAGCAAAAAAAAAAAGAAAAAAAAAGAAAAAGATGAATGAATGAAAAATAAATGAAGTGAAAGAGCTCACCGAATACAATTGAGAAAAGAAGATCTTGAAGACATCGGCCACCTGCATCCAGGCCATCTCTTGCCAGTCTCACTCCTGGATGGAGAAGTCCATCAAGCGTTCGACAATCTTGGGGCTCCGGAGGACCGAGTTCTTCGGCCCTATCCTGAAGGGGAGATGGCGCCGCGCCTCCTCCCTCCGGCTCTCTCAATGAGTGGGCGGTCTTGCACCGCTGACCGAAGAGCCCAGGGGGGCAGGCTGGGAGGCCGGTGCCGGTGCAGGCGGCACCTCTGTCGTGGCCTTGGATGTGGTCCGGGCCTCCTCACCTCTGGCATCGACGGTCGGTGGGCTCGAAGGATGGCAGGGTGCAGCAGCAGCAGCGGCAGCCCTCGCCCAGACTACCACCTCAGGCTCTACAGCGGGGCTTGCTGGGCGGGCCTCGGTGCCATGGGAGCTGCCCTCTCCACCGGCACAGGAGTAGCACGAGTCGCCTCTGAGCTCCAGCCAGCAGCGGCGGTTGAGCTTAGACTGATCACCACCATGGGGGCGGCCGCAGAAGCACTCTCACCCCGGGCCCACTTGGAAGCGGGCTCCCTGGCTAGCCCGGTCGGTGGCCTCTTCTTGGTAATGGCCAAAAGATCATTCTCGGAGAAGATCATACCTACATGCAAATTACACAGCGATCAGAACTTGTGGGAAACAACATAAGAAGTGCGGGAAAGAAGTAAAAGAAAAAAGGTCAGGTCGAACTCACCCGACCCATTTGTTAGGTTGACCCCGGAATAGGTGAGGTTCTGCTCAGACAACAGGACCTCGAGAGGAGGAATCTGCGTGGTGCAGAGCTGATCGTAATCATCTAGGTCAGCCGCATCGATTGCAGAATTTTGGTTGGGGGACTTGTTCGAATCGCTCCAGACCCAGTCAACCCCCTCGACCTCGACAAAGAAAAACTTATTCTTCCATCCCTTGACGGAAGAGGGGAGCTCAAATTTAATGCCCTTCAGGCGAGAAGACAAAGACCACCACCCATCCTCGGTTGGGTGGCGCTTTAGGGCAAAGAAAGCCCTGAACAAAGAGAATCGGGCCACGAACCCATGAAGATGGCAAAGCACGATGAAGGAAAAAATGACCATAATAGCGTTTGGCACCGGCTGCACTGGGACCAAACGATAATTGTCTAAGACTGACAGAAAGAAAGGATGGAAGGGAAAGCGGAGACCTCCAGAGAAGGTCCCCTCATAGAAGGCAAGATGGCCCGGGCCACTCGAAGTGACCCGTTCCCCCGGACGATGGATTGTAAGCCGGACAGAAGACGGGTTGCCATAGACATCCTGGACAGTCCTGAGTTTCCCAGCGGTGATCGTTAAGGCGACCCCACCAGGACCTGCAGGTCGAACAGACTTGGAAGTAGGAGCAGAAGAAGGAGGAGGCAAAGAAAGGCCAGATCCCGGTTCCATGATGAGAACCGGACCACGAGGATGCCTCCTACTAAGCTCAAAGCGAGCTACGTCTTCCTCCCCGCCGGAGGAAGAAGAGGAGGATGCCGGCCTCTGCTCGAAAGGACCGACCTCGCCCTGATCAGTAGAGGGGCGAAAGCCCGGACCAAAATGGGGCATCCTCAAGGACAAAGGAAAGGAAGAACTCAAAGCAGAAGACCGGAAAGGAGACTGCAGACCCCGGGAAAGAACCCTATTTTAGTGGGGGAAGGAGGAAGAAGAAGCTGACCTGTTGCCTTAGAAAGACTCGGGGCGACTAGAAGGAAGAAGAAGCTTAGGCATGGCCGTAGCAGGCACGGAGAATTCAAAAAGAATAGATGGTTCGAGCAAGGCCATCCTTTCATTTCGAAGTAACCCAAGGGATTCGTACCGATTCAATGGCTCCACCAACAGATATGTGCCATGTGCCACCCATCGGTGAGAATGGCATCCCGGCCACTCTGCATTCTATGCCAGCATTAACTGCTCCTCGGACGTGGCCACATGGCATCCCTGTATTGGCCCGCAAGGTCGGTCCCCAAAGCGCCAGCAATCATGGCCATCATCATGCCAGATTTTTGCCTTTCCATATCAGCACTGCAATTACTCCCTTCGACCCAAGCACCACGCACCAACGAGTCTCGGGAGTGGGGGGCAAATGATATGGCAGGATCGCTGACGTGGAGGAATCGGCAAGCGCGACGTCAAGAGAAGACGCCACGTCAACTCTCCGGCTTGGATCCTACTATCGAGCTGAGCTGAGCTCTCTCAGGACGGCAAGTCAAGCTCAGTCCTTCGCCAAGTCGAGCTCATGAGCTCGACGCCTAGGTCAGAGTCGCCTTCTTCCCTCCAGAGCGAGACCCTCGGAGGCTAGTGCCCTGCGGTCGAGGTCGAGCCAAGAGCTCACCCGCCGATGTGGAGCCTCTCCGAGCGCACGCCCTTTAGACCGGGTCCACCTTCTGCCCTCCAGAGCGAGACCCTTGGAGGCTAGTGCCCTGGGGTCGAGGTCGAGCCAAGAGCTCACCCGCCGATGTGGAGCCTCTCCGAGCGCACGCCCTCTGGACCGGGTCCACCTTCTGCCCTCCAGAGCGAGCCCCTCGGAGGCTAGTGCCCTGCGGTCGAGGTCGATCCAAGAGCTCACCCGCCGATGTGGAGCCTCTCCGAGCGCGCGCCCTCTGGACCGGGTCCATCTTCCGCCCTCCAGAGCAAGACCCTCGGAGGCTAGTGCCCTGCGGTCGAGGTCGAGCCAAGAGCTCACCCGCCGTTGTAGAGCCTCTCCAAGCGCGCGCCCTCTGGATCGAGTCCGTCTTCCGCCCTCCAGAGCGAGACCCTCAGAGGTTAGTGCCCTGCGATCGAGGTCGAGCCAAGAGCTCACCCGCCGATGTGGAGCCTCTCCGAGCGCGCGCCCTCTGGACCGGGTCCGTCTTCCGCCCTTCAGAGCAAGACCCTTGGAGGTTAGTACCTTGCGGTCGAGGTCGAGCCAAGAGCTCACCCGCCGATGTAGAGCCTCTCCAAGCGCGTGCCCTCTGGATCGAGTCCGTCTTCTGCCCTCCAGAGTGAGACCCTCAAAGGTTAGTGCCCTGCGATCGAGGTCGAGCCAAGAGCTTACCCGCCGATATGGAGCCTCTCCGAGCGCGCGCCCTCTGGACCGGGTCCGTCTTCCACCCTTCAGAGCAAGACCCTTAGAGATTAGTGCCCTGCGGTCGAGGTCGAGCCAAGAGCTCACCCGCCGATGTGGAGCCTCTCCGAGCGCGTGCCCTCCAGACCGAGCCCGCACTTCGCCCTCCTCCACCTAGGCATCCCCGCGAGCTCAGAGCGCCTAGGATGGAGTGAGCCTTGCCATCTCGGCCTCAGCTCGGACGAAGTCCTCACTAGCCGAGGACACCGGTGAGCCACCCAAGGACCGTACCGGAGCACCCCCCAGGCCATACTGACCATCTGAAACTGCCAGTTACACCAGAAAGGCAGGCAGCATGTTGATCGAGATGCTATATTCCTCACCAACCACTCAAATCATTCAAGAAAGAAGGCCAACTGGGAGATTCAAACCTCGCGGGCGGCGGCCCGCCATTTGAGGCACCTCCAAATTTTCCGGAACGAGGCAACCAAGAAGAGTGTCGGAGCATCTGACAATGCACCTTATCAGGAATCAGGAAAGGCTCCCTGGGACACCGCCGCATGCGCCTGACAGCCCGACGGGAATCTTGAGACAAGCACTGAACGGTAACCAAGTTTACAGCAAATCCAGAGGTAACATGACAACTCCAAGAACCCAAAAGAACTCCAAGAAAAAAAAAAGAAAAAAAAGGCAACCCCCACCAAGAGGAGGGGGAGGGCACCACCATCACCACCACAAGCACAAGCGCAAGCCCGACCAAGAGGGCGAAGCGTCGCTACCACCACCGATGAAGGGAAACGAGGGGTACAAGGAGAGGCGGAGGAACAGAGCATCCCTTTGTCCCCGCTATCACTCCCTCCCTGCAACGTTTACACCTTCACGCACATCTTTTACTCCTCCTAGTACGGAGTCCATCAAGAGGGGCCCGACCAGGAGGACCTGTTTCCCTGGATCGTCACTAACTTGATCATCGGAGTGCCCCCGCTGGAAATCCCGGCCTGGGTCTCTAACCACTGTCTCGCAGGCTCAGGAGCGGGGGACCGCCAGGCGGCAAGGCGACTGCGCATGGAGCGGAGGTCCGGGAACTGGGAACGACTGGCGGTAGGAGGAGCGCACTCCGGCATCGGCAGCAGTTTCGGGCTACGACGATCTTGGCAGCAACACCATACATAATTTATCTAAGTCATATATAAAGGGGGTGAACCCTTCATGGATAATTATGAAAAATATGCATCTCAATTTTTTTAATGTTGTCATTGTCTACTGCTTTTGCTTATTGCCCACACTTTGTACCTTTGATTTTTTTTTTAATCTCTCAAGCAAACCCTTGGAACGCGCGCTGGTTCTAGGGCTAGAAATGGGCCGGCCCAAAAGCCCATTATTTGGAGCTAGGCTGGGCCAGCTCAATAACCTTCGGGCCAGCCTGAAATTGGTTCAGGCTACGGATGAAATTTTAAGCATATTCGACTAGTTTTAGGGCTGTAAAATAGAGTCCATTTAATTTTTGGGCCAAAGGGATGCCCGGATTCAGTCCAAAAATTTTGAAAATATAGTCTTTGGGCCGGCCCAATGGGCTTTGGGCAGGCCCATTTCCAGCCCTAGCTGGTTCTCTCCCTTCTCCCCCTCGAATCGAAGTGATGCTGCCACTTGGCATTGCTGCTTACAAAGCTGGAGCTATGGGCCTTCTTCGACAAAGGTGGTGGAGGGAAGGAAGAGAGAAGGGGGATAAGTTGGTGGGTGCGGGATTTGGTCGTGATCTTGCTAGAATTATTTATAGGAATGGCAATGGATCGGGTTTAAATTGAGTCATCTAAAATTTATACTCGTCCCGTCAAAAAAAATTTCATATCCATACCCGTCCCATACTCAGGTCGGGTCGGGTAAAACAAAAGGATTGGATCGATCGGGTCGGGTTGGGTATACCTGATTTCTTCTTACTTCGAAAAAAATGGCAAGAACTCAAATTCATCGAGTTCAGACAGACGAATGAATTCAAAGAAAAACTAAAAAAATTAGGAGAACGAATAAGAGTAGTTGTATGGATAAATCAAGATGCTGCTCCCACGAGATCTCCCTCCCTCACAGATCCCACCACTGTGCCATCGCTGAGAAAACCCCTGGTGACCAAATTTCTCTTCCCCTCCTCATCGTACCCGCCTAGCATCCGCACCGAAGAGCTCACATCCGCTATTAATGGATCTTTAAACTTCTTTAGGATTAAGGGTTTTTTTATCAAATTGAAAAACATTGCAAAGTATAGAAGATGGAGTCAGACAGAGGAAGTGAGGAGTTGGAACTGACCTGCAAAGAAGATGGAGTCCGGTGTTGCATGCACGCTTCCGAGCTTTGAATGAAAGGATGGTGTCGATCTGAAAATGGAAACGAGGATAGCATCGATTTGGTCGAGGATGGCCGCTGCCGGATGGGAAGATGGGATCACGCCATCATGGGATGGGAGTTGGAGACATGAATCTGACTGCGGGGCCACTGGGTGGGTGGGAGTCGGAGATGCAGAGCCAGCCATCGATGACCAAGCCACTGGATGGGTTGCAGGGTTGGGAAAAGAAAAGAAACGAAGAGGTGCACGTCTCTCTCGAAGCTTACAGAAAGGCTGTCCGAATGAAATAAGTAAATAACTTATATAATCGGGTCGGGTCGAGATGGGGCATACCATTATCCGTGCCCGACCCAAATCCATCTTGGATTTTATAAGTAAAATCTATATTCATTTCTAAATTAAATAAATCGGATAAAATTCACTTCATTCAAATCGGATCGAATTGGATATTTTTCGGGCCAATAAAAATTGCCATCCCTGATTATTTAGGCGTGGTAGATACACGGGTAGCAAATGGAAAAGGAGATAAGATCTTGGCTCGCTGTATCTATCTACGGTTGAGAGAAAAGGTGGCTACACAGCAACCATCCACGCCATGACGTTGCCTCGGATGTCCGTTCACCTGTCGTGCTATTCATGGGCGGACCGCCCCGGGAATGGCACCCTAAATCTTTTTTAATTTTTTTAAATTAAAATTTTATATAAAAAAATATAAAATATATTTTTTTTTAAAAAAATTAAATATTAAACATAATTTAAAGAATTAAAAAATAAAATAAAAAAATATTATAAATTAGATTTTTCAACTTGGAAGGTAGATTACTTTCAATTCTATTTTTTATTTTCATTAATTTTTTAATAATTTTTTAAGAGAAGATAAAATTATTTTTTTGTTACTCAACTAGTACTTGTCGCTGGAGCTGCCGTGACCGAAGCCACTGCATGTAGCCAGTACCATTCCGTTTGCCATATCAATTGATGAGATGATGATCGGACCTGTCATGCGATACGATTAGCGAGAACACTCCCATAACAAGACTGGGCGATTGTGCATGCGCAAGGCCAGAGCCATCAATGCACTAGTATACGATTGCCATCTCGGTGACTTTCGTTGGTCTCGCTGCATCGACAGACACCGTGTGCGGTGAAGCCGTGCATCATCTTGACGACTGGATCCATCGTGTAACACGATCGGATCTTGGAAAACACGAGCGGGTAAGCACCCGTCATGCCCCGAGCTCTCACCAATGCCATTGCACTCATATCTCATCGCCTTTGATTCCATTGCTCGACGGACACATCCCATCCTGTCATGCAGTACCAACGACACTCGATATGATATTGTCGTCATCGTGATCGGTGCATGCATATCCTTTATGAGTCCATGATATTTATAACTCTTTTAATTTCAATTATCATGTCTAACAATGAAAATTGCCGATACTAGATTGCGCAACAAGATAAAAAACTACTTTCTTAATAATTATTTAGCCACTTGTATCGATAAAAAAATAACTAAGAATTTTATGATAAATCTTATCAATGATGTATTTAATTTTATAAAATAATATTAAATATGATTCAAATAATATTTATAAAAAAATATTTAACTTAATTTTTTAATATTTAATTTTTTAAATTTAAAAAAAATTTGATGTGATCCATATCTGGGTAACAGGTCATTAGTTTGGCGAGACGCGGCAACTAGGTGGTTCTATAACGTACGTTCGACGGGCTAGAGGCAAGCGCTGACACTTGTGCAGGCGTGGGACACCATGCAACGTCACACGTGCACGCACCGTTTGCCGGACTCGATGGAACGGTTCGTTTGGGACGTAACGGACTGATGCGGCCCACCGAAGCCGCAACTCACCCTACGTCCGCTACAGTAGCACGTGGACGTCTTGGCCTAAACGAGGTGCTAAGACGTACACGCGTACAGCTCGCCGGAGAAGAGAGCTCCACGCGTACAAGCCTCCAGCTCCGACTTCGCTAAGCATATCGCCGATGATCTCGTGATCAAACATCCGGACGTGGCGAGCCGTTTTGTCCATCACCGGATCCTGCATCCACGTAGCCATGCAGGCGTGGCGTAGCTGCCACGTTACTTCACTCTCTCAATACCCACCAGCTTCTCTCTCTATAAATGGAGAACCCCAGCTCCCCCCTCCTCATCGTCCCGGTTGAGCTTTCCCTCCTTTGAGCAAGTAGCGATAGCCAGCCATGATGACCAAACCAAGAGCCTTCATTCCTTTTCTTCTTCTTCTTTCCATCCTCTTCGTCTCTGCCACCTTGACTCTCTCAGCCACTACCGAGGATCCCGAGCGGCGGTTGAAGCGATGCAAGCAGGAGTGCCGGGAGAGCAGCCATGGTGAGCAAGAGAGACGATGCGTGAGCAGGTGCGAGGAGCGCTACGAACAAGAGAAGCGACTCGAGGAATGCGAAAGGGAGTGCCGGGAGCAAGCAAGAGGGAGAGAGCAGAGAGAGTGCGAGAAGCGGTGCGAGGAGGAGTATAAGAAGCGTCGTGGAGGGAGCAGGAGAGAAGAGGAGAGAGAGGAAGGAAAGACGGAGAAGAGGAGAGAGAGCGATCCTTACTTCTTCGATGAGGAGAGCTTCCTGCGCCAGGTGACCGAGCACGGCCATGTTAAGGTCCTCAGAAACTTCTATGAGAAATCCAAGCTTTTGCTCGGGGTCGCCAACTATCGTGTTGCCATCCTCGGGGCCAATCCAAACACCGTTGTGCTCCCCAGACACTGGGACGCAGAGGCCCTTATCTTCGTAGCCAAAGGTAGGAGTCCAGCATTCTCTCTTGTATCTATTTAAGCTTATTGTTTTATTTTTTCTCCTCCCACTTTTATAAATAGTATGCTGATCATTTTTATTTATATATGATGACCTGTAGGAAATGGACTTATAACTCTCCAGCGTCAAGATAACAAGGCGACACATGAGCTTCGCCGTGGAGATATCATGAGGGTGCGTGCAGGAACAATCGTGTCTTTCGCGAACAGAGACTCAAGGAATGAGAAACTCGTTATGGTCATTCTCCTCCATCCCGTAGCCACTCCTGGCATGTTCGAGGTCAGTCGCACGCACCCATGGCGCACACCTCCCAAGTCATTTTTCTTCTAATTTAGTCATTTCTATAGTTACCTACTATCGACCATTGTGACCGTGCAGGCGTTCGCTGGTGCTGGTGGAGAAAACCCCGAGACATTCTACCGGAGCTTCAGCAAGCGAGTCTTAAGTGCTGCCTTCAAGGTATAATAGAATCCTTCACTTTCTCTCATTCTATTCTTATATATATATTTATCCATGCTTTATTTTGGGGTTCTTAACATCTGAGTGAGTCATGCTCGATCTATGTATCAGACACGAGAAGACAAGCTGGAGACGCTCTTCGGAAGCCAGCGGAAGGGATTCATAGTACAGGCAAGCGAGGAGCAGATCAGGGAGCTGAGACGCGGCTCCAAGGATCTTCCTTGGCCCTTCGGTGAATCGAGGAGGCCATTCAATCTGTTCCACAAGCGCCCTTCCCACTCCAACCGCCACGGAGAGCTGAGGGAGGCCGATTCCGACGACTACCCGGAGCTCAGGGACCTCAACATTCAAGTCTCCTACGCTAACATAAGCAGAGTAATTAGGCTTTCCTTCTTCCTCCCTCTTCTCACCATCTCTTGTTTCAATAAAGGTTATCAAGGTAAAATTTAAATTGTTTTTTTGCCAGGGATCCATGATGGCACCATCCTATAACACCGAGGCCACCAAGATTTCCATTGTGGTAGGAGGCAACGGCGACGTCCAGATAGCTTGCCCACACATTTCCAGACAACGTGAGGAAGGACGAGGCCAGGAGGAAGAAGAAGGACGAGGTCAGCAGGAAGGCGAGGGCGAGGAGGAGCGACAACAGCGTGGTCGGCACTACCGAAGAGTCGAATCCGATGTATCATCTGGCACGACCTTCATCGTTCCTGCTGGCCACCCGTTCGTCTCCGTCTCTTCGCGCAACGAGAATCTTGAGGTCCTGTGCTTCGAAATCAACGCCAAGAACAACCAAAGGACCTGGCTCGCAGGTATCTTCCATCAACTTTTTTAGATTTACTTGAACAACAGCTAGCCCACTACAAGTTGCAAGCGTTCTTGTTTATTTAAGCAAATATATATGCGCTTATTCTTCTATATGATTCTCTAAGGAAATTTGATTCTTCCAGGGAGGAACAACGTATTGAAGCAGATGGATAGGGTGACCAAGGAGATGGCCTTTAATCTGCCGGCAAGGGAGGTAGACGAGGTCTTGAATGCCCAAACGGAGGAGGTTTTCATGGCCGGCCCAGAAGAACGCGGGCAAGAGAGCGAGAGGGGGGAAGGCCGCGATGGTCCGCTGCAATCTATCCTGGAATTTGCCGGCTTCTGAAGTGGGAACGAAGGGAAAAAGAGTTGTAGGGACCAGAGTGAGGGAAAATATATGTTCGAGAGTTTAGTAGTGGGAGTGATGTAGATCCCGTGGAATAAGCACTTAATTTTAAGGTGCCTTGGAATAAAAGACTTCCCTTTTACATTTATTTTGGTGTTCAACTTAAAAGAACCACTTCCAGTTGGTAGCTAATGCTCTGCTTTGACATTAAGGTGTTTGTGTGGGGTAAATTGCTTTGGCATTAAGTTACTAGCAAATCGTCTTGCATGTGATGAATGACGTACAAGCGCAAGAACATGAAGGTCAACTAATAACATATACTAGTGGCTACCTTAACATCTGCCTCGGCTAGTTCCGGCTTGATTGGGCTTTTTGTTATGGATCTTGCCTTGCACCTGTTTGGTTGATCTTCATATCCCTACTGAATCTTCTTTTATAAGCTTTAATTGCCACCAGCTTGAGGGAGATGACATAGAGACCTGCACCACTGTAAGCTTTTATTGATTCTTGCTGCTTTTGAGTTTACTGCCGAGTCTCCATTCTTAATTCTAAGAGACTCCATCCCAAAATTCTATCCACTCAATAAGATATTTTTTGTTTTTTTTTCTTCTCTATTTGCTGCCATTATTCACCCTTCCCCGAATTCCAGTGGCATCCTAAGTCCTCTAATCTTCTTAAGTCGGTGAGAGTGGAAAGCTCCTCCTAATCATCCTCCATGAGAACTTGCAGAAAACCTGGTCAGAGGTACCAACGAGGATATCCCGATGTTCAAGTCAGTAACAAAAATTGAAATGTTATAGTGGTCAGAGCCGAGAGCCTATGATCCGGTGATAATGCATGAGAGCACGTGGGAACGTTTGAAATGTATCCGGATTGGAAGTCCCTCTTACCTATTTGTATGGTTACATGGCATAATAGAATATTGTTATAGAGGTGTCAATCTCTGACAGGCATAATAGATGCTCCGAGATGGCATGATCATGTCTCTCAAAATTTTTACCATTGGGATCTTTTTGTTACGGTGCCAAGATATGTTGGGATTTTGTCTACTATGATTTATGTCAAGCCAGCTGTAACTGGGAAACTAATAGCTTTCTGGACACTAGATCCCCGGTAGAGAGGAACTTGGCTTGCAAACAGGACAAGTTAGATTAGTCTAGTCGACTAGTGGCCACGGTCGACTAGCCAAACTGGATGACTAGTCAATTAATGCTGAAGAGGGGATCGATGAGTTGGGCACCATGTTGTCATGCTAGTCGGGTATGTTGAGGTAATGCTACCTGGCATGGATGTAGCTAGTCAGTCTAGATAGACTTGGCTGATCGATGAGTCCCATCACTAGTCCATCTTCATTAAAAAGTTAGTTGACTTCAGCACCCTCACCCTAATCAGTAACTTTGAACATTTCGTGCAGGGCCCCCATAAGCTACCATAGCTAGTGGTACATTTAGTGGTCCGAAAAGTCATCGAGGCTATGTCTATAGTTGCTATATCAGATGTCCCCTACTTTTGAGTTCGAAAAACTATTTGCCTTTGTCGCTTTTTAGCAAGGGGAGTAGACGATCCAGTGGCCTTGGTGACAAGACTAAATCAGGTATGATTCTGACACTTGTCGACTTTCCAATGGAATATTGCCGGCAATCTTGGCATTCCATTCATGGGAGAGAGTCGTTAATGTGGAGCACCGAAAAGTTGTTGCCCAGAAATGGAGCCCAAGAGGGGGGGTGAATTGGATCTTATAAAAATTTAAAGCAAAAATGTGCAGGCCTTGTGGTGTTTGTGAGTAATGAAATTTATGTACTAAATTATATGCAGCAGAAAATAATAAATAGAGTGCAAGAAGTAAAGAGCAAGAGATAGAAGAGATAATCACACATAAACACAAGGTTTATAGTGGTTCAGTGCAAACCTAGCACCTACATCCACTCCCCAAGCCATCCTTGGAAATTCCACTATAATCTCTCCAAGATTACAGCCGACTTGTTTTTTAAAAGGCTCACAAGTCAAAACCAATGTTGGTTTTATCACATAGGCTCACCAACAAACCTTTACACTTGTTTTGTCTTCAGGCTCACAAGTCAACCCTAGTTGGTTTTATCCCTTTTGCTCACCAACAAACCACAACAACCTTCTTTCAAGATACCCTTGAAAGCAAGGTCAAATTACAAGAGAATTTCAGATATACAATTTAAATAAACAAAACAAACTCTCTTCAAGAGTAGAATGGAAGCTTTGAGACTCTAATTTGATGCTTGTCTTGTCTTATCCTTGGAATATTCTTCAAGTTCTCTTTTTGGAATGTTGAAAGGATAGGCTTGTAGGCTTTTTCAGGGAATCACTCTTTAAATGGCTCTTAAAGTGAAGTTCTTGAGGGAATATTGGCTTTTGAGCTTTCAATGGACTTCAATGCCTCAAGAATAAGTTTGGTGAAGCTTAAATATAAAGAAAAACTTTCAAAAAATGGTTTGTGACCGTTTGAGCTTCGAATCTAGCCGTTGGGAGCTTGAAAAAATGTTTCAGCAACTCAGAAAAATAGATCCGTTAGGGCTGTCAGAACCCGAGTGTCGATACTTGGTTTGTCAGGTGTCGACACTTGGCTGTCAGGTGTCAACACTTGACTTCCAGGTGTCGACACTTGAACTTTCAAGTGTCGACACTTGATTCACAGGTGTCGACACTTGACACAAAAACACTCCTTTGGCCATGTTCTAGATTTTCAAAAAGTCTTAGGCCTTGAGTCGACACTTGGAAACTTAAGTGTCGACACTTGAGTTTCAGGTATCGATACTTGAATTCTGGGTGTCGACACTTGGCATGCCAAGGAATTTTTCTGCGTGCCAAATGCTGAAGTGTCAACACTTGACTTCCCAGGTGTCGACACTTGGTTCTGCAAAATTCATAATTAAGTGCAATTCAAACAAAAAACACAAGTGTTGAATATGAAATTTAAATCCAATGTAAATAAGCAATAAATGAACTCGTTTAGCCCCTTTTTGCATGGAAAAGACTCTTTAAATTGCGAAATATGCTTCGTGCCACAACGTGCGACGATACTTTAATTTTGAGAATTTGAGGTGCTTGTTTCCTGAAAACTCATAACTAGAAATAAACATTAGTACATAATATGTACTCAATGTTTTGTTATTCATCAAAATCACTAGGTAGAGCCAACAATCTTCTCCTTTCTGATGATGACAAAATCTTGAGTATATCAACATTTAATTTCAAATTTTAGATATGATAATTCATAAATATGATTTCAAGCTTATATATCCACAACTTGCATAGTTAAGAGGGATGAATCTCCCCCTTAGAGAAACAATTCGTATCACAACAAGTTTTGAATAACAAAATATTGAATTTGAAATTTAAATCAATCATAATTTCTACTCCCCCTTTTTGTCAATCATTAAATAGAAAAGGGAGTAAACTCCCCCTCAACAAGTGCATGTAGACAAAAGGTAATAGAGCAGATACAAGATTCAATTTTTCAAGAATAAACAAGTATCAAAGCCAAAATTAGAGTATCAATAGCAAAAATGTCAAATTCATAGTGAATTCAATCAAGGTGAAATGCATATATATATATATCAAGTAAAGTTTTCAGTACAAAATTTGCTGACATACTCAGCAACACTGAAACAATCAAGATAGAAAACAGAAATAGTCATGATACAACACTGATATAGTTAAGATACAACAAAAATCATAACATAAAATATTTGTGAGGCTAGTCCTCATCAGATGGAATCTCAAGAGAATATGGGGCACTAATCCTAAATCTAGGAACTAAAGCCTTAGGAGGTCCCTGGGCTAAGGCCCGGTGATTCCTAGTACGACCAGAAGGTCCTAGAAGGGGTATAACTCTAGAAGATCTAGTGGATGGAGGTGAAATCATCTCAGCTGGAGTAATGAAGTCCGGAGTAGAATCAACAACATCAGCTGGAGGAAGATCTGCTAGAGTAGCTGGGGATCACGGCTGACAACCTCATATCCATCAGCACCACCATCACTGTCACTGTCACTATCAACAATATCAGTAGCTCTTCCCTTGCTCCCATCAGCATGGTCACTACCATCAACAATATCATCAAGTCCATCCTGGTGGTCATCGTCATCATCATCGTCGTCAGCAGGTGGGACTGCAGGAGCTACAGGAGGAAGGAGGGATCTAAGCATATCCTTCATGCGGGCGAATCCCACCTCCATAGAGTGACGCAACTCAGCATGCTCTGAAGCTGTGTGAGCTCTAAGGCTCTCTATCTCAATCTGTAGCTGAGTCATCCGTACTCCAAGACCAATAAGCTCACTCTGCATCTCTGCAAACTGCTGACGAGAGTGCTGCTCAAAAGATAATACAGTGGTTGACGGAGGAGGTGCCGAAGGAGTAGCAGTAGGTGTCACAGGCTTTGCCTCAGTCGGTGGAACAACAGGAGGAGGTGTACTGACTAGCCCTGATGGCCCTGCCTCTGCCTTTCGAATCTCATCCTCCTCATCTGGCTCCTGGCCAGACTCTCTTCGAACCCACCAACCTGCGACCAATCGATATCCCTTGCGGTGTAGCGACCTCTCGTCATAGACGTTAGTATGTAGAATCTCCTTGGGATCTCCCCCTACAAAGGAACTCTACATGCTCTAAATAAATGGGTCAATGCCATACCGTATGGTAGACAGTGTCGTCGTTGTGTCGCTACATCTCTCATATGAACTAGCATCAAAGAGGGTATATCAACCTGAGTCCTCTGGGTCAGACATACCATAAGCATCAGCTCTCTCTCGGTGATGAAGTCGAAGCGCTCAATCTTCGGAAGCAATATCCGAGCTGTGATATGGTGCAGAAGGTGCATCTCCACAGATAGCTGGTTCTCGATGACTACTGTCACTCCACGAACGTCCTCACGCTCAAGGATGCACCTGAATGCTGCTTCTCTATCCTCCACTGAGAACACACTGATACCTCGATGAGGAATCTCCCATACTCTGCTCAGAAGCTCCTCAGTCAAAGAAATCTCTACTCCCTTGACAGTAGTCCTCTACGGTAATCGGTGGCAGTCCAAAGCACCATAAAACTTCCTCACTAGATGGGGATAGTACCTCTCCTGCATGGTGCAAAAGGGTACTAATACGACATCTGTGAGTGTCCGCCGGATATGGAAGTACTGTCTATCGAAGAACTCAGGATTTATCTGTTGTCCTGAAGCTACAGCCTTCCCTACCATCCTCTCTGCAGGGGGAACCTGGAGCTGCTGAATTGCTGGTCTGTCCTGCATCATGTTTGGCCTTTGTCTTCCTCTCAGACCCATGTCCAGTCCTACTCCTAACAGCTAGCCTCTTTCTCGGACCCATCACAACAAGCTGAGCAAGAAGGGAAGAGGGTAAACAAACTAAAATAGGGACATGTTTCAATCAGGTTGAGAACTATAGATCGGCTATAGGTTAGGCTAAAAGAGACTAAGTTTTCTTAAAAGAGGATATTGGATAAGGAAAAGCTATAATTTGTTTTTGAAAAATAGGGTTAAAAACCAAAATGATTTTCACTAAAAATATAAAATCGAGGGTCATAAATACTTTCAACAAATTGAAGAGTGGGAGATTTATCCCATACATAACACATTTGGGTTATAAAACATATGAGGGTTATAAAGACATTTTAGGGTTATGAAGTTAATCCCAACATATATAATATACTTTGGTTAAAACATACTTTTCAAGTTTATAAAATCAGTAAACTGGAATAAGTTAATATATATATAATATAAACCTATGGGATTTGGGTTAAAAACAAAATACATTTGGGTTTTAGGTCAAAAACGAGTAATCAACCAATAAAACAGTGAAAAGAAGAGTAAAATGCAAGGAAATCAACACAAATACTCCTTCCTTAGGAATGAAATCTAAGAATAAGCAACAAATAGCTAAGAAATTTGAATTTAAAAGGAAACCCTTGAACATTTCGGCCAAAAAACCCAATGCAATAGTGAAATTAACAAAATCAGATAGATTTGAATATGAAATTGGTCAAAATCCAAGGGAAATCCAAGATAAATATGTTCAAACATGATTTCCTCAAAAAGGACACTTCCAAACGATTCAAAACTTCAAAAAATCTAGGTTAAATACATTAAAACGGAAGGAAAATAGGGAAACTAGGCTACACGGTTTCAAAAATGAGAAAAAGAGAAGAAAAATTACCTGATTTTTGTTGGAAAATGAGGGAAATCGTCAATTTGGAAGTACAAGAGCATTTGGGGGACCACAAGAGCTCGAGAGAAAGCAGAGGAAATGAGATACAAAATCTCAGTTTGCCCTAAAAAAAAAGTCAGACTTTTTCGCGAGTGTCGACACTTGGCCAAGAAAGTCCAAAAAAAATCTTCAAAAAATCAAGGATATTTTTTAAAAGCTTTTAGGACTTGATAAAAGTGATTTTTGAGTAAAAAATAACTTGGGTATGATGAAATTTGAGAGTTCTAGGAGAATGGATCAATGATACCTAACTCTCTTCTAATCATATAAAATCTCTCTTCACTCAAGGGTTTGGTAAATACATCAGCTAATTGATCATCGGTACATACAAATTCAAGCATAACATTAGAGTTTTATACATGATCTCTTATGAAATGATGTCTTATTTCAATGTGTTTACTTCTTGAATGTTGCATAGGATTCTTAGTTAGATTAATTGCACTAGTATTATCACATCTTATGGGTGTCTTAATTAGTTTAATGCCAAAATCTTCGAGTTGTTGTTTGATCCATAGGATTTGAGTACAACAGGTTCCAGCTGCTATATATTTGGCCTCCGTCGTAGATAGAGCAACTGAATTCTATTTATTGCTACTCCATGAGATCAATTTTACTCTAAGAAACTGACAAGTTCCACTAATACTTTTACGATTAAGTTTACACCCAGCAAAGTCAGCATCAGAATAAGCAATCAATTCAAATGAAGAATCTCTAGAGTACTAAAGACCAATTTCAATTGAGCCAGATAGATATCTAAGTATGCATTTAACAGTCAAAAGATGAGACTCTTTAGGATTAGACTGATATCTAGCACATATACAAACACTAAACATGATATCTGGCCTACTGGCAGTAAGATATAACAATGAACCAATCATGCCACGATAAAATTTTTGGTCTACAGATTTACTTGATTCATCTTTGTTAAGTCTACAAGAGGAGCTCATAGGCGTACCTAAAGGCTTAGTGTTCTCTATCCCAAACTTCTTTAGTATTTTTTTTGTGTACTTAGCTTGGTTGATGAAGACCCCCTCTTTGGTTTGCTTTATCTGGGGTCCGAGGAAGAAGTTAAGTTCTCCCATCATGCTCATCTCGAACCCATCCTGCATCAACTTTGCAAACTCTTGACAAAGAGATTCGTTAGTAGCACCGAATATGATATCATCTACATATATTTGTACTACTAAGAGATCATCATTCTTTCTCTTCAAAAATAAAGTTTTGTTAATATTACCTCTAGCAAAATCATTTTTGAGCAAGAAAGAACTTAAACGATTATACCAAGCTCTTGGAGCTTGTTTCAAACCATACAAAGCTTTATAAAGTTTAAAAACATGGTTTGGAAATTCATGATTTTCAAAACCAGGAGGTTGTTCAACATAAACTTCTAGTTTGATAAAGCCGTTCAAAAATGTACTTTTAACATCCATTTGAAATAATTTAAAATTCATAAAACAAGCAAAAGCCAATAATAGCCTAATTGCCTCAAGTCTAGCCACAGGAGCAAAGGTTTCATCAAAATCAATCCCTTCCTCCTGATTGTATCCTTTGGCAACTAGTCTAGATTTATTTCTTGTAACAATTCCATTTTCATTAAGTTTGTTTCTAAAAATCTATTTTGTGCCAATAATTGAAACATTTGAAGGCCTATCTACTAAAGTCCAAACATTATTTTTTTTAAATTGGTTAAGTTCGTCTTGCATAGCATTTATCCAATTATTATAATTTTTAGCTTCTTTAATAGTTTTAGGTTCAATTTGAGAAACAATTGCTAAGTAATCATAAATATTTCTAAAAGATGATCGAGTACTTACACCTTTAGATGGATCACCAATGATTAGTTCTTTGGGATGTCCATGAGCATACCTCCATTCTTTGAGTAGTGGATCAATAGTAGATGTATTTTCATCATCTTGTGCTTGATCTCCTTCAGTGTTTTGATCTTCTTCTTGTTCCTTGGTAGGCTCTTCATTGTTATTCACATCTTTAGTTTTCTTGGTACCTGTTTCATTAGAAAGCACATCTTCTTTTCTAGAAGATTTTTGGTCAGATTCATCAAATACTACATGTATGGATTCTTCAACAACAAGTATTCTTCTATTGAAGACCCTGTATGCCTTTCTAGATGTAGAGTAGCCTAGAAAGACACCCTCATCTGATTTGGCATCAAATTTGCTTAAGTTGTCTTTACCATTGTTTAAGATGAAACAACGGCATCCAAAAACATGAAAATATCGAATTGAAAGTTTTCTTCCCTTCCAAAGCTCATACGGTGTTTTCTTTAAAATCGGTCGAATTAAAACACGGTTCAAAACATAGCATGCAGTGTTTATGGCTTCCGTCCAAAAATATCTAGGTAGGTCATTTTCACAAAGCATGGTGCTGCCATTTCTTCAAGAGTCTTATTTTTTCTTTCTACAACCCCATTTTGTTGAGGTGTCATAAGTGCTGAAAAATTATGATGAATGCCATTTTCAATACAGAATTTATCAAAATCAGAATTTTCAAATTCGGTTCCATGGTCACTTCTCAAAGATACAATTGAAACATCTTTTCCATTTGAAACTCTTTTATGAAATCTAATGAATTCAGAAAATGTTTCATCCTTGTGTGCTAAAAACATGACCCATGTAAAATGTGAGAAATTGTCTACAATAACTAGACCGTACTTCTTACCTCCCAAACTAGATGTTCTAGTTGGCCCAAAGAGGTCCATATGAAACAACTCTAAGGATCTAGATATAAAGATTACTCCTTTTGGTTTAAAAGATGATTTGGTTTATTTTCTAAGCTGGCAAGCACTACAAATCTTATCCTTTTCAAAACTAATTTTTGGTAAGTCCTTTATCAAATTCTTTTTACTAAGTTTTGAAATCAAATGCATACTAGCATGTCTTAGCCTATGATGCCAAAGCCAACTAGTTTCATTGATCCTGGCTTCCTTTGCCACTAGGCATTGACCATTTTGAATAGAAAGATTATCAAGATCAACCATATAAATATTGCAATGCCTATGACCAATGAATTTGATGCCATTATCATCTAAGCTAGAAACAATACACAAAGAAGATTCTAAAATAACCTTAAAATCTTTGTCACAAAATTGATTAATGCTAAGCAAGTTATGTTTCAAACCATCAACATATAACACATTATCAATGTAAGTAGAAGGGGTGATATGGACTTTACTAATTTCGACAATCTTGCCCTTTCCATTATCACCAAATGTCACATTACCATCATTTTGATATATGATTTATGAGAACTGCTCCACATCTCTGATCATATGCCTTGAGCAATAGCTATCAAGGTACCATATTCTTTTCTTATTGGTTGCAAGGCATACCTGCAATAAAAATTAGGTGGAGACTTTAGGTACCCAAGTCATCTTGGGTCCTTTCAGGTTAGTGGTAATGGTTCCTTTTGGAACCCATATTTTCTTAACATTACTCAATTTTCTCTTATTACACAAGTAAGATTTATGCCCTATAGTACCACAAACATAATAAGTAATGGATGATGATGCAAGCACAAAGAAGTTTTTGAAAAATTTTTGTTTCTTTTAAGTTCTAAAACCTAAACCGACTTTATCAAAAATAGCTCTTTGATTATTTAAAAGCATATTTAATTTTTCGGAACTGTATGTAAATTTATCAACAAAAGGTTTCAACTTTTCAATTTATTCTTTATATTTTTTGTTTTCATCCAAAATTTCTTTGTTTTGTTTTGAAAGATTTTCATTTGATGCAGAAAAACTTTTCTTTTTCAAAACTTCCTTTTCTTTTTCAAGAACAATAATCTTATCATTTAACTTTTTATTTTGAAGAAGTAGGCAATCATTTTCATTTGAAAGCTTATCATTAGCTTTGACTAAATCTAGATTTTGCCTTTTTAGATCTTTATATTTTGATTTTAGTTTTTGAAATTTTATAACTAACTCATCAAAAACTTCATGCAGTTCATCAAATATAAATTTATTTTCAATTTCGGATTGTACCTCATCATGATCCGCCATCAAACAGAAGTTTGCAACTTCTTGCTATTCTTCTTCGGAGCTGGAGTCTTCGCTGTCACTCTAGGTTACCATCATGGCCTTCTTTCTCAATTTTCTTCTGCTTTTCTTAAGTAAGGGGCAGTCCATCTTGAAGTGGCCTAGTTTTTGCATTCGAAGCATGTGGACTACTCCTTCTCTTTCTCTTTCTCTTTCTCTTTGCTCGGCTCACCTTTTAGAGGCTTCTTCTTAAAGTTGTATTTCTTCTTCCTCATGAACCTTCTAAATTTTCTTGCCAATAGAGCCGTTTCATCTTCTTCATCTTCTTCTTCGGATTCATCGCTTGACTCTTCTCTTGCGGTGTATTTGAAAGCGATCACTTTCTTCTTCTTGTCGACATCCACGTTCTTTTATTTTAAAGAAAGCTCGTAAGTCATTAATGAGCCTAACAGTTGCTCGAGGGGTAGAGTGTTGACATCCTTGGCTTCCTCTCTGGCCGTTACCTTGGCATCCCATGAAGCCGGAAGAGACCTGAGAAGTTTGTTTACAAGTTCACCATTAGATATAATCTTTCCTAAGCTTCTCATGCCATTCATAATATTTGTGAACCTAGTATACATCTCACTTATAGATTCAGTAGGTTCCATCTTAAACATTTCATATGTGTGAATGAGCATGTTAACCTTAGTTGTTTTCACTTTGTGTGTACCCTCATGGATAACCTCAAGTATGTCCCAAATCTTCTTAGCAGAGAGACAGTTAGAGATTCTATTAAATTCACTCGGATCAAGAGAGCAAAATAATAGATTCATAGCCTTCGCATTAAGCTCTATTTGCTTAATGTCATTCTCATCCCAATTATCTTCCATTTTTGGAGTGAGAATGCTATTAACCAACATAGTAGGCTGATGAGGACCTTTTATGATTGTCCTCCAAAGATTATAATCAATTGCTTGAATGAATATGCGCATGCATGTTTTCCAATACATGTAATTCGTGCCATTAAAAAGTGGGGGACAGTTTGAAGCTTGACCTTCAACAACACCCATTCCAATTAGGGCTGCCATGATCTTTTACTCAAGATCCTTGGACCTACAAGAGAGTACCGGTGCTCTGATACCACTTGTTGTCCAGAAATGGAGCCTAAAAGGGGGGGTGAATTGGGTCATATAAAAATTTAAAGCAAAAATATGCAGGCCTTGTGGTGTTTGTGAGTAATGAAATTTATGCACTAAATTATATACAACGAAAAGCAATAAATAGAGTGCAAGAAGTAAAGAGCAAGATATATAAGAGATAATCACACACAAATACAAGGTTTATAGTAGTTCGGTGCAAACCTAGCACCTACATTCACTTTTCAAGCCATCATTGGAAATTCCACTATAATCTCTCCAAGATTACAGCCGACTTATTTTTCAAAGGCTCACAAGTCAAAATCAATGTTGGTTTTATCACCTAGGCTCACCAACAAATCTTTACACTTGTTTTGTCTTCGGGCTCACAAGTCAACCCTAGTTGGTTTTGTTCATTTGGCTCACCAACAAACCACAACAACCTTCTTTCAAGACTCCCTTGAAAGCAAGATCAAATCACAAGAGAATTTCAGATATACAATTTAAATAAACAAAAAAAACTCTCTTCAAGAGTAGAATGGAAGATTTAAGGCTCTAATTTGATACTTGTCTTGTCTTCTTCTTGGAATATTCTTCAAGCTCTCTTTTTGGAATGTTGAAAGGATAGGCTTGTAGGCTTTTTTAGGGAATCACTCTTTAAATGGCTCTTGAAGTGAAGTTATTGAGGGAATATTGGCTTTTGAGCTTTCAATGGACTTCAATGCCTCAAGAATAAGTTTGGTGAAGTTTAAATACAAAGAAAAACTTCCAAAAAATGGTTTATGACCGTTTGAGCTTCGAATCTAGCCATTGGGAGCTTGAAAAGATGTTTCTGCAACTCAGAAAAATAGATCCGTTAGGGGTGTCAGAACTCGAGTGTCGACACTTGGTTTGTCAGGTGTTGACACTTGACTTCCAGGTATCGACACTTAAACTTTCAAGTATCGACACTTGATTCACAGGTGTCGACACTTGACACAAAAACACTCCTTTGGCCATGTTCTGAATTTTTAAAAAGTCTCAGGCCTTGAGATGACACTTGGGAACTTAAGTGTCGACACTTGAGTTTTAGGTGTCGACACATGAATTCTGGGTGTCGACACTTGGCATGCTAAGAAGTTTTTCTGCGTGCCAAATGCTAAAGTGTCGACACTTGACTTCTCAAGTGTTGACACTTGGTTTTGCAAAATTCATAATTAAGTATAATTCAAACCAAAAACATAAGTGTTGAATATGAAATTTAAATCCAATATAAATAAGCAATAAATAAACTCGTTTAGCCCCTTTTTGCATGGAAAAGACTTCTCAAATTGTGAAATATGCTTCGTGCCACAGCGTGCCACGATATTTTAATTTTGAGAATTTGAGGTGCTTGTTTCCTAAAAACTCATAACTAGAAATAAACATTAGTACATAATATGTACTCAACATTTTGTTATTCATCAAAATCACTGAGTAGAGCCAACAAAAGCCATGTTTAATTTTCAGTGCTGGCTGCAGTACATGTCTTCCCTCTGACCACTAAGAGACAAACACGTGCCTTAGGGTGATAGTTTGAAATGATTTACTATACATCTCTCAGGATTGGGCATTAAATGATGCAAGAAAACCTTGAGGTGGAGGGTTGCCTTCGATTGGGTGCATGCCTCATGTCAAGATCTGGTGGGTGTGGGAAAGAAGGCTGAATCCCTACCATTTATGCTTTGTTTTTAAAAGGGTTTTAGCACCATTTCGAAGGTTTCTTCCCAGTTGATCTGCAGAAATGTGGTAAGGAAGGAGAGCTCCAAATCCTAATCCACCCTCAGAAGCCCTTTCTTTCAACAGGTTGGTCTTCCTTCCTTCCCACTTCTCTCACCTTTTATTTTTGCCCTTCTTAGGTCTTCTCAGGGTTCCATGGGTAGGACTGTACAGGACGGCCCTTGTCTTCACTTAGGTCCCTTCCTTTGTTTAGGTTGTCGTCTTTTTCTTCGATGACATGAGTTCTTCTGAGGATGATAGTCACTCAGTAAGCCATGTCTCCGATTTTTTGAATCTAGAGGAGCCATACCTGTACAAACCCAAGCCCTCGAACCAAGAGGAAGAAGAATCCCCTTTTAGGATTGTTCCTTGGACTAGTGATTTGCCCTAGTTCTTGCTCCTGCACCGGTTCAGGCCCCTACACTGATTCAGGCCTTCACTGGTCCAGCAGGTATGGCATCAACTGTGTCTAGGGCAACCATTCTTTTATCTTTGGAGAATGTACAAGATCCTAGACCATATTAGGATTACTACTTGAGACTCGAGTGACAAGGTGACTTTTGGTCCAAAAAGGGGAATAGCCTTCTATGAAGCATTTCTTCCTGCAGGTTTTCATCTACTTCTCCATCTTTTTATTCTTACTCTACTTGAAAGGTATTTCCTTGTCCAGGCCCAGTTAACTCTGAACTCTTTTTGGACTTTTTGCTCCTTTTTAGTCATCTATTATTTTCATGGGATTGTCCCTAGGTTTTCTTTGTTTAGGACAATCTTCATTCTAAAAAATCATTCGATAGAGAGAAGGTGATGGTTCATAGCTCCCTGTCAGGGAACCATCCGATTTGACCTGCCCTCTTCCATCAAGGGATGAAAGAGTTAGTTTTTCTTTATCTTCCATGAGGGAGTTAATTGGATTTGGAGTGACCTAGACGAATCTCCTAATTAAAATTCTGAGATGGAGCTTGCTGACCAGGAGGTCTACAAGTAGTTCCTTAACTTGAAGATCCCAAAGGAATGAGATCTACTATCGGAGCAAAACTTGTTTGAGGCCGGGATCAGTCTAGTCAAGCCCTAGATGAGAGTTTTTGTATCCCTTCTCAATCCAGTTATTCGTAGCTAATCAAATATTGCATTTAGTTGTTCTGTAGACATGAAGTTCTTAATGGAGGATATAAAGAGTATTGGCTAGAAAAGGAGTGCCAATAGGAAGCCTAAGATGGCCGAGAAGAGGCCTCGCACAAGCTTGCCAGTTGCCTCGCCTACTGCTATGCCATTATTGGAGGGCACCCCTATGCTTCGTCTAGAAGAGGCCCCTATCGTTATTGGTATAGAGGTGGTGGAGATCTCATTGCCATCACCACCTGCTTCAGCTTTTGCTCCTTCGATGTCTCCCACTCAGGCACAGAATCTACTTGCTCCACCAGTGCTATCTCCTTGATAGAGGTTAGATTGCCAAGGCCCCCACCCTAAGTGGGGCCATCTTTTTCCAGGGAAGCTTCCTCGAGTAGGGGAGAAGTTCTCGAATTGAGGGTGCAAGTGCACCAGGATGTTTCCATCTTCAAGGGCAAGAGGTTGATTGAGGACTTGCTTGACCACATATTCCTTCTCTGGGACTAAGAAAAGTGATGATCCTGGACTTTAGACAAAATCTTTGCCAACTTTGTATATTAGTTACATAGGGTAAGCATCTCTTGAGATTTTATCTAGTTGATCTTTGTAGGTGCCGAGTAATTAACACACTTTTTTTTCCTTTTGCAGCTCATTCATGACCTTTTTGTCATGAGAGAGCAGTTTAGTAAGTCTACAAAATTTCTAAAAGAGAGGGCTGAGGAGGCTGAGAGGCAGGCCAGGCTTTCAGAAGGCCTACTCATGGTAAGTGAGACTCGAAAAGCCAAACTAAAAGAAGAGCTATAGGCTTCTCAAAATACCATGCAAGATCTAAAAGTCTAGGTGAAGGAGATGGAGAAGCTGGCTGGTGACATGGTGACTCGCCTGCCCGACATCACCTCCAAGGGAATATATTAGGAGTCCCAATTTTTGTTGGCTAACTAGAGACTTGATATGGCTAAGACTTTTGTCTAGGATGTAGAGGCAAGGGTGAAAGC
Organism: Areca catechu; assembly: GCA_021397845.1. Classification (NCBI taxonomy): domain Eukaryota; kingdom Viridiplantae; phylum Streptophyta; class Magnoliopsida; order Arecales; family Arecaceae; genus Areca; species Areca catechu. The sequence goes on along the minus strand of CM038039.1, from coordinate 207,613,916 downwards.
TATTGAAGACAGGGCTAAGGCGATGGAGTTGAAGGCGGTCTCATTAGAAAATATTCCTAAAGTCAATCATCTGAGTTGTAGATAGTAGAGTTTGTTGTAAATTTGTATATGAATCATTAATAAATAAAAGTTATTTTTGGTAGCTCATCGCATATTATGCATCTTCCTTTGAACTTTTTTGTGATAAAGTTCTTAAAACTACTTCTATTCATAAAGAAGGACTTGTCATATAGTTCTTATACCTATTCACGAATGAATGATACATTATTACCTAGGATGACAATGTTTATCGATTATAGACCGTTATATGCTATATGGATTGGTTGTTCTTATAATCAAGGAGTGTGAAGATACTGGTATGGCATTCAGGTAAGTATAGGAGCATATTTCTTTGAATGTGTCCAACTTTGTAGAGTACTGTATTATCAAGAGTATCTCATTGAAGGATATGGATATAAGTATCTTTTCGACCTAAGATCACCATGGTGACTTATAAGTAACTCACTATACTTTAGTATTGGATTACTTGTATTTCTAATACAGTGATAAAAGGTTTCTAAGTATAGTCAAGTACTTGTTTGGTCAGTGTGTGAGTTAAGATGAGATTTACTACTCCAAGATATTGGAGATATACTTTGTAGTATTTCAATTTAGCAAAATCTTATCCAGGATAGTCTTTGTGAGGATTCACATAATTTACTAGGTTGAGACATATTTGGATTTACTATTTAAGAGTTGGCAGTTGACTCTGAAGTCATCCTAAGCATTAGGTTAAATAGATAAATTATATGGTAACCATATACCTAGGTTCTTGAATGTTGCTTTGAAATCATTCGAGATATCCGAATATCGAGTACCATTACTAGATAGTCACATCAATTAGTTTAAGAATTTGTTTCTATGCTACTAGCTTAGTGTTTAAACCTATGGGGTTACACACACAAAAGTTTCTAACTAATCATGATGGTTGATTAATGATTAAGAATCATTTAAGGATATATTATCAATATGATTAATAATTAACTTAATACAAGTATTATGAATAAATAAATAAATAATTATTAATTAATTATAGAATAATTAATTAGTAATTATATGCTAATTGGCTTACTTTGATTGAGCATAAAGGTTTAGATCAAGCCTAATTAAATTGGATTCAATTAGATCCCCCTAATCAGGGTTTTATTTTTGGTTTGATCTTGAATTAAGCTCGATTAATTTATAATTTGATTAGTATTTAATTAAGCTATTAGAGACCTAATTAGATTAGATTCAATTGTCTTAATTGGATCTAATCTAATTTGATTTGGTTGGATTAAAATTAGATCAAATCAAGTTCAAACTGTTACCTAGTGCCACCTATATTCTCTTCCTATAATTTTTCCATGCTAATCAATATTTTGCATGAACAATTTCCATGCCAAATCTTAGTTTTGTCACCCTCCCTCATTCCTCTTTGGACTAGGATAGGTTGGATAAAGTTTGGTTTAAATCTAAAATCATTTTGAATTTAAATCAATAGAGTTTTAGTATGACTAAAACTCCTAAGCCTTATCTCTATCTTTATCCTAATTCCCTCTTATCCTAATCTTTTCTCCATGCCACATTTTTATAGAATTTTTTTGGGATTGTGCACTGATATGGGAACTTATTACCATGAGAAATGTAAGAGGAAACACTAAGAAAAAAAATCTGAAAGGGAGAGAGTTAGCATGAAAACAAGAAGAGGGCATGGAGATTTTTTAGTGCTAGGGTTTAAGGGAGAGAAAAAGAGAAAAGAAAAACAAAGGAGAAGAGTTTCCATAATTTTTTTCACCACCTAATCCACCCTATCCTTTTCCTCTTGATCTTCTTGGAGGGTCTAAGAAGTTCAATAGAAGAATTGATATTATCCATCCTTCGACCTTCGTGCGGAGCTAGCACTTTAGGGGGCTGATCTTTTAGGATTTCGTATGGATGATCTGTAGAGGCCGGATACACTACATAGCTACAAGACAACTTAAAGATTCTTTATGACATGCCATCAGTAGCAATGATCAGCAACCCATGATCAGGTATGAGATTCAATCTCATAGTTAAAGTAGATTAGATCTAAAACATGCATCGATGAGATTGATATATGCTGATTTTATATTTTAGCTTTTACTACTTTACTTATCATATTCTAGATCCTTAGTAGGATTTATTAAATCTGATTTTATATGCATATTATTTGATTAAAAATATTTTAATCTAATTTACTTCTGCTGGATTTTTTAAAAAATAAAAATATATGTATAAAATCCTACCTAGTTTTCCAACAAGTCTTAGTGGCTTCTCGGGCCATCAAATACTATAAAAACTCTCAAAGCTTCAAAGAGGAAGTAGGGGAGGCTGTCTATGATGCTTAATTAAAGGGGTTTGCTGAGTGCAAGGTGAAGGTCTCTGAAGCATTCGTTGACCTTGACCTATGAGATATTGTAGTTGAAGTCAAAGAGTAGGAAGAAGAGGAGGAGAGGCCGAGGTGGAGATCGAGGCCAAAGTTTTCGATGAGGCCTCAATCATCAAGGTTTTGGAGGACAAAGCCATTATTGTTGTGGGGACGGCTGTAGAGACCAAGAAAGTTGGAATTGAAGAGGCTGCTATGGGATATACTTCTATGTGGGTTACCACTGCCCAGGTGATGGCTGAGACGGAAGCGATTATCAACGCTGTGATGGAGACCATCAAGTTCAGTTCAGCTCTAGCTCTTGCCCCTAATGATTGATTTTTTGTTTTTTTTTCTCTTGTTTTGTATCCTAGCACAATCTCATTTTTGTGTATGGACTTTCAGGTCAATGAAGTTTTTTTCCTTATAGAAACTTTTATCAAGCAATGGAAACTCTCCTCTTTGGGCCAATTTTGTATTCTATTGCATTGCCTGAATGTATCTTGAACTTCCTATTGCATGAACATGCACTACGATGCGTGGTGTTGACCAGTACCTTAGCTATTATGGCTTTAGTCTAGTAGGTAGTCTTCCTAAAATTTCATTCAAGTCCCAGAGTCGGGTGGAAGTTGGTTTCAGAGGGCCAAGTATTAACTGGGGGCTTAACTTTTTAGGAGCTTGCCATAGACTAGGCCTTAGCTGCAAGAAATTGGTTGTTAAAATCCGATAGTAAGTTAGCTAACCATTAGATCCAAAGAATCCATCAATGAAGGTAATGATTCTGATCAATTGTCTAGTCTGCTAGATGAGTCACAATGCAAGTAAGTGACTCAGCCAATTAGCCATAGGGTACAGTGCTGGTAAGTGACCCATCTTGAGTTTAACTTATAGGTAGTTGGCCATAAGATGCAGTGCTAGTAAGCAACCCATTTCGACTTTAACCCGTATCTAGTTTGCCATAGAGTGCAGTGCTGATAAGCAACCCATCTTGATTTTAATCCATGACTAGTCGATCATAGGGTGCGATGCTGGTAAGCGATCCATCTTGAATTTAATCCATAGCTAGTCAGCCATAGAGCATAGGGTACGGTGCTAATAAGCAACCAATTTTGACTTTAACCCATGGCTAGTTAGTTGTAAGGTGCGGTGGTGGTAAGTAACTCATCTTGAGTTTAACCTATGGCTAGTCAGTTATATGGTCAGTGCTGGTAAGAGACCTGTCTTGAGTTTAACCTACAGCTAGTCGGCCATAAGGTATGGTACTGGTAAGTAACCCACTTGAATTTAACCCATAGTTAGTTGGTTTAACTTATGTTAGTTGATCAAAGGGTGTGGTGCTAGTAAGCGACTCGTCTTGACTTCGATCGATGTTTAGATGATCGAATGGCCTTGTATACTGGAGGGTGGTCATAGATTCCATTGGAATGTTTTTTTTCATTCCTGGATGGAACAAGTACATTATTGATAGTACATTTGAAGATTCTTAGTGTTCCATGTCAAAAAAATTAGGGTTCTATCAAGCTCCTCTATCCAGCTGGCTCCTCGATGTAGGGCTTATGATATCCACTAAGATCTCTCAATTTAGAGATAACTTGCCTTGCTTAGTTGGTTTGAAAACTTCAGCATGACATAAAACAAAATCTCCTTGGCAAAAGGTCCTCGATCTTACTTAGAAATTATAGTACCAGGTAGCCCATTATTAGTGTACGGCCATGCAAAGGTGGGCTTTGTCCTGAGTCTCCTTCAATAGATTGAGGTTAGCCCTTAGTTAGACTAGATTACTTGACTCATCGTAATGCTTAATCTGCATAGTTGGCAGGCCAATCTTGATTCGTATCACCGCCTCTGTGCTAAAGACCAGGTTAAAGGGAGTTTCATTAATAAAAGTCCAGGGAGTTGTGTGATATGCCCATAACACACTAGATAGCTCCTTGGCCCATCTACTTTTGGCTTCATCTAATCTAGTTCTAAGGCCTTAGAGAATCATGTAATTCGTCACCTTCGCTTCCCCATTTATCTGAGGCTAGCTGACAGATGTAAATGGTGTCGAATGTGTAGCTTGACACAGAATTCTCTAAATACTCGGTTATTGAACTACTTACTATTGTTGGTGATAACAATGTGGGGAAGTCTAAATTGGTAGATGATGGACTTCCTAAAGAAGCTCTTGACTTTGCTCTCCATGATGTGCATTAGGGATTTTGCCTCCAACCACTTAGTGAAGTAGTCTATGGCAACAGGTAGATATTTTCGTTAGCCAGATGCTAAAGAAAATAGATTGAGTATGTCTATTCTCTAATGGATGAATACCATGGGGAAGAGAGTTGGGAGAGTTGAGTAGCTGGTTATCGTTGAATATTGGCATGCTAGTGGCACTGGTGCACTTCTGGACAAGCCTGACTACATTCTCTCTTATGGGGAGCTAGAATTATCTTGTCTTAGTGCTTTGTAGGCTAAGGATCTACCCCCATGTGATTCTCGCAGGTACCTTCATGGATCTCCCTAAGGATGTAGTCGGCCTTTGAAGCTCTCAAGCATTTAAGCAAAAGGTACAAATAGAACTTCCTGTGGAGTTGCTCGTCCAAGAGTACAAATCGGGAGACCCTCCATTTTAGCAACCTTGCTTCTTTGCGGTCATTAGGTAGGATGCTATCAGTAATGTACTTGATTACCAAATCCATCCAACTCAGCTCGTGAATAACTTGCTGGACCTTTTCGATGTTGTTGTTGCCGAGGGCTTCTAGGTATTCAACATATGTCCATCCAAGAGAATTATCTGCTAAGGTCATGAGCATAGAAAGAATATCTGCTCGGGCATTTTCATCTTGAGGGATATGGATGATGCTGAAGTACTGGAAGGTCGACGTGATGGTCTGCACCTTATCAAAATATTTGGCCATTATCGGGTCTCGAGCCTCATACTCATCGATGACCTGGCTAGTCACAAGTTGCAAGTTGGTAAAGACCCTAAGGCACTTTACCTCAAGCTCCTTTGCTAGTTTCAGTCAGCTAGTAGGGCTTCATACTCAGACTAATTGTTAGCTGCCTTAAATAGGAAGTACAGAGCGTATTCGATGACTACTCCTTTTGAGTTTGTCAAAATGAGCTCGACTTTGCTACCTTACAAGTTTGAAGCTCCATCCATATGGAAGATCCAAGTCGTTTCCATACTAAATGGCTCTACAGACGACTCAATAAGTGCTTCTTCAGGCTTGTCATCTAATCACGTACATCAACTAAGAAGTTAGCTAGGACCTAGGCCTTCATGGATAACTTTGGGCAATCAAAAATATCAAATTTGTTAAGTTTGATTATCCACTTTGCTAATCATCCAAAGGTATTGGGCCGGTGCAGGATAGCCTTGAGTGGTTAGTCGATGAGGACGATAATAGGATGGGCTTGGAAGTAGGGCCTGAGAAACTGAGTAAATATGATTAGAGCAAAAATAATCTTTTCGGATTTGGAGTTCCTGGTCTCCATGTTGTGACTTTATTGTAGTAGATTGGTCTTTGGATCCCTTTATCATCTACATGGATAAGCATGAAGCTGATATCTTTCACAGAGATGGCAACGTATGGGAAGAGTTCCTCTATAATTTTTGACTTGGAAAGCAAAGGTGGAGATGCAAGGAACTTCTTTAGCTCCTCAAAAATTATATTATGAATATGCGTATTATAAGAAAATTATATTAGATATGCTTTATCTATTTTGATCATCTTGAATTAATCATCAGTAGTTAGATGATTCTACATGTGTGTATTTCTTAGTGCAAATAAATTGATAAACTTTATGTAAAGCGAGAGGTAAGTGGAAAAAAGCAAGGCATCGGCAACAAGTAAGAGTATAAGATAGCAAGATGCAAAAGTCTAGCTTTTTTACAGGACAAGAAAGTCTGTACACAGCCATCATGGAAGAAAAATGCCATATAATTTGATTGGATCATGTAAATTTCATTTTTCAATATATATTTAATATCTATAATTTTATTTTGATTAAAAATCTTGAATAATAAAAATGTTCCTTTCTTAAAAAATTATGACATTCCATGGTTAGAGATGTCAAATTGGGCTAGAGCCCATGGATTAGCTTATTTGGCCCTATAAATGAACCAAGTTGAGTTGAGAAAATATGGTCCATTTATATAACCAGGCTTTTAGCCTGGCCTCTATAGCTTATGGGCTGAGTAGGGTTAGGGTCGGGTCAACCCATGGGCTAGGAAAAATTATAATTTTAAAATATATAATTTATAATTGGAATCCACAACAACGGTGTGCTTCTTAGCAGCCTCCCTGACCTTGTTGATGTACCCCTTAATTAGTGGTGTGAGGATAGCCATGTACCTGTTCGCCAAGAAGGGCATGAGGTCCAGGACTAGCGCCACTGCCTGGAGGTGATTTGGTAGGGCAGTAATGGCCTCCTTCTTGAGTTGGAGTAGCATCGTCTCTACACTTGCCTCGCCCGGTGCTTCAGTATAAGCACCTGGCTGTGTTCCTTGGCGAGCCGGCATCCATCCACCATCGTGAGCTCGTACTTGACGATGAACTCCTTGTTGATGAAGCCAAGGGTGATAAAATCTAGCTTCGACATTCCCAAAATGATAGGCTCCTCCTTGGGGAGCAGCACCACCGGCCTTCTCCTGGTCGATCTCATGCTAGTGCAACTTAGATACGAGGTTGAGCTTCTTTTGCTTGGGGTTTTTTTTAATTTTGTTTTATAAAAACAAAATTACCAAAATACCACTATCTGAAACATATTTATCGAAGTACCATTCCAATGCCACATGTCCTGATCTTTTTTTTTGGTTTTGCCATGCGGAGCTATGCTAGCTGAAGACCTTTTCAGTTGAAGACGCAGCCCGAACCCGCATTTTCTTAGTCCCCTATTTCTTTCGACAGCCTCCCCTTTTTGAAAAAAAAGATGCAAGGTTCTTCAAAGTAGCATCTCTTGGTCCCCCCTTGTTCCCCATCCGAGCGAGCGGTGGCCCCCAAAAATCCATCATTTTGGCCTCCCATTGTTTCCCTGGTCGTCCATTTTGTAGGCAAGTTTTTTTTTTAAGAGAAGATTTTGTAGTTATGTATTTTTTTTTTTTTTTGGAATGAAGAATAGATCGGATCTTTCATATATATATATATATATATATATATATATATATATATATATATATATATATATATATATATTTGTTTGATTTGTTCAAAGTTAGCATATGTTATTTATTTTGTTTGATCTATATTTTTTTTATTGGTATGATCCGTTATTGTTATTTAATAATTATCATAATTTTTTTTTGTTGGTATGATCCATTATTGTTATTTATTGTATGATCTGATTATCTTTTTTATTTAAATATTAGTAATTTTTATTTGTTGGTATGATGTGATAATTGTTGAAATATTAATCATAATTTTTTTTGTATGATTTGATTATTATTTTTTAATATCACTATCATGTTGGTTTTTTTAATATTAGTATTTTTTTTTGTATTGTTGGTATGATCCGATGATATTTTTTTTAAATATTGCTGTTAAATTTTTTTAATGTTGATCATATATTATATTATTTGGAATGATATTAAATTTATATATATATTTAATATGTTAGATGTTAAATTAGTTTTTTTTTAAATTTTTAGAAATAAATTTATGTAAATAATATGAAATAATAATGTTAATTGTTGATGGTTAATTTAAAATATAAATAAGAAAAATGTTATAATGCTAAAAATGAAAATTTATATGAAATTCAAAAATTAATTATAGATTAAAAAAATAGTTATAACTATTTGACTAAAAATAGTAGAAAATTATTTTATAAATTTATTAAAATTTAGGGTGGATTGTTAAAAAATAAAATTTTGTAAAAAATAGGTGAATTCTATTAGAAAAGTATTAGTATCAAAATAATAAAAAATATTTATTTCTAGAAAATATATTCAAAGAAATTTAAACATAATGAATAATGATTAATAATATATTATTGAATTAGTTTAGAAATAAATGGTAAATGTAGATTATTCAATTAGTTTAAAAATATTTTTTTAATTAAATTAAAATTTACTATGGATTGTTAAAAAAATATTTTTTTAAAAAAATAGGTGATATTAAGTTGGAAAAGTATTAGTATTGAAAAAATGAAATGTATTTATTTCAATAAAAAAAATAAAAGATTTTTAAAAAATGAATAATAATTAATAGTAGATTATTGAATTAATTTAAAAATTAATGGTAAATGTAGATTATTCAATTAGTTTAGAAATCTTTTTTAAATAAATAAAAATTTAGTGTAGATTGTTTAAAAAAATAAGTTTTTTAAAATTAGGTGATATTCTGTCAAAAAAGTATTTATATTAAAATAATGAAATGTATTTATTTCTAGAAAAAATATTCTAGGATTTTTAGCATAATGAAAAATGATTAAGAGTAGATTATTGAATTAGTTTAGAAAAAATGGTAAATTTAGAATATTCAATTAGTTTAGAAATATTATTTTAAATAAATGAAAATTTACTATGTATTATTAAAAAAATATATTTTTTTAAAAAAATAGGTGATATTAAGTTGGAAAAGTGTTAGTATTAAAATAATGAAATGTATTTATTTCTAGAAAAAATATTCTAGAATTTTTAGTGTAATGAAAAATGATTAATAATAAATTATTGAATTAGTTTAGAAAAAAATGATAAATTTAGAATATTCAATTAGTTTAGAAATATTTTTTTAAATAAATGAAAATTTACTGTGATTGTTAAAAAATCATTTTTTTAAGAAAATAGGTGATATTAAGTTGGCAAAGTACTAGTATTAAAATAATGAAATATATTTATTTCTATAAAAAAATATTCTAGGATTTTAAGCGTAATGTAAAATGATTAATAGTAGATTATTAAATTAGTTTAGAAATAAATGATAAATTTAGAATATTTAAATATTTTAGAAATATTTTTTTAAATAAATGAAAATTTACTGTGGATTGCTAATTTTTTTTTAAAAAAATAGGTGATATTAAGTTGAAAAAGTATTAGTATTAAAATAATGAAATATATTTATTTCTAGAAAAAAAATATTCTAGGATTTTAAGCATGATGTAAAATGTTAATATTAGATTATTGAATTAGTTTAGAAATAAATGGTAAATTTAGAATATTCAATTACTTTAAAAATATTTTTTAATTAAATTAAAATTTATTATGATTTTTTTTTTGAAATAATTTTTTAAAAAAAGAGGTGATATTAAATTGAAAAAGTATTAGTATTAAAATAATGAAATGTATTTATTTCTAAAAAAATATTCCAGGATTTTTATCATAATGAAAAATAATTAATAATAGATTATTGAATTATTTTAGAAATAAATGATAAATTTAGAATATTCAATTACTTTAAAAATATTTTTTAATTAAATTAAAATTTATTATGGATTATTAAAAAGAATTATTTTTTTAAAAAAATAGGTGATATTAAGTTAGAAAAGTATTAGTATTAAAATAATGAAATGTTTTTAAAAAATATTCCATGTTTATTATTTTTATTGTTTATGACATATTCTTTTTTGGTGTGCTTGTAATATATAAATGTATATAAAGTTAATTAATTAGTTTGTTCTTTATGCATGTAAAATTTGTATTGCATAGAACTGTAGACCTGTCAATTAATTGGTGTGCATATTCTATATGTCTGAATATTTTTATAATTATATACAGATAGAATTATGTACATTGGTCAATTGATTGTCCAATTTAGACAGTTTGGAAATTGTAATCAATTATATAGGTCAGTTAACAATAATCAAATGATATGTAATTGGGATTGTAAGAGATCTCGGATAGCATTTTTCCTTAGTTCTTCTTGCACATAAATATTTGTGTAGGGAGAACCAAAAGAAAATACTGTCAAATTTTTTTCGATCCCAATTGCATATTATTTGATTATTGTTAACTGACCTGTATAATTGATTGCAATTCCTGAATGGGATAGGGCCCTTACCTATTAGATGGTAATAGGATATATATTTTACTCATATCAATTTTCAAATCTATTTTTGTATATATTCAGAAATATGATATAACTATTTTGAATATTTTATATCTTTTAACTTCTGGTTGTATGATAGTTATGTTGTAAATTGGTATGTATATAAAGCATATTTGAAGATATGTAGATTTTTCATTCTGAATGACAGCATGCATGATGTTTTAATAAATTTATTAATATTATATTTAATTTATTGAATGTAATTTGTTTCATCTAGTTTTCGTTTAATTATTTTGTAGTGGGAAATGGAAGAAGTTATCATAGCATTATGTTATATTAACTATTATATCGTCAATGGAGAATTTGGTATTAAATACAATCGGATACCAGAAAAAGTAATTAGAATTAAATATGGAATCACACATGATAAACTGCTAAACAAGTTATATAGTGTCTTCCGTATTGACAAGACAAGGTATAAATTATTGATTATATATAGATATCCACAACTTGTACAGCCAACATTAGTTAAATATGTACCTGTTCCAATCAGTGATGATGAGGACATAGAGATAATATTTTTTACTATCAATGCACATCAATGTCTATCAGGTACGGAGTTGTATATAGATGTACAACTCGTTGAAGATGATCGACCCATTCATGAATCAAATGAATATGAAGAGGTTGTTCAAAACTTAGCAACAACTAGCATCAGTGAAAGGGTTGTAAATGTTCATAGTCCAAACATTTACAATAATCCTCATGTAAATATTTCTTCCCTAGATACCGATGATCATATTCATACAATGGAAAGTGATGTGCCAGAGAGTGTCATCAGGAATTCATCACTGTACACAGCTGCTCGTGATTCAAAACATGTTGATAATGTGCTTTTTCATGAAGATGATGTTGAACATGAAGTTCAGGAAGCTGGCCCTTCTCATGTTGTTCAAAGTCCACATGTCACTACTGTTTCAAATTGTACTGCATTTGAGGCTCCCTCGACAACATTTACTCAGTTCAACAGAGAAGCTGCTAATATCTTGATGTTCTATTCTCTTCAAGAACCGTCTTTTAACTAGAAAGTTGGTTAGGAGTTACGCAAAGGACTTTATTTTGCAAACAAGGATGAATTATAGTATTATGAAGTAGTATTCAATTGATACTTGTTGCTGCCTACACCACCATGGCCTATAGCTTGGGGATGACCTCGGGTGCCGACCTTGTCACTCAGGAACCAGCTCATGCGCCCGGACCTGCAAAAGAGAGGAAACCCGAGCCGAGGATCCTGGCAGGGGCACTTTGATGATCAAGTGAGTGGCGATCTAGGAAAACAGATCCTCACCTACGGGCCCCTTTGGTCGGACTCTATGCTTGGACGATGAGATTTTGCTTTAGAAAGAAAGAGTAGAGTGAGGGTGGTAGCGATGGAGGATAGCTCGAGCGGTGACGGCTGTGTTCATTGAGACTCTTCCGACGGGTGCTCCGATAGCCTCAGAATGCTCTTCTCAATGCTTGCTCTCTTGTCTGCTTGCCTTGTTCGAAGACCTTTTGAACCTTCTTTTAGGCCATGGACCCTTCTAGCAACCTATCTTGGGTACTTCCCCCTCTGCAGGTGCTGGAAGGTCAACGTTCGGCAGCGCTCCGTGCTGTGCACCCAGGTGCCTTCTCCATCCATGATAAGGAGTTATGTCGCTGGCTGTGACCTCTCCTCTGGTCGCTCTAATTTGAAAATTTTGGTAGGGCCTCGATTGGGGAGCAGCCGCCCCCCTTGATTTGAATCTTTTGGGATGATTTCTCTTTTGGGTGGTGCAAACGGTCGGTTGGGAGGTGCAGTGCCTTGGCCAGGGTGCCCTTTCCTATCTGGTGTAAGTAACAACAGGAGTAATCATGGCATCCTGGGGGGTGCCCCTCCATGGTCCTTGGGCGGCGGTCCGTCGCCCAAGGGAGGTGGTGCCGTCCCCTTCCTCCTGCTTCTAAACCTCCCGAAGTACCGCGGGCTTTGGTCACAGGGATAGCTTTTGACTGCTGGACCCCTTGTTTGAAGAGAGCTTGGTCCGAAGAGAAGGAGCTCGACTTCAACCAAGGTGGACTCGACCCCGAGAGAGCCACCCGGCGAATGAGCTCAAAGAGAGCAGGAGCTCGACTTCGGCCGAGGTGGACTCGATCCCGAGGGAGCCGCCCAACGAAAGAGCTCGAAGAGAGCAGGAGCTTGACTTCGATCGAGGCGTGCTCGACCTCGAGGGAGCTATCCGGTGAAGGAGCTCGAAGAGAGCAGGAGCTCGACTTCGACCGAGGTGGACTCAACCTCGAGGGAGCTGCCCGGTGAAGGAGCTCGAACATAGCAGGAGCTCAACTTCGACCGAGATGGACTCGACCCCAAGGGAGCCGCCCGACGAAGGAGCTCGAAGAGAGCAGGAGCTCGACTTTGGCCGAGTTGGACTCGACCCCGAGGGAGCCGCTCAGCGAAAGAGCTCGAAGAGAGGGTCTGACGTGGCAACTTCTACCAATATGGCATCCGATTGGATTTGACAAGGACTCCATGTTAGCGATCTTGCACATCATTTGCCCCCCATTTCCAAGTCCCATTGGTGCACGGTGCTCGAGGCGAAGGGAGTAAATGCGGAGATGACGTGGAAAGGTGGAAATCGAGCACCATTAATTAATACCTCGATCACTGGCACCTCGCGTAATGGGCCTTGAGACCAATGCGGGGACGACACGTTGGCTTGTCCGAGGAAGCATTATGGTTGATGTAGAACTCAAAACGGTTTCGGGCTAATCGAAGAGTCGCTCTTCACCGATCTTGACATGTGGCATCAATTTGATGGTGGCGGTTCTGGAAGGGATTCGGTTGCTGTCTGGCCATTTCGAAAGGAAGGAAAGTTTCCTGAAAATATCCTTTCTTTCAAATTCTTCGTACCCGCCGACGGACCAGAGCCTTCCTTCTTCTTTCCTACATCACCTGTCTTTTCCCTTCAAGGCCACCAGGTTCATCTTCTTCAGTCATTCTTCTTCTTCGGTTATGTAGAGTTCATCTCTAGAGCCCTCCGGACTTCATTCTTCTTCTTCCTTCCTTGTTTCATTATTCTTCCTTAAGATGGCTCCTTCAGGTCGTAGCCACCATCCTTCGAGCAATCCCAATGAGGCAGGGCCTTCTTGATCGAGGACTCCATCCTCCGATAAGGAGGAGAAAATCCCTCTTCAGGTTCATAGAATCCTTCGCCCCATCGGGATTGTAATAGGGGAGCCTAGGGCTCATCTTCCTCCTTCTCCTATCCTCGAAGTTCCCTCCGAGCCTTCTCGTTCGACTGGTCCCAACGACATCGCTTCGGTGATGACTGGGAAGGACCTCTCAAGAATCCGGGAAGCCTTCGGTATCCCGGACTCCATCCGGCTCTCGATCCCAAGATTGGAGAAACGGGTCACCTCCAGTGGCCCGGGCCGGATCATCCTCTACGAGAAATCCCTCGCAGGGGGTCTTCGCTTCCCTTTTCACCTTTTCTTCCTCACTGTGCTTAGTAACTACCTCCTCATCCTGGCTCAGCTAGTTCCGAATGCAGTTAGGACCATCTTCTATTTTATTGTCCTCTGCCACTTCCATGAGATTGTAACCCATTTTCCTCTATTCAGGGCCTTCTTCACCCTGAAACGCCACCCGACCGAGAACGGGTGGTGGTTCATCTCTCTTTGCTCGAAGGGCATTAAATTTAAACTCCCCTCTTCCATTAAAGGATGGAAGAGCAAGTATTTCTTTGCCTTCGTTGAAGGGGTCAACTGGGTTTGGAGTGATCTGGACCTGACTCTGAATTGGAACTTGAAGGTCGAAGCGGCGATCGAGAGATTTACGACCACTCATCACCAACCAAATCTCTTCCCTCGAGGTTCTGCTATCGAAGCAGAACCTGTTCAAATTCGAGGTCAGCCCAATTTGGGAGTTGGGTGAGTTCGGTGTAAACCTTCATTTCTTCTTCTTCTGTAGGTCTGTTCGAGCTCGAGGCTGACCTTGTTTCTTTCCTTCTTGCAGCCATGAAGTTTTCAATGGATCAGCTTGTCTAGTTCTCTCAAAAGAGGAGTGCACCGGTGGGACCTAGGGAGTCCCCACCCAAGGGGGCATGGAATGAGCTCAGCCCGAGGCCCGGGCCTGTTGCAGCCTCTAGTCCAGGTAGAAGAATGGCCGAATCGACCCCCGAACCGCCAAGGCAATAGATTCCGCCTCCAGTCTGGGAGCCTGGCATGATCATGAGGGTTTGGCCTGCCACTGCTGTCATTGCTGCACCCCCACCTCCGAAAGTCATCGAGATGGAAGCGGGAGGAGAGAAGGGGAGGGAGCCACCATCGACTGGCGGAGAGCTCCAACAGGGGTTTGGAGACATCTTCGGCCACCCCTGAGGGCACGGTAGCTGCCCCGACGAGGAAGAAGATTAGCTACTGCAGGGCACCCTTAGAGGTGCCGCTAAACTCCTTTGTGATCCAGGATCGATCCCTAGCCAAGCATATGATGGACTTTGCCATCCAATCACATGACCGGTGGAAAAGGAGAGGAAGGCCTTTGCCGAACGCCATCCTCGGCACCTTTCCCCATTTCTTCATAGTATGGCCCCTTGCCTTTTTTCCTCCCCATTTTTCATCATTCATTCATTTCCTTTCTTGCATAGCTGACATTTTCTTTGGTGCAGCTTGGGATGAACCTCCTGCTCATCCATGACTACTACTCCCACTGGATCAAAAGGGAAAAGTTGAAGGAGTAGGAATCGTGTCGCTGGTGGTTGAGGCCAAGGAGAAGACTGATAGGGCCCAAGTCATGGAGGAGAAGAATAGGGAGCTCCGAGCTGAAGTGGCAGACGTTGAGAGGTGCATTAAGGACCTCGAAGCATCCCTGGCCTAGGAGAAGGACTGGGTCAAGCGTCGAGTCGAAGAGCTTAAGGTCGAGGCCACCCGGGCAGAAAAACTCAAGGCTGAGGTGGCCCGGGCGACGGAGGAACTCAAGGCTAAGGCAGCCAAGGCGGTGGAGCAGTCTCAAGCCCTCTGAGCTCAGCTAGAGATGGCACGTGAGCGGGCTTCGGTAGCTGAAAAGAAGGCCGTTGGGGCGGTGGCCTTGATGGAGGCTGCCAAAAAGGAGGCTGCCGAGGCAATGCCAAACTTCAAGGCCTCGGCCGGATTTGCTGACGAAATTCAAGAGGTGGCCACAAACTCGTTCCTCAAAGGTTACAAGTTCTGCCAGTCCCGGGTGACCCAGCTTTTTCTGGAGTTGAACCAGGAGGGGCTCGCCTTCCCAGCTGCTTCGTGTGGGGACCCAGTTGAGGCCGCAACCGAAGCAGAGGAGGGAGAACTTGTGGCCACCACTGAAGCAGCCCCTTCGGCGAAGGTCCGAGATGATGCCGGCGTGCCCCAGCGCTATCTTGGGAAGGAGCCGGTAGAATAGGAACTTTTTCTTGTTGCTTCTTATATTTTTGCTTCTTTCCGGATCGCCTAGCCTTTCGGGGGTCCTGGGATAGTGTAATTCTTTCCCAAACTTGAATGAAATATCCTCCTTGTTAACTGAACTTGCAGAATTCCTCATCTACTCTCCCTTGTGTTCTCGATTGCCTCAATGATCTTTCTTCCTTCTTCCTTTTCTTTTCTCTTCTCTCTCTCTCTCTCTTTTTTAAATTGCCCACGTACAAATTCTTGTTGTGGTGCCTTACCTCGAGGTACCAAGTCCTTCGGCCCTTTCTAGTAGAGCCCCAAGTACAGAGGGCAAATAGGAAGAAAGGTCTTAAGTTGTTGAGTTGTCCCTACCATGTCGGAAATGAGATAGCAGGACTTCATGCATCTCCTTGAAGGAGATCTGAGTGACCTTAGGTGAAAACGTCTCTAAGTGTCTGGAACGTAACCGAGCTAGGAGGCTAAACTCGGGGAGTCTGTAAGGTGCCCCCACCAGGTTGGGACTTGGATAGACAGAGTGTGGGGCTTCAGGAGTCTCCCGGTTTTGAGGTGCGGGGCTTCAAGAGTTTCCCGGCTTAAGGTGCGGGGCTTCAGAAGTTTTCCAGCTTGATGTACAGGGCTTCAGGAGTTTTCCGGCTTGAGGTGCAGGGCTTCAGGAGTCTCTTGGCTTCGAGGTGCGGGGCTTTAGGAGTTTCCTGGCTTGAGGTGCGGGGCTTCAGAAATTTCTCAACTTTGAGGTGCGTGGCTTTAGGAGTTTCCCGATTTTGAGGTGCGGGGCTTCAGGAGTTTCCTGGCTTGAGGTGTGAAGCTTCAGGAGTTTCCTGACTTTAAGGTATGGGGCTTCAAGAGTTTCCTGGCTTGAGGTATGGGGCTTCAGAAGTTTTCCAGCTTGAGGTGCGAGGCTTTAGATATTTTCCGGCTTTGAGGTACGGGGCTTTAGGATTTTCCTGGCTTGAGGTGCCAAACCTGGGGTCGAGCAGCAGTATTTTTGCAAGGCAAAGATAGTTTGCATCAAAGGAATTCTTTTATTATTAATGGGAGGAAGTCTTACATCATTGATAGTACATTCTCAAGTTGTTGGCATTCCAACTTATAGGGGCCTTCCTAGTTTGGAGAGAGTTTGCTGCACTCCCAAGGTTGAGAGGCTTCAGCCTGCCGCAGCACCAAATCGCCCGAGCGAAAGATCTTTGGCCTTAGCCACGTGTTGTAGTACTAGGCTACCCGCTGTCGGCAGGCTGCCATCCAGAGTCGAGCCTTATCTCTCATTTCATCCAGGAGGTCTAAGTTGAGTAGAAGGCGGGCCGTGTTTTCAGCTTCATCATATTGCTCTACTCACAGCGTGGGCACACCAAGTTCCACTGGGACTACGGCTTCGGCACCGAAGACGAGGTTGAAAGGCATCTCATCTATGGACATTCGAGGCATTGTGTGGTAGGCCCAAAGGATACTAAGAAGTTCTTCTACCCACCTGCCCTTGGCCTGGTGCAGCCTGGTTCAGAGTCCCTGGAGGATGGTCCGGTTAGTCACCTCGACCTCTCCATTAGTCTGAGGGTATGCCACCGAGGTGAAGTGGTGATGGATATTGAGGTTAGCACAGAACTCCTCGAACTCTCGATTATTGAACTATCGTTCGTTATCGGTAATGATGGTGTGGAGTTCGAAGTAACAGATGATCGACTTCCAGAAGAATTGGCTGACCTTGGCTTCAGTGATCCATGCTAGCGACTTCACCTCCATCCATTTGGTAAAGTAGTCAATGGCCACTATCAGAAACTTGCACTGTCCGAATGTGGGAGGGAATGGACCAAGGATGTCCATCCCCCACTGGGTGAATGACCATAGAGCGGAGAACTGGGAGAGCGGTGCTGTCGATTGATGCTGTATGCAGGCATGGAGTTGGCAGTGATCGCACTTCTTCACGAAGTCGACATCATCCTCCCTCATAGTCTCCTAGTAATACTCCTGATGGAGAGCTTTGTATGCTAGCATCCTGGCCCCCACGTGATTCTTGTAGAGGCCTTTGTATATCTCTTGGAGCATAAAGGCCACCTCCGTGGGTCTCAGGTACTTTATGAGTGGATAAGAGTAGGACCTGCGGGAGAGTTGCCCATCCATCAAGACGAAGCGTGCAACCTTCATCTTGACGAGGCCAACCTCCATGCAGTCTTCTGGTAGGATGCCATCGATGATGTATCTGATGTATCGGTCCATCCAACTGGGCTCCAGGGTGACCCGCTGGACGTCCTCGAGAGCCTCATAGCTTGGAGTTTCTAATTATTTAATGTGGGCGCGCCCCAATGATGAGTCCGATAGGGTTGCGAGCCTTGAGAGGGCATTGGCACGAGCGTTCTCTCCATGAGGGATGTGGGAGATGCTGAAGCTCCAAAAGCATGCTGTGCTTGCGTACCTATTCCAAGTACTTCATCATCTGGGGATCTCTTACCTCGAATTCTCCTGAGACCTGTCTGGCCCCCAATTGGGAGTCGGTGAAGACCTTCAGGTTGGGTATACCCAATTTGCGTGAGACCCTCAGCCTGCGAGGAGTGCTTTGTACTCCACTTGGTTGTTGGTTGCTGCAAATCGGAAGCGGAGCACTTACTCAGCTATAACCCCGTCGCCATTGGTGAGGATGAGGCCTGCTCTACTCCCTCCCGAGTTGGATGCACCATCTACGTGGAGGACCCAGACCTTCTCCTCGGTTGCGGGCTCCGTCTAGCACTCTAGGGTGGTCTCTTCTGGCTCCTCACCCAAGCCTGTGCACTCAACCAGAAAATCAACCAACACCTGGGATTTCTGGGATGGTCTCGATCAGTACGTGATGTTAAACTCGCTAAGTGTCAGAGCCCACTTGGCTAAACATCTGGAAGTATCGGGGCGGCTGAGTATGACCCTCAATGGTTGGTCTGTCAGGACCATAATCAGATGCGCTTGAAAGTACGACCTGAGTCACTGAGAAGACATTATAAGGGCAAAAATTAATTTCTCAAAATGGGTGTACCTGATCTTCGCATCTAGAAGGAGTTTACTAGCATAATACATCGATTACTTAGCTCCATTCTTGTTTGTATGGACAAGGACCGAACTGATGGCCCCTAGGGTAACCACCAGGTAAAGCAAGAGTTCCTCTCCATCTTTCGGCATGGAGAGCAGCTGTGGTGATGCCAAGAACTTCTTTAGCTCCTCAAAGGCTTCCTTGCACTCTTCCATCCAGGTGAAGTTATGCACTTTACGCAGCACCTTAAAGAAAGGCAAGCAACGGTCAGGAGATCGTGAGATGAACCGGCTCAGGACAGCAATTCAGCTCGTTAAGCGTTGGACCTACTTCTTCGAGGTGGGGTGTTCCATGTCGATAATTGCCTGAACCTTCTCAAGGTTGGTCTCTATTCCCCTCTAGGTGACCATGAAGCCCAAAAACTTCCTTGCCGCCATGCCGAAAGCACATTTCACCGAATTCAGCTTTATCTGGTGCAGGCATAGATTTTGGAAAGCCTTCGCCAAATCGATGATGTGGTATGACCTCGGCTTGCTCATGATGAGCATGTCATTCACATAAACTTGCATGTTTCGACCGATCTGATCCTTGAAGACTTGATTGACTAGCCGTTGGTATGTGGTGCCAGCGTTCTTTAGCCCAAAAGGGATCATCCGGTAGTAGTACATCCCCCGATCCATGATGAAGGTAGTGTGCTCCTCATCCTCTGGATGCATTCGGATTTGATTGTACTCGAAGAATGCATCCATGAAAGAGAGTAGGCGGTGCCCCAAGGTGGCATCTACAAGTTGGTTGATCTTTAAAATAGAAAGATATCCTTCGGGCAGGCTTGGTTGAGGTCGGTGTAATCTATGTAGATCCTCCACTTTTCATTGTTCTTCTTGACCATGATCACATTCGCTAGCCAGCTAGGATACTGCACTTCGTGAACAAAATCGGTTGCGAGGAGCTTCTCCACCTCCTCGTTGATTGCCCGTTGCCTCTCTGGGGTGAAACATCTCTTCTTCTACCGGACGAGACGGTACTTCAGATCAATGCTCAACTTATGAGTGATGATGTTGGAAAAAATTCCAGGCATGTCTGCCGCTATCCAAGCGAACACAGACACATTCGCCTGGAGGAATTCCAACAGGCGGGCCCGCTCCTCTTTTTGCAGTTGGGCCTCGATTTGCACTGTCTTTATCAGGTCGGTTTCGAGTGGATATGTCAACAGGCATTCAACTGGATCACCTCTAGGATCCTGCGCCCTCTGGTCGAGGTTGTCGATGCTGGGATCCTCTTCGGGGCTTTTGGCCCCTAGGACAGCTTGAAGACAGTGTTGGATTAGCTGAGGTGCCCTCCTTATTTTTTCTACACCATAAGGGATGGGAAACTGCACCAATAGCCGCCTGGTGGAGATGACCGTGTTGAGCAGATTGAGCCCGGGATAGCCAAGGATCACTTGTAGGCCGAAAGGAGCCTAACAATCATGAAGGTCATCATGATGGTGCTCTGCCGAGGTGGTGACCCAGTAATAATGGGGAGAGTGATCTCCCCTTCAACTCCCATGGAGTTCCCAGTAAAACCGATAAGGGGAGTATGCACAGGCTTTAATTGAATAGAGGATAGGTTCATCCTGGAGAAAGCATTGTAAAAAAGGACATCAGTCGAACTTCCACTATCGACCATAATTCGCTTTACAAGATGCCTGGCAATCATCATCTCGACAACAATGGCATCGT
Organism: Areca catechu; assembly: GCA_021397845.1. NCBI lineage: Eukaryota > Viridiplantae > Streptophyta > Magnoliopsida > Arecales > Arecaceae > Areca > Areca catechu. The sequence continues at coordinate 207,593,396 of CM038039.1, read as the reverse complement.
TATTTATATTTTGATTCCTAGATCACTCCTCCCTCATAAAGGGGTGTACATTTTTTGACCTCTCCCCCTCCCGGGATCTCTTGGCAGTGCATTCTATTCCCCAGGATATCATACCCACAGGTTTTTCGGTGGATCGGTTGTCGACTGCAGGGATAGGAAAAAGAGCGGCAAGTGCCTGAGATTTCGCTAGAGCCTTGCCCCCTACAAATTTTTCGAGGTAGCCCCTTCTTATCAGGTCTTCAATTTTTCTCTTGAGGTGGCGGCACTCCTCGATGTCATGGCCGAGATTGCGGTGGAACTGGCAATACTTCATCTTGTCGCGAACGTTGGATAGCCTCAGCGGGGAAGGGCAGCGCAAGTAACGCTCGTCCTCAATCTCCATGAGGATCTTTGACCTCGGGGCGAGGAGAGGCATGTATCTTTCTTCTGGGATGGGGCCGCTCTTCGACTTCGACCCTGGATGAAAGTTCGGGATAGTCGATCCAGGCTTTCGTACCCCAGACGTCTCCTCTGGAGGTTGCTTCTTCAGTGGCTTCCTGTCCAGCTCCCTCCTCGTATGGTCCGCCTCCTCGATGTGGTATACTTGTGAACGCGGAGGAGGAGGTCGGAGTACATCTTCGATGGCTTTTTATCCATGGAGTAGGTAAGATGGGAGATCCTGAGCCCCCTCTTCAATGCCAGCATGGCGACTAGTTTATCCAAGTTATAGATCTCTAGTGCGGCAACTTTGAAGCGGGTTACATAGTCCCGTAAGGGTTCGTGGTCCTGTTGCCTGATGGAGAAGAGACTGTACACCTCTCGTGGCACCTTCTGGCAGGTATCAAAGTGGGCCACAAACTTTCTTTCCAACTATGCGAAAGAGTTGATGCTTTTGAGCTCTAGGTGGGTAAACCAGACTCGAGTTGCCTTTTGGAGAGTGGCTAGAAAGGTGATGTAGAAGAGGGTGTTGGTCATCCCTTGGACTCTCATGAGGGCCTTGTAGCTCTCAAGGTGATCCAGAGGGTCGATGGTCCCGTCATAGGGATCCACTTACAGCATGTGGAACCGACTCGGGATCGGCTCCTCTTAGATTTCTTGGGAGAAAAGGGGACGAGCATTATGGCCCATGGGTTCACGAGAGGATCCCTACAAGTTTGCAAACTGGCAGGATAGCTCTGCCATCTTGCGCTGCTGTTCCTCCAGGTGCCTTTCAACCGTGCCTGATGGCCTCATCGATGGAGCCTTTCGTTGAGGCCGATGGAGGAGGTGAAGATGATAGCTGAGGGGGGTCACGACGGGGGGCCTTGCCTCGATGTCATCGGCATCACTTAACAGTAGCCTGCTCGAGGGTCGGAGATCGGCTCTCTTGGTCGACTGATCCAGTCCACTATCTTTTTATCGGGGTCCGGTGGCTTCCTCGGGGATCTGTCGCGGCCCATGATAGTGATGGCCTTCCTTAGAAGGATCGCAGGCTATCGCAGGATGTGGCAGCTTGGGCTGCAGGGGTCCCTAGCTATTAGTGGGTGGCTAGGGATCAGTGTCGATGCTGCAACTGTCTCATTGCCACAGTCAGAACCTGCATCTGCTAGGTGAGCGCGACCAACTAGACATCCACCAGAGGTGGTTGTGGTGGAGCGGGGGGCTCCCTTTCTGGACTGTACGGGCCCCCGTGGGAAGGGGGGTCTCACGCACGGCTAGTGGAGACCTCCCGTGTGCATGTCATCCCATGTTTCAAATGGAGTTGCACGTGTGGGGGTTGGCCTTGATCAGACTGTGTCTTGCCTCCCCTTCCTTGCATGCCAATATGTTGCCGCTTATACCGCCATGGCTTGTAGCTTGGGGATGATCTCGGGTGCCGACCTCGTTACTCAAGAACCAGCTCATACGCCCAAACCTACAAAAGAGAGGAGACCCGAGCCGGGGATCCTGGCGGGGGCACTCCGACGATCAAGTTAGTGACAATCTAAGGGAATAAATTCTTCTATGTGGGCTCCTTTGGTCAGACTCCATGCTTGGAGGAGGAGATTTTGCTTTAGAAAGAAAGAATAGAGTGAGGGTGGCAGCGGTGGAGGAGAGCTCGAGTAGTGATGGCTGTGTCCATTGAGACCCTTCCGACGGGTGCTCCGGTAGCCTCAGAATGTTCTTCTCCTTGCTTGCTCTCTCATCCGCTTTCCTTTGCTTGCTTATCTTATTCGAAGACCTTTTGAACATTCTTTTAGGCCCTGGACACTTCCAGCGACCTACCTCGGGTTCTTCCCCCTCTGCAGGCACCGAAAGGTCAATGTCCGGTAGTGCTCCGTGTCATGCATCCAGGTGCCTTCCCCATCCGTGATAAGGAGTTATGTCACTGGCTCTGACCTTCTCTCTAGTCGCTCTACTTTGAAAAATTTGGCAGGGCCTCAATCGAGGAGCGGCCACCCCCCTTGATTTGAATCTTCTAGGATGATTTCTCTTTCGGGTGGTGCAAACAGTCGGTTGAGAGGTGCAGTGCCTTGGTCAAGGTGCCCTTTCCTATATGGTGTAAGTAACAGCGGGAGTAATCATGGCATCCTAGGGGGTGTCCCTCCATGGTCCTTGGGCGATGGTCCGTCGCCCAAGGGAGGTGGCGCCGTCCCCTTCCTCCTGCTTCTAAACCTCCCGAAGTGCCGCGGGGTTTGGTCACAAGGATGGCTTCCAACTACTGGACCCCTCGTCTGAAGAGAGCTTGGTCTGAAGAGAAGGAGCTCGACTTCAGTCGAGGTGGAGTCGACTTTGAGGGAGTCGTCCGGTGAAGGAGCTCGAAGAGAGCAGGAGCTTGACTTCGACCGAGACGGGCTCGACCTCAAGGGAGCTACCCGACGAAGGAGCTCGAAGAGAGCAGGAGCTCAACTTCGGCCAAGGTGGACTCGACCTCGAGGGAGCCTCCCGCCAAAGGAGCTCGAAGAGAGCAGGAGCTCAACTTTGGCCGAGGTGGACTCAACCCCGAGGGAGCCACCCGGCGAAGGAGCTCGAAGAGAGCAGGAGCTCGACTTCGGCCAGGACGGGCTCGACCTCGAGGGAGCCGCCCGGCGAAGGAGCTTGAAGAGAGGGTCTGACATGGCAACTTCTGCCAATATGGCATCCGACTGGATCTGACAGGAACTCCACATCAACGATCCTGCCACATCAGTACCCACTATGAATTCAAAGTTGTTGAGTCAACTCCAAATTTATGGGCTATGAAATTTAAGAAGAAAGAGTCTGGATGTCAATGGAAGCTAAGAGCAATCAAACAAAATGATTACTTCAAGATATCATGATACTGTGGTCCCCATACATGCATTTTTGAAGTGATGTCTCAGGATCATTCTAGATTAGACTCTACTTCAATTGCCAATGAAATACATGAGCTTGTCAAAGAAGTACCTACAATTTCTGTTGCAAGACTTAATTTAGTCATCAAGAATAAATTCAATTACATTGCCACTTATAGAAAGTTATGAAAAGCAAATCAAAAAGCAATAGCCATGGTGTTTGGTGATTGAGACAAATCATATGAACTATTGCCCAAGTGGTTGCATGCAGTAGAGAAATTTAATCCGGGTTCTTGGATGAAATTCATTAGCAATCCAACCGGTCATCCAACATATGCTCAATTTGATCGGGTCTTCTGATCTTTTGCACCGCCCATTGAAGGGTCAAGTACTGTCGATCGGTAATCAGTATTGATACGACTTTTTTGTATGGAAAATATAGGCATAAATTATTGATTGCAACTGCTGTTGATAGAAATAATCAAAATTTTCCATTGTCCTTTGCTATTGTTGATGAAGAGACTACCGATATATGGGATTGGTTTATTGCTTGTCTACAAACTTTTGTTAGTCCAAGATAGAAAATTTGCTTAATTTCTGATCGGCATCTTAGTATACTCGTCGCCGTACAAAACGAGCACCTAGGTTGGCAGCAACCGAATGCATATCATGTATACTGCTTACATCATGTGGCAAGCAACCTGTATACCAGATTTAGGGATTCTAAATTAAGGGATATGGTAAAAAAGGCTGGAATGCAAACATAGATTCAAAAATTTGAGAGATATATGAAAAGCATCGACAAATTGAAACCAGAAGCTATTCAATGGTTGAGTGATATTCCATTAGATAAATGAACATGTGCATATGATGGTGGTTGAAGGTATGGAATTATGACAACCAATCTATTAGAGTGTTTTAATGGAGTGTTTAAAAATGCTCGATTCCTGTCTGTAACTGCAATGACACAGTTGACATTCTTCCGACTTGTATCTTATTTTGATGGTCGCGTGCCCAGGCAGTTGATGCACTAGACAGGAATGAAAGATTTACTTCATTTGTCACGGGTCATGTAATCGCCAAACAAACTAAAGCTACATCTCACACTGTTACAAGATTTGATAGAGCCAGCGATATTTTTCAAATCCAAACTGCGATGCATGGTCCATATATGAACAAAAGAAACAACACTCAGGTAAAACTTTAAAATCAATAAATTTATGACATCTCTTTCTTATGTACTTTCTATTGTGATAAGTATTAATTTTTATAATGCAGATGTTTAACTGTCTGATCGTATATGTACATGTCAAAAATGGCAGTGCTACCATTTACCATGTTCACATGTCATGGCTGCTTGTGCACGTGTTTCAATTAATTTTTATAGATATGTTGATCGATATTATACTTTGAATGATTATCACCACTCTTATGCAAATCAATTTCAACCCATTCCTCACCAAGCGTATTGGTCGCCACTTAGTCAAGATATTACCATTATCCTGATAAAATACAGTTATGGCACAAAGGTAGACCACGCTCTACTAGAATTAGAAATGATATGGATTTGAGAAATCCGGTAATAGACTAAGATGCACGATTTGTCGATAGGAAGGACATGATAGAAGATCATGTCCAACTAGAAATGCAGAGTAGTGCTATCATTGCCAGGTAATTTTATGTTTTATGCAAATTTTTTTTTTCACATAATAAATTTATTGTAAATCAATAAGCATTACATTTTTCAAGGTAATTTTTTTTCTAGGACATGATAGAAAGGTAATTTTTTTTCTACATGACATATGCATATGATGCGTCATGGACAATTGACTTCAGAATTGATTGATCAATCCTATTGGAATTGTATTAAATTTGTATGAGGGCCATCATACTACATTGATCCTGAGCCTGATTTTGTAATTAACTCATGATGTATTTGTTTATCGTATTTCAATACCTGTATTGTTGCTAGTTGTACTTGGATTGTTGTTGCTATCCACATTTTGTATTACAGTTGTTTAGTAAAAGATGATATATCTCATTAGATCTGTTAAATAATTAGTATTATGCATTTTATTTTTTCAAAGATCTTAATGACGGTTAAATTCAATTTATTAAATATAGTTAAAGCAAATCTTGGTATATGTTTGCATCTTTTACTAGATATGGATCCAGGACCTGTAGACCGTTCAGTTTTGCATGATTAGGACTCCCATTGCTCCGGATTAGTGTGGGATGGGCAGGAGGAAGGTTTCCTATAGTGTCGACGTAGGGAGCTTGCTACACGCAGTTCCATAATACTTGATAGGCGAATCGTACCATATTTATAGCAGGCTGGCTTTTATATATTGGCACATATTGGTTACATATAGCTGGATTGGCACTTGATTATGACACTGGTAGAGCGGTGGTGTCCAGAGACTCATACGTTCCATGTGTCATGTGGAGAGTGTACGATCACATTACAGGATATTGCCATTCTGTTAGGCTTACTTGTTGATGGATTACCTGTCACCGGCAGTACATAGGTCGACGATGCACATCTACTTTGCCAGTATTTATTAGGAGTCATTCCATCCCAGGGCTGACTTTCGGGATCACGATTAGTCTAGTATGGCTAGCGGATCAGTTTTGCATTTTATCCTATGATGCAAATGAGATAGCGATTCAGCACCATGCTAGAGCTTATATATTACAGGTTATGGAAGGATGTCTATTCATGGATACATCGACGAGGGGGATACATCTCATGTTTTTATCATTATTAGTTGATTTTGAGATGGCTGGACACTACAACTGGGGTCATGCAGGATTAGCTTGGTTGTACAGACATATGTACAGAGCTAGCCAGAGAGATGCCCATGATATTGCTGGACCATTGATATTGCTACAGCTTTGGGCATGGGATAGATTTCTATTTATTGCACCACGTAGATTATTTCGATTAATTACAGATCCTATGATTGACTTTGATGATGGTGGAGCTGGATTACCGTAGGGCCCCTTGGGGATTAGGTAACTATCATCCTTTTTGTTCGATTAATTTTATTTGTTTAACTAACCATGTAATTTTTATTATTTACAGATGGGGAAGAATTTTTTGTTACAAAGTCATCCACACATGTTGTCTCTTCATACAGACTATATTTTGATCACCTGAGATCGGAGCAGGTAAGAGTAAAGTTAAATTTAATTACATTACTTTTATAAATATCTTATTAATTTAAATTATGATTAACAGATAATATGGCAGCTATACACTCTTGACATTCTTGTCCAGTTGTCTGATTATTGTCTACACTGTCAGGAGATATGATGTACTCAAGTGCCACGTTTTTGTTTTCATATCGTGGAGTGGCAGTTTATAGATAGAGTGTTACGGTAGTTTGGGATCCGCTAGTCCATACCAGATCGATGTTATACAAATGCTGCACTACACTATATCGATCTTAGAGGGCGACACGATCAGGACTGGTCCTTTACTCATCAGCAATTTGTACAGCTTTGGGAGAGCCGTGTGATCATATAGTTGATGGCCCTCTTGTTGACGGTATCATGGATTATTATGATCCATATATGGAGTGGTATCGTCGTATCACTAGGCGATTTATCAGTCATAGTGGTGCGATGCATGATTACATGGTAAGTATTTTAAATATTTTATTAAACATACTTCATAGTTTAAATTTTTGTAATAAATATTTATATTATTTTTACATTTCAGAGCGATGGTATGGTAATGATTTGACAGCTCGCTCAGCCAGGTTCTATATCCATATCATCCCGGTCTATCGTGAATATATGTGATATTGTCTTGACAGAGGTCCGTGAGCAGGCTCGTATCCAGTTACGAAGATTTGAGCATAACGATGACAGAAAGGATGAGATGCATGCATATTTTTCTTACGCATCATCATCAGGAGCAGCTCCTGTATCTCGACATACACGACGTACTCGCCAATGCATTACCTCTCCATTTTCGATTCCTGAGTTCACTTCCTACATACCTGACAGTACTTATTTACACGATGATGCCAGACACTTCAATCTGCGGAGGATGCTGCTGCGCACTTCGATTATATTATCACACCAGAGTACTCAGGCTATGGGAAAGAACATATTGATGAGGGATCGACACGTCAGGGTGCTATACAGGAGCCAGTTCACACTGAGGTAGAGCTTCCGACAAGGTATCAGAGACCAAGTGAACCAGAATCTTCACATTGTCGGAGGCAACCTCTGCGTAGGAGGAGACGACCACCATGTGGGACTTAGGATTTTTTTTTACTTATGTATTACATTTATGTGTGGAACGTATTATTTGAGTTCTTGTAATATATTGAATTTTTATATTTATAAATTATACATACCATGCTTAAAAAATTATAGTTATATTTTTTTATTATTAGACCGTCGTTAGGGTCCTGGCACAGGTCTGATCGCCGGTCTGAATCGGTGGGTCTAGCCGCTATGACCATGTCACTGGTCTAACCGTCGGTCTGACCATCAGGGTTCTATCACCGATCCAGTCACCAGGGTCCTGCCACGGGTACGGTTGCTAAAGTCCTGCCACCTTTGGAGAAAAAAAGGTGGAGAGAAAAAGTAAAGAAAAAAAGGTGAAGAAAAAAAAATGGAGATAAAAAGTGGAGAAAAAAATAAATAGAGAAAAAAATTGGAGAAAAAAATGTGGAGAAAAAAAGGGGGAGAAAAAAAAAATAAGTGGACAAAAAATGAAGAAAAAATGTGAAGAAAAAAAAGTTGAGAAATAATAGTGGAGGAAAAAAAGAGAAAAAATTGTAAAAAAAAAATGTGGAGAAAAAAAATAAGTTGAGAAAAAATAGTGGAGCAAAAAATTGGAGAAAAAAATGGAGAAACAAAAAAAGTGGAGAAAAAATTAAAAATGGAGAAAAAGTGGAGAAAAAAAAAGTTGAGAAAAAAATAGAGAAAAAAATTGGACCAAATAAAGGTGGAGAAAAAAAGTGGAGAAAATAATAAGTGGAGGAAAAAAAGTTGAGAAAAAAATGGAGAAAAAAAGTGGAGAAAAAAAATTGGAGACAAAAAAGGTAGAGAAAAAAAAAAGTGGAGAAAACATTATAAGTGGAAAAAAAAAAGTGGAGAAAAGAAAATAAGTGGAGAAAAAAAGTCGACAAAAAAATGAAAAAAAATAGTGGAGAAAAATAGTGGAGAAAAAAATAAATGGAGAAAAAAAACTAGAGAAAAAAATATGGATAAAAAAAGTGGAGAAAAAAATATAAGTGGAGAAAAAAATAAGTGGAGAAAAAAAATGTAGAGAATAATAGTGAAAAAAAATGGAGAAAAAAAAGGTGGAGAAAAATGTGGAGAAAAAAATAAGCAGAGAAAAAAAGTGGAGAAAAAATAGTGGAGAAAAAAGGTGGAGACGCAAAAAAAGTGGAGAAAAAATTATAAGTGGAGAAAAAAAGTGGAGAAAAAGGTGGAGAAAAAAGTGGTGAAAAAAATAAGTGGAGAAAAAAATAAGTGAAGAAAAAAATAAGTGGAGAAAAAAATAAAGTGGAGAAAAAAATAATAGTGCAAACAAAATGTGGATAAAAAAAGCGGAGAAAAAAATAATAAGTGGAAAAAAAAAGTTGAGAAAAAAAATGGAGAAAAAAAATGGAGAAAATAAAGGAGGAGAAAAAAAGTGGAGAAAAAAGAAGTTGAGAAAAATATGTGGAGAAACAAAAAAAGTGGAGAAAAAAATATAAGTGGAGAAAAAAATGTAGAGAAAAAAATAAGTGAGGAAAAAAATAAGCGGAGAAAAAAAATAAAGTAAAGAAAAAAATAATAGTGCAAACAAAAAAGTGGAAAAGAAATGGATAAAAAAAGGGAAAAAAAAAAGTAGATAAAAAAAAAAGGGAGAAAAAAAGGGGAGGAAAAAAGGGGAGAGGAAAATAATTTTAAAAAAGCAAAAAAAAATTGAGAATCCTAAATTTCCGTCCCCCGTCATGTGGCAAAACGAAAAAAAATAATGGGAGAAAATGCAGGTTTAACATGTGTCTTCTCCTAAAGGTCCCACCCATCCCTCGCCAAGTGGCAAAAAAAAAAAAAAATAATAAGTGGAGAAAACACAGGTCGAACCTGCGTCTTCTCCTCAGCGCCCCACCCATCCCTCGCCAAGTGGCAAAATGAATGCAAAATGAATTAAAAAAAAAGTGGGAGAAGATGCAGGATGCAGGCCCAGCCTACTTCTTCAGCCAAATCACCCATCCCAACATTTCAACAACATAACCAAAAAAAAAAGGCCGAGAAAATGCAGTTTCAACCTGCATCTTCTTTTAAAAATGCATCCCTAGCCTGCTTCTTCAGCCACATCCACCTCGTCATCCACCTGGGAAAATGAAAAAAAAAAAATTACGTAGAATTTTTTATGGTAGTTTGGTAAATAAGTTTGAAACTACCGTACTTTGATAAATTTATTTTTAAAAATCAATATTAAAAAAAAAATCCTTTTGCTTGGCCTCATGGGCATGCTCCTTAACAATGAGGTGGCAGAGAAAAGCGGGGGCATTGAGGTAAGAGTCAACCATGCAAGAGGCGCTCGATAGCCTCGTTGCGGGTGAGGCCACCACCACAGGTGGTGGAGGGTTCGCTTTCGGCGGGCTTCTTCTTGCCAAGGATGGAGCGCTTTAGGGGCTAGCCAGACTTGAGCTTGGCCTTGCCCTTGGTGGTGCCACTCACTGGCGAGTGTTGAAGAAGGTGGCAGCCATGATGCCTAGTACTGGTATTGCCTCCTAAACTCTCTCTCAATAGTCAAAACCATTTCCAAAAATATAAAAAATATAATAAAATAAAATCAAAAATTATTATGGACTGTCCTAGCTATAGCCCATGGCCCATGTAGGGCTGAGCTAGGCTAGGTTTTCTTGACCCATTTATGCAAGGGGGCCTAACCCGGCCCGGTCTTTATAATTTTAGTTCATGTGGATTAGGACTGGGCTGGGCTAGGCCAACCCACTTTGATAGGTCTACCCGTGGCTTATGTTATGATACCCTGTGGCTTGGATAATGAGATCCCTGTATCATAAAACCGAGAAATATTTTTATTATTAAAAAAAAATTAAAATTTTTTCAATAATAAAAATATCCCTGATCTTATAATATTTCATGAACGGGATTATGACACCCTGTTCATAAAGAGTGTCCAAAAGAAAGGATATTTTTATTCTTCAAACATACATTTATTTTTTATTGAAAATTTTGCATGATAAAAATATCCTTTTTATGATAATAAGATATTATATTCCTGTTTATTCAGAGTATTTTCATTATTAAAAATATTTTAAAAAAAATTAATAATAAAAATATTTCTTGATTTTATAATATATTATAAATACGATTATGATAAACTATTCATGAGAATGCCATAACTCAAACATGAAATATCAAAATCCAAACTAATATGTTTCATAACTTTTTTATAAAAACTATTTTTATCATTCAAAATCTTTAATAAAAAATAAAATTATAAATATTATATATATATACATAGCTCAATGAGGCCACACCGCTTCCAGGTAGACAAAGAATTACTCAAGACAGCAATAGGCCCACCAAGGGCCACCTGGAACTAAGTCCGCCAAGTCTCTGTAGGTTGTTCTACTGGGCCACTGGATTCGCTTGTGCTCATTCCTCAGGTGAGTTCGAAGAGTCCGAGTGCCCTCGTCTCCTGTGCAAATCTCTACCCGCACACCGCTCGGCTGGCGGCAATGGAGTGCGTGTTCGGGCTCGTCGGCGACGGCTTCGCCTTGATCGCGGCGGACACATCCGCCGTCCACTCGATCCTGGTCCACAAGTCCAACGAGGACAAGGTCACGATCCTCGACTCCCACAAGCTCCTCGGGGCCTCCGGCGAGGGCGGCGACCGGTTCGTTCCTTTCTTCCTCCCTCCCTCCCTTCCTCCCCCGACATCTTTGCCTTGATATTATCGGTTGATCCCTCAGTCGATGGCTCTGATTGTGGATGGCTGGGTGCAGTTCACGGAGTACATCCATAAGAACGTCCACCTCTACCAGTTCCGGAACGGCATCCCCCTCACGACCGCCGCTGCGGCCAACTTCACCCGCGGCGAGCTCGCCATCGCCCTCCGGAAGGTAGGCCACTCGCTCTTTTTCCCTTTCTCTAGGGTTTCTTTCTTTTGTAGTCTGTCGGTCATTTGGGGTTTTCGGTACTTCTCTTGATGGGAGTCTAATGTAGTCGTATGTGGTTAAGCTCGAATTTTAGGGTTTGATTTTGGTAGACGTGGAAGTGTTATTACTTAAATTATTTAGAAGGAATAGCTGAAAAAATTATGAATTTTAGCTTGCTTCTCTATTGTGAAGTCTACCTCTTGTTGAACAAAAGTGATTATTTTGGGAAGCAATTATGTGACTCATAATTAATTGAACATTGGTGTACTTAATTTCATGAATTTTGTGATTGAAAAGGAGAAATCGGTGATCAAAGGGCTTGTTTTGTTGTAATGTGTGTTTAGGATCTCAACGTTTGAGATACAAATTGGTTTATTTTTTTAAAAGTAACTGTTTACTAGCTGACTGAAAATATTGAAGACAAACTCTGGTGACTTGTTAATGGGATGAAATGAGATAATGAAAATCAAATGAATGCCTATCTAGCTCCTGTTGATTTAGATGGATACTCAGAAATACTTTGCTATATTACAAATTGTGATCTAGCTGCTCTATTTTTTTTTTCACCACAGTTTCCGGGCCATATTGTGGAGACTTTTGCTTTTGATTCATCAAATGTTTCTTAGCTTGTGCATGTTCTTATTTCCTTGTGACTATGCTCCATGCAGTGGTGTTGCATATGAGATGACATATAGAAAACATCATGGTTCACGTAGCACAGTTTAACAATTGGACTGGAAAGTAACTTTTATTTCTTCACAATATCTTTATGGATAAAAGAAAATTTTTGATCAATTTTGAAGGCATGATATTGTGAGATATAGCAAAGGCTAATCATTTGACTTAATTATTATGTTCAGAGTTTACAAGTGATAAGGTTTTGCAATGACTAATAGATTTGGGAATTTGGAGCCCCCTCACATGCTCATTTTTTAGGCATCCCTCGTGATGATGATATTCAATTTGTTGAGGTGATGGTTTGGGAGGGATTTTGGGCTCTTAGCTCTAGAGTTTTGGTCTTATAGACATGGATGGAATGATAATCTGCACTTGAGATGGTCAAGCTCTCTGGTCGTTGTTTCTTTCTGGGGTGGGTTTTTAAAATTGTTCAATAAATTTTCAGATGTAATGTTATATGTAGGCGTGTGAATAAGCCAAAAGCAAGCAAGCTGAAGCTAGTTTGGGATTAGCTCCAAAATATATTTGTTTAGCTCAAGCTTTTCTTGATCTTGTGTTGTGAAGGCCAGGTTCAGGTTCAGCTCATTTAATTTTGATCTGAGTTGAGCTTGGCTTAATTAGGCTCAATTATAACCTTTGTTCAGAAAGGTTTAATCATGTGTTTCACTTGGGGTTCCAAAGAGGAGGAAGGAGAACTGGTTGGATGAAAAGGAGGTTGAATAGGGTCAAGATGCAGTAAGCATTGGAGAAAAGGAGATAAGGATAGAGGGGAGAGTAGAAAATGGGTTGATACACTCTCATCTTTGAGAGAGAGCCATGCTGTTTATCATAAACTCTATTAGGGGATTGTGACTGAGTGCAACTATTGCTGGTTATTGAATTTGAGAGGCCATATGCAGAGAGGAATTTAGACTATCAGAGAAGGTCATGAGTATGGTGGCTGTGGGCCTGAGGTTTCTCTTGAGCACCATTGTTTCTTGTCCTTGAACAATCTAGGTAGCAGTGAAATAGAGAATGACAAACATGAGAGACAGAGGGTTGGCAGATCCAGGCTTCTTGCCTTTCTTCCGTCCCACCCCACACCATCCCATTGATCCTATTTTCAACGGCTATAGCGTTGACTAGTGAATAAACTTTAAAACCATTAGATCATAGATCAAATTGCCGAGCTGCATCTTATTTTATAAGAAAAAGTTATGAGTGTTATAATCTTTTCTAATGCTTTGATAATTTTATGCCAAAACTATTTTTTATATGTCTACCTTACATGGCATCTAACTTTTTTGATTGTTTTCCTCATTGGTGATAACATTCTTGGACATGTATAGAAATGCTTATCTTGTACCCCAATCACCTTATCATTGGGGAAAATGGACTCCAATCACCTCTCTTCTTTATGCTTATCTTGTACCACCAACACCTTCGCATTCATCATAGAGACTGCTTCTTCCCCTGATTTCATGAATGTAATATGTGTCTATGATTCAAGTACATTGTATGTAAACTGCTTGAACTTATTTTCCTTCAATGGTTATCACTCTAATTACTTTCACTCCAGCATTTACTCAAGTCTAGTAGTAGCATTAATGTAAACAGCTACACCATTGCTCAACAAAAATGGTTGCATCGGTTGTTTGTCATATTGATTTCCTAAACAAGGAAGCCATTTAGGTTGCAATATGTTGCAATTGTGATAACTGTGCCCTCTGAACATAATGCAACACTTGTGCAGCTTTCAGATTGGGCTAAAAAATGAAAATCAGTTTCACAGTCCAATTGGGATGAGATTTCTCAACCTGCAAAGGACTAGATCTTAAGACCTTAGTTCCACGGTTCATTTTTCTAATCTTCTCTTCACCGTTCTTCATTTTCATTGACCTTGAAAAAGAGTCAAAAACAAATCATATGAAGTCTCAAACTCACCTAGTAGCTACTTGAAAACAGCAAAATACAAGATCTATGAAGTCCCAAAACATAAATTAAGAAAAAGCCTATTAAGAAATCCGTCGTACCAAGGGTCTTTTGCATCATTGGGAGGTCATAACTGGAAGAGCAGTTTGGTAAAGTCAATGGCCTATTCCTTGTTTATTTAAATGGCTTGAATTAGTGAATTCAGATTCAATACATCAGATAGCAGTTAACTTCAAGGACAAAGTCCTTGATAAGGTGGTTAGGAGTCTAGACTCGATGTAGATGGCACCACAAATCTCAAAATGGAAACTACCTTGTGGTACTGGTTTTTTTTTTTCCCTTCCTTTGGAGCACTTCCTTTGCACAAAAATGGGGCAAGGCGATGCTGATGAGGCAGGAAGGATGATGAAAATGGGTTCTAGGAGGGGGGAGATGAAGAAAACATTGAAGCATGGGAGGTGGTGGAATGCAAGGACACAACCGAGTGGGTGGGATTAAGGAGGTTTTGCTGACGGCCATTAGGAGAGGCTAAGGAAGAGGAGCATTGGGAAGGGGACATAGGAACAAGCGAAAAGGGGGAGGAGAGTTTAGAATAGGTTTTCCATTGTTTTAGAGAAACTACTCTTCTGAATCGGAAGAATCCTGTTCCAGTTGGACTGAACCAATTTGTTTTAGATTTTCACTCTCTCTTTTCCCCTCTTCTTGAGTGAAAACAAGGTAGTGTTAGATTATGACAGGGGGAAGCAGTTATTGCAGCTTCTCTTAAGAAAAGGGGGAAAATATTATTTGTTGGATGATATGGAAATAAAAGATTCTTGACAAGGAAGTAGTGGAGTTATTATGTGGTTTTCCTGGATGTTGATGTCCAATGCAGTCAATGCAAGCTGTCAATTAAGAAGATGTAGTTTCTAGAGTTGCTTGCTTGCTACAATGAATATGAAATTTTCCCGTTTTGTATCCCTGGACTATAACTGAGAGAAGCAAATCCATACTTTGGTAGTTATCTAGCTACTTAATTTTACTGTGAGTGCAAGTCTGTTTGGCAAACTTTTTATCAGAAAAATAAGAGTAAGCTGGAATGATTCACTTGCAGTTTCAGTTTGAACACCGGTATCCCAAATGGAATTGTAGAATTTTCCAATCAGTTCAAACTATTCATGGTAAAAATGCAGCCTTTAAAGTTGGAATTCCTGATGAACTCTTTTTGTTTTTTCCACTAAGCCAACTATTAATTAAAACAACAATCCAGAATGTTTAATTGAAGGATCACTTGTGGATGCTGCATGTTCAAATAGCTCAACTTAAACGATTCTATTGAAAAGTATTTTCAAGTTGGTCATGAAACCTTTACAACTAACATAAAACTCATTCATTATCAACCTTGTACTACCATTATAATTTTGATATAAATATATTCATAGTGGAACATGCTAAGACCTTCGAAGGGCCCATAGGCTGAAGATTTTGGGCTTTAAGTTTTCTTGTCTTGGATGTATTCCCTTTGACCTCAATGTAGCAGAGGTATTGATAGGTTATAGATTCCTTGCCTATGTCTTGGGAGACCCTTGCCTGTGCATCAAGTCATTCCATAATCAAAACATTAAATTGTTCCTTTAGAACTATCAAGTTGGTTGATTTGATGCTCGGGCAAGGAGTATTCAATACATGTAACTTCCTTTTTATGGGCACCTTAGGCCTTGTAGATTGTATCCAATGATCTAAATTTTTATATCATAACTTTCGCCATTGAATTTGGTCATTAGTGTAAACTCATCTCTTTCCACTCCATATGCATTATCTCTATCATGATGCCATTCTAGGCACCACAGATGATAAAGTAGATGAAGCTTTGCTGCATTAGTTGCATCACCTTCTTTGTGAATTTTCTTCTCTTATATGAAATGGAAAATCTATGTAGTTTAAGCCATGCAGATTAAGGCTTGCATCTCTCTGTATTAAGAGAAAGTCCTTTCAGACCATGTGTGATGAAGTATTGTGGTTCTAACTTATTTTCATAAATTCTTCTATTTCTGATACATATTTTTGTGCCTGAACCTGTTTAAATTATTTGTGGCTGTCTAGTATGATATTTATATTTTAGATCATAATTGTCGTCCTCATCATGTAATATGATTAACAAACATGACTATCTCTCCTTAGTACATAAAGATCAGGACAAGAAAAATAAAAGGCATGTTTTTGACAGTATTTGATGTTGTTTAAGCACCAAAACTACTCACAATCAGCAAAAAAATATTCCATCAGTTTGTTTTGGCTTCTTGAATCAGTCTTCAACATCAGTTTCCTCGATTAGTTTCTCACTGTGTGAGCGCAGGCTTTTGTAAGTTACTTCCTGCACTTCATCTAATTCATTTTAAGAACTTTCTTTCTTCTCTCTTTTCTTTTCTTTTTTTTTTTTTTTTCTTTCTTTTTTTTTTTCTCTTTTTTGGTGCACAACATCTTTTTTTAGTTATGTTTGTACATTTTTGCTGGACTTAACTCAAAAGATGCATGATGACATCTATGCATGTTAACTAATATCAGCAGATGCCTTGTATTATTTTGTAGAATAAAGGGATCTGGTTAGGGTCTTATCTTTAGTTGTGATTAAGTTTTAATTTTTCTTTCCCCAATGGCATGAACTTTGAGTGTGTTGATTATTGAATCATTATCTGTTTTACATGAAGTAAATTTGATTTGTATAATTTTTATCGCTTCATTAAGTTCATAATACGTGTCAACCAGTTCAATGTTTGTATAGGGCTGTCTCCATATTGGTTGTGTTGGTTGATACAGATGGAATAAGATTTGTGACCACATGAAATTGTTCCATGCTCTTTCCTCACTCATATACTCACATGCACACTGCATGAAAGGCTTAAAATACTTTGCACATGTAGGAGGTCATGGAATCACTAGAATCTTGTTGGTAGGAATGAAGCTTTCCAGACCCTTTATGATATGCCTGTCACATACCTGGTGATGGCTGGCAAAGAATATCTCCTAAAACAGGTGACTGTACTGTGATGGAAGAATGCATCTATCATCTTTCATCTCCAATGCTGCAATGCCATGAATCTTTACCATGTGCCTAAGACAGAATATGGCATCAAAGCTAAAATACCAAATATCTTGAGTTCAACAATTGTGTTCTCATCTCATTTTCAATTTTCAGTTCTATGGAACTTGTATGCATCCTTGTTCCAGATTTTCCTGGTTGGAAAACTTGTTTCATGTGAGGCTATTCTCCTTAAGCTGAATATTTGTTCCGCAGAGTCTGATTTTTAAGCATTTGCCCTGTGCATGATTCCTGATTTATAAATCCGTAATTAAGAGGAGCAGAGAAAATAACCCATCATTTCTATTATTAGAAATATGACAACAGAAGATTTGTTGGCATAATTTTGAGTCTAAGCATCACATCATGTGCCGTAAATAATTTGCCTAAAAGAGGAATGAGTTCTTTGTTGGTGTTAAGGAGTCAGCCTTCATATCTCCAGTAGCTTTGGTGCTACGTTTTGTTTGCTTTGAGAATTATGTGCATATATAGTTTGAAGTGTTAATGTGCATAAAACCATTTTAAAGATACTAGTACAACCCATGACCATCAAACCTTGTCTCAGTTATCTTGGTAAAGGAGAAATAGCATTCTGAGAAAAAAAGGGTACAAGTCCAATGGTATCTTATTGACATTGGGTACATAAAAACTCAAGGTGACAATTAGCACAGAAGAATTTGAAAGTTCCTATGAGATGGACATTGCTATCTTTAAGAAACTTGCCAAGAAATTCCTGCATGGTCTCTAAATCTGTTGCTTGCATAGCTTACGTGATTCTATGGCATTACACAAACATAAAAGTGCAAGTCCTGATTGATCAAATAACATGGATGAAAGATGATATGTTTAAGTGCTGTTTAAATGGCGGATCCTGTGTCTATCTACAAAACTGCATTCATTTCTGGATCGATTAGAAGATCCAGCCAAGTGACTTGTATTAATTTGATTTCAAAATGCAGTTTTGTTCAGCGTCATGGGTCATGAGTTTCTAGAGTATGAGTTATGAGGTAACTTATGACATTTGTGTTATTATACGCATCTTGATGGCACATGTATCATGAAAAGTTTGTTTTTCTTCTGTCCTTTTGCTGTAGTTTGCTTTTTATATTCTTTTATTGTATGCAAAATTGGGCATCTGTTCACTCTCCAACCACTTCATCAATGCTTCTTGGTTAGCATGGCTAGATGGGATAAGATAGATAAGCTGAATGCAACAACAAACAATTTTTAAATAAAAGTGGAATTTATGTAAGAAAACTATTCATGGTGATTTATGCAGATCTGAACTACCTTGCATTTATCCTTGGAGCTTTGATCTCTGTCATGATGGCACCCTACCTTTTGTCCTATGACAATTGTTTCACAACTTCTAGGTATTTGTGACACCATGGAACCCTTCAAAGACCTTTATACACTACTCAGTACCAAAGTCTTTTCTGCAAAGGCATTCATCTTAGTGTTATCATTTGTTGGTACCACTACTTGGCTTTAGTATAGTGTGGTATCTATAGCATGGTTGCTTGATATGAGGTAACATGTGAAATTTGTAACTGTACCATTCAGTGCCATTATTGCTACCTTTATTCGCATCAGATTAGTTTCAATATATTATCATTTTTGTTAGCTTTAGTTGTGATCAAGCATCACCATTAGCATTATACCATGCACTAGTTATGATACTTCAGCACCAACAATTCAACATACTAAGACTATGATATCAGTACTGATTTTTGTATTTTTTTATGAGAAACATCATTTTCCCATTTTTTCTTGTTTGGTCTGGTATCTCATTATGAGACTTTGTCATAATATTTTGTCACCATTGGTGTCAATCATGGTGTCAGTAACAATTGTTTGTGGCATTTTATAAATGTTAATCAACATGAATTCAATACACCTATTTGATAGAAAAAGGGCAAGAGTTGGTAACAGGAGAAGCACTACAACCCACATCACATTAGACATACAGTTGTTGCTGGTATCTATGTTTTGATATATGACAGCTGAAGGCCTGGTTGTCTGGTCTGCACAAATCTCTTAATACCCAATGTGGAACCTAGGGAGTAGCTGGACCTCAAGGGGGTGACAGCCTAGGACCATTAATGTGGTCTAGTAAAGTTCTGTTTGAGTGAAAAAAGAGGAGATCCTGTATGCCTAAGTTGTTTGATATAAAATAACTTTTATTTTTGAAGCTATTATATGAGCATGCTAATTTGGTAACTTTTTTGGATTTTTGGTTTCCCACAATCCATATCTTGTGAACATTCTACTGGCCGGTTACGACAAGGATGTTGGTCCATCTCTCTACTACATTGACTACATTGCAACTCTGCACAAAATTGAAAAGGGGGCATTCGGTTATGTATCGTACTTTTCCTTATCAATGATGGACTGGCACTATCACAGCGGGATGTCATTAGAAGAAGCAATTGATTTGGTGGATAAGTGCATAATGGAAATCCGGTCTAGACTGGTTGTTGCCCCACCTAACTTTGTGATCAAGATTGTTGATAAGGATGGAGCAAGGGAGTATGCCTGGCGTGAATCTATCAAAGATTCTGAAGTTGCTACAGCTTAAGGTGTTTGTTTCTTTTTCCTCTTGAAAGAACCTTATGGTTGATTCTGTGATGAACTGAAGTTGGAATATGGTTTAGATGCAGTTTATTATGACAATATGTTCTAGTGATCTTTCACTCTACCGAATTTCCTTTGTCAACCAAATTTTCCCCGTTTTGCACCATTTGTTTCTTGAAAGAAGCAAATGGTGACTTGATCAATGATATTTGACATTGAAAAATCTTCAGGTTCTGTTTCCAGAGTTACCCTAATGTCGAACCATTATCACTTTTAGCTTCAGTTTAAGCTGAGAGATATGAACTCCATAAAAATATGAAGTAACGTGTTATAGTTCCCAAGATCATAAATTTAAGTTAATGGCTATGGTTGATTGTTATCCAACAATTTAAGATGAATCTATAGAAACAATAAATTATTTCTGTAAACCTTGTCATGTTTGAAAAGTGAAATGTTTTATTCATTGTGACGGCCAGTAGTTTCTGTTAGATTTCAGGTCAGTCTTGCATCAGTGCCCGCACCAAGAACTAGTTTGGCCTTGTGCTGTGTACTCACGTTGTTTTCATCAGTCACTCTAAACTGATTCTTTTCCATCTGAAGCCAAAATTATCTTATTAGTGTTAAAAATCCTTGCTAGTTAATTGGTGCCTTGGCAACTGGATCTTTGTTACTCATCTTGTTTTGGTTTACATTTATGTTTTACTTTTAAAGCAGTTGTAATCGATGGGACGATCCTTATGAATGTGAAAGGCATATCCAAAGTGAACCTTACTTGTAAGATGAGTGAAATATAGCTGACAGAACTATTGTACTGCACTTTAGTCATATATGGCAAATATGGTCAACATGTAATCTGTTTGAATACCTTGGCAATACAAGTCTTCAGAACATGCTTCAGCTAACTAATTAGAAGAGATAATAACCTAGATTACAGGCTATGTTTTTGTTCTGAATTGAAAAATCCGTGAAATCAGTTAATGAGGATTTTCTGCTGGTTGATAAAGTTTTATAAAGTATTTGAACCAAGTAAATGGTGAAGGATGATCTTGAGGTGTTGGGATCTATACATGCTTTTTTTGATGTATTTATAGGTCAATAACTAGACTGGCAACGTTATAAGGTTCATTATGCTGGATGATGGAGACCAAGCACATAAAATTCCCGTGATCAACTAAAAACAAAATGATGGAATATTTCAGAAATATTTTGAGCAAGTGCAGGCAAGACCCAGCGAAGCATTTTGAGGGAAGGGATTTACAGTTACATTTTAGGATCAAGAAGAAGGGAGGGGCGTATAGCAATAGCATCTAAGACAAACGTTTTTGAAAATCAATGGGGATAACAGCTGAAGCCTATTTTAATAAGAACACAGGCTTATCAGCTAAGAGCCTAAGATTATTGCCATAGTCCATGGCAGATAAATTCTGTAGCGAACATAAATGAATGCGAAGCAATCATCTTTTCTAGATGTTAAAAACATCATTCATTTATTCCTTTTGTTTTATTTTATGGCTCCTTGACAGATTCATATTTTCACAAATGCTAGTTAAACCATTAGAAGCCGAAACTATTCATTTGTTGGTGTCATGTTGTGCCGTTTTTTGTTAATGCTCCAATTTTGAACTCTCTCCTCGAAAGGCAGGAGTTGTATGTTCATTTACCTTAATTCCTTTCTGTGATGGTGACACGCAGATAAAAAGGAATGGACATAGAAATCTCTCTTTTTATTATGTAGTGCAAACTCAAATATTCCCAAATAGGGTACATATCAATCACAAAAACAGAACCAAAGAATAGAGTATCAACCATGCATCATATACCATCCATGCCTATAATCTATTGGAAAACAGAGCTCCCTGGTCTAGAGAGTAACAGAACATCTTAGAAATTGGTATGAGATGTGGAAAGGTATGTAGCAGCAAAGAGAAGAGACAGCATGATAGAAACCGGTATTCTGACAATAGCTGCATCCGAAAAATCAGTGCCTGTTGTTGGAACGTTCTTTGATCCACCACCTGCATCCATTCAAAACCCTCCAATCAGAATCAGAACCACAGAATAACAAGCTTGGTAATTGAAGTACTTGCAGCGCAAACCACCAGCAATTGTTGCCGGTACTATTTCAGAGAAGGTTTAGAATGCTCCTATCTGTTTAATTATGAAACATCTTCATCTTTGATGAGGTACTCTGGATATTCTTGAGCTCATACCTGAAGGAACGGTTGGGGTCGAAGTTGGGGAGCCAGCCGGTCCGCCATTAGCTGTCATCATCACAATGTTTCAACATGAAAATAATCAGTAGTTTCCTCGAAGAAGAATTAATGACCTTCAAGTCTTGATGCGTTCATGCAAGTGGTGGGAGAGGACCAAGTTTTTCAAAGCTTACCACTGCACCGGCTAACTGGTGGAGTTTGAACATTGCAAGCACCAGGAAGGGCTAGAGCCTGAGTCTGGTTGATGGTGATCCCAAGTGATGAAGCTCCGCCATTGAGGACGGAGCACAGGCACTGCGGTTCCGACTTGACTACGGTGGCAAGCTGCGAGCAGCAGGAGCTTGATGGTGTCGACTCATTGCCAGTTATGTAGTTCAGGCAGGGAGACAAGTTAACGAGGGCAGTCGTACAGGTGCTCGATTGAGCCGACGCACCCATCCATATCATGGTCATGAGGCTTGCTGCTAAGCTGATGCAGAGCCCTCTTGTCGCCATCCGATACCGGAATCGAGGCTGCTCGGAACCGTGGGAGGTGAGGGAGATGGTGAAGAGTCTCCAAGGCAGGGAGTTGTTTATGTTTGGAGTTGAAGGAAGAGAAGAGGGAGGGGGATGGGGTTCATATAGGAGATGTAGAGGAAGAGACACCGCTGTACATTTGAATTTTGTGGGTGAACGGTTTCTCCTACTTTCCAACGAACCGTTGGAAGGCTACGGTGATTCAAGGGAAGCTCCATATGCTTTTCAAAATGAGGTATATCTTGGCCAACCGACCTACCTAACCTTTTTCAAATATATGTTTCCAACTAACTGATTTCTTCGAGGCACATGGTCAGTAGTGATTTGGAAAATGAATTTATAGAGTGGCAGGAGGAAGTTCCGGTTTTAATTTTCTTTTTCTATGCAGCAATGGTGATTATCGAGGTTGCATCTTGGTCGGTTCCAGGACAAAAGATGTTACGAAATCCCACCTTTAATGTTCCTTTCACTACTGTTTCGATGGAGATCAGCGAATTCAGCTATTTGTATGACTTTTGGTTCCATCTACCTTCGAAACCTAACGAGGAGACTAAAGTTGGGAGTTTTTCCGTGGCGTCCAGGATGCAAACTTCTATTTTTAACTAAACAACATGAGGTCGGCTTGCCAGCTTGGCAATGGATGGTCAACAAATCTATATATATATATATATATATATATATATATATATATATATATATATATCTAAAATTGCGGCCATAAAACTCTTTAATTATTATATAGATGTTAATATTAATGATATCGATGCTGTCTAATTACTTAATATACGATAAATATAATATACCTTCTACTTTGTAGGAAGGATAAAAAAATCATATCCCAAGCATGTATCGTTTGGTCAATATTACTGCTGAGAGTTTCTATATAGAGACTAAATTTATATAGATTTTTTTGTTCGCTATGTGGATGCTGCTATTAATAACGTGAGTTTCTGGCTTTTTGCTCATCCACCCAGCTTCTACAAAATTTGTCATTCATCATGTGAGAGTTTTTGCTTGCTCACTTAATTTATATAGAAATTTTCGCTCATCGAGTGGACACCGGCATCAATGTGCTGCCCATCATTAAAAGGGTGATAACATTGAGAGTAATGATTAGGTTGGTGGCCAACTTAGCACCAATCTAATTAACGAAATCACCCGACCCAATCACAGATTTTTTACGCCAACATAATTGGGTTGGTATTAGGCTTAGCTATTCCTAGAGGATGGAACTTCTTTGCCTTCTATTTGTGGGCACTGATTAATAAGTATGCTGTTTAGTGAGATCGAGATATTAAAAAGCGAGACTATTATGGTTTATTTCGAAACTAACAATATTCCTAAAAGATATTACTTTGTCTCTATAATCTATATATTTTGTTGATAAAATATTTAAGAAGGTGGGCCTCCCCAAATGTTATTATTAATGAGTATAATTACATGATTATTCACCGAGTGCGAGGGAGAGTAAATAAGACAGTGCCAAATACGTGCAAAGGCCGATATAAAGAGGGCTTCAACAAGGGTTAAAAAAATTAATGGCTACGTGGTGCTTTACAATCTACGTTGCATGGAAAAAGTCTTTTATTAGTGGCTAGCGAGGCTTTTGTTTCCTTGGATTGCTGCGTAGAAGTAAGCAAGCCTCATGTCCCTTCAAGAAATATGGATCTCCTCCTGTAGTGCATAGGGTATGGTGCATGCATACAATGCAGGATGTGGTGCATCCATGGATGTCATTCATTAAAGGATGGATGGCTATCAAGCAATGTACGTGGCTCATGCTCATGCATGACATGGCATTCGTGAATGCACGCATCTTGCAGTGCTGCATGCACACCGTAGGGAATCGGTACTTCTCTTAGAGATATTGTGATGTCCATCGGTGAATAGAGACAATATATTCCGTAGTCAATTTATGGGATTTGGCTTCAAAGTCGAAGATATGCTTATTCTACTCCTTCCATGTAGATTAGCAACTGACTACAATTATAGTGCTGCGATGAGATCCTTTAGCGGTGAATATGAAATCTATATGGTCTAGATTTGTTGGTAGGTGTCTAAAAGAGGCCATTATGTTTTGTAGGATTAGAACCTAGATTGCTATTACATATGAGCATGCTGTGAATGAATGGTGCAGAGTTGACATTTGTTAGGGCCGTTGATGCTTTTTCTAATGTGATTGCGCCTATGATAAAAATTTTATTGTTGAGGCAAAGCTATGCAAAAATCTTAGGGGATGTTTGTTTTACGATTGAAATCAAAATCAAATGGTCATATCTTTTGAAACGCTTAATTCATTACTAAAATCGGAATTGAAATGAAGATTTGAATCCTCATAAGATAGTCGAGATTTGATTTTAAGAGAATTGAGCCATTCCTATTCTGTCTTGGAATCGTAATCAAAATAAAACTTTCTTTAACTAAATAATTAAAATGAAAGTCATCCATTCTCATTCTCATTCAAGGCCCCAACTTGTTAGAAAATCAACAAACTAAAGTAGACTTCTGCTTTCCTATAGCAAAACATGTGCGGAACAAAGCTAGTGTGGGAATAATAAATTAAAGCTTATATTTCTAGAAAACAGAAGAGAGAACAACTTAACTTTTTATACGAGACACATCACTATTTACAAGCAATAACATGAGATTGCCAACTCTAGGTTTCAACTACACAAACTGAAATACCAAAGAACATAGAATACAACGTGGGCAACTACCACATATTCACCCAAACACTCGGACTACTATTAACTAAAAAAGAGACCAAGTCTAATAGATCCAAACTCCTTCAAATTGATGGTCAGATTTTGCATCGAAGTTCATCACTCCCCTTTGATACAAAGTCTATTACAAAAAGAGAATCCCTGAACTTTGAAAATTTCATGTGAGGCAGTGCATTTGTGAAACCATTTACAACTTGATTACTTATAGAACAGCCTTTTAACATTATCTTCTCCTTGCAACAACTTTTCGAATGAAATGATACTTGATTTAATATGTTTTGATCTGTTATGGAACACAAGATTTTTCGCTATTGCAACTCCAACCATGTTGTCACAGAAAATTTATCTTTTGCTCTTGTTTTTGATGCATATCTTCCAAAATTCTTCTCATCCATATAGCTTGACAAGTTGCTGCTAATGCGACAATATATTCAGCTTCAAATAATGCAATGTAACAGTGCTTTGTTTCTTGGAAGCCCATGACACTGCTCCTGATCTAAGGTTGAACATGAAACCACCATTGCTTTTTCGGTCATTCATAGAACCTGCCTGGTGCCCAATCACTGTTAGTGAAATCGGTTAATTTAGAGTTAGAAACTGGTTTATACCATATCCCATAGTTGCTCATTCCTCAAATGTAGTGCAAAATTCTTTTAGATGCTCCAAGATGACGAGATGAAGGATTCTGCATAAACCTTGAAATAAAGCTAACAGCAAACATTGTATCAGGTTGTAAATCAGTCAAATACAATAGCCTTCCAATCAGACTTCTGAACAGTTTTGCATCCATCTTCATGGTTCCATCATTCATGATCAGCTTCTCATTTGTATTTATAGGTGTTGAACAAGTCTTACAATTCAGCATACTGGATCTTTTAAGCAAATCTAAATCATAGTTTTTTTAAGAAATGAATATGCCATCTTCAGTTTGTTGAATTTGGAGACCAAGAAAATAATGCAATTGTCCTAAATCCGAGATTTCAAAATCATGCATCAGGGTTTCTTTAAATCTATCAATGAGAATGTCATTATGTTTCACTTTGACATATAAGGTAGGTCCACTTTCACTGCGAAGAAAACTATTTTGTCAGAGATAGGTGTCAAGTCTATCATACCATGCTCTTGGAGCTTGGTTAAATCCATAAAGTACCCTCTTCAATTTATAGACCTTTTCTTCCTTGCCTAGAATGATCAAGCCCTGTGGTCGATGAACATAAACATCTTCTTCCAAATACCCATTTAGAAAAGTTGATTTCACATTAAACAGATACACAATCCATCCTTTTTGAGCTGCAAGTGCTAACATTAATCTAACAATTTCAGAGAAAATATTTCAAAAAAAATCGTTACCATACTTTTGTGCATCTCCTTTAGCCACAAGTCTTGATTTACATTTCTGCACACTCCCATCGGCATTGTACTTGACATGGTAGACCCATTTCATGCCAATTGCATTTTTTTAAAATGGCAAATCTTCGAGTTCCCATGTTTTATTCTTTTCAATTGCTGCGGTCTCCTTTTTCATTGAATTCCTTTATTCTTCTCTTTTGTTTGCCTCCTCAAATGAGATTGGTTCTACAACCATAAGAGCAAAATTGCAAGTTTCATAAATTTTTCGAAGATATTTTACCTTTCTTGGAGGTGTGCTTAAGTCCAAACTTGCTTCTACTGAATCAATTTGCTAATTTCTTGTAGGACTATTAAAATCTTATCCCAAAACTTAAATAGAAGGAAGTTCTTTCTGATTTGAGTAAGTGAGCTAAGAGTCTTCATACCTGCAAAAAACTTGCTGTTTACATGTATCTGACCAATTCCAGAAACTGCCTTCATCAAAGATAACATCTCGATAAATGATTAAATTCTTTATCAAAGGATATATAATCTATAAGCTTTACTTTTACTGCTATATCCAACAAAGATGCATCTTTTACTTTTTTTGATCTAATTTACTTCGATTTCAGAACTGATATATGCAAAAGCAATATAACCAAACACTCTTAAATTACTCACCTCAGGCTTCTTTTGGTACCAAGCTTCAAAAGGAGTTATGTTCCTCACTGTCTTTGGTTGGAGATATGTTGAGAAGATGGACTGATGTTGCCATTGCTTCAGTCCAAAATTTAATTGGTAGCATCTTGCCTTGTAGCATGTTCTGAGCCATCTTTACCACTATTATATTCTTCCTTTCAATTATACCATTCTGCTCTTGAGTATGCCGCATAGTGAGCTACCTGCAAATTTCATTTTTCTTGCAAAAAGAGTCAAAGTCATTACATAAAAACTCTCCCTCTCTATTGGTTCTAAGAATTTTTATCATATGCTCATTCTTTTTCTCAATAACAGCTTTGAACTCTGAAACCTTTCAATTGCCTCTGATTTTTAAGTTAGGAAGTACGCCCAGCACATCCTAGAATAGTCATTAGTAAATAATAAAAAGTATCTACTTTTGTTCAACAATAAAGTATTCATTATGTAGGGTTTTGCGTGGTGCTCCCAAGCCTTAGAGAGACTTGGGAGGCATGGCAGAGATGGTGGAGGCAATTCCTGGAGCTTGGAGGCGTGTCCCAAATGGATTCCTGGAGGTGTTCTAGGGATGCTCTAAGTTTGAGTGTTTTCTCATATGACTTAGGGGAGAGTTTTTTGAGAGATTGTAACATAACCCAATTGGGTTATGGGGTTGGGTCTAGGTCTTATTAATCAGTTTGTTATTAACCCAAGAATCCAAGTTCTAATCATCCATGTAATTGAGTCTTAACAAACCAAGAAGTGGTTGAGTCCAAGAATTCGAGGAGTCAAGATGCCCAAAACCAAGAGGATTTCATCGCCCACTCTATTTAAGAAGTGGGGCATGCGATGGGAAAGGCGAACTCCAGTTTGAGTGAAGAAAGAAGGCCGTGGGAGGAGCACCCCCTCCTCTGGAGGGCGTCCACAGTTTGAGGCTTGTGACCTGAGCCGTGGAAGGAGCACCCCCCCTCTGGAGGCGTCCAAATTTTGAGGCTTGTGACCGTGAGGCTTGGCTCACGGTCCAAGAGGAGCACGCAAGGATTCCTCACGGTCATGAGGAAGACTGTGAGGGAGAGGACTCAAGGATGCTCTTGGGGGCGTGGACCGTGGAGAGCCTCCTAGGTTTCAAGGAGGCCACGGTAAAGGGCTGTAAAGAGGCGCACATGGAGGGTCTTTCATGTGGAGGGCTTATGCCGTGATGGTGTTTCATGGGGCTTTGGAGAAGGGACGTACGTTGATGTATTCTCCGTGCATGGCGTACGTGGTTTTTGGGGCATGAGGCTTGCAAGAGAGAAGACATGCAGAATGACGAAAAGCTTCTGAGTTTTCAGAAAGGCTATCGGGTATTGGCTTGTTTGTTGTAATAAGGTTTTTCTCCAAAGAAATAAAGCAATCTCTCTTTTTCTCCATATCTCTTTTTCTTATCTGTTTATCAATGTTGAATTCAAGAACATGTTATTGGACTGCATTCTTCTATGTTGCTTCCGCGGTCTTTCACTGCATATGGTGCTGGTCCATATCTTCCAACAAGTGGGATTAATGCTTAGGAATTCCCAACACATTAAATCACAAATATTAGCGCGTACTAATTCTAGAGGCTTCTTAGCTCTTAAAGACTTTCTAACAGGAAAGAAAGCTTATGTTGCTTTCCATGTACACATCCCATCAATACAAGTGGTGGAAGGTATGCTGTTTGCCATGTTTTTTTTAACTAAGCAAATCAGCCCATTAAAATGCAAGTGACCATACCTTAAATGCCAAAGCCATGAATCATTTTTCATGCTAGTGACAAGTGCATGATCATCTATGCATGAAAGCTCAAGAGGAATCATTTGATTTTCTGTCATGTGGCCTTTGATAGGTGGCACATCATATTTCATATTTCTAATTTCACATGTCACCATAAATAAAACTAGAAATCCTCCAATACTCAATAGGTTATGAGCCAAACAAGGTACATGTGAATATCATGAATAAGTTTTTTAGTATTTGATTTAGTTTTTACAGCAACAATCCCCTTGCCTTTAATTTGAATCTCTTGGTCATTACCAAGTTTCACGATTTGCTTGACAAATTCATCAATCTCATGGAAAAGGCTTTTCATTCCAAACATGTAATTACTACACTGAGTGTCCAGAAACCAAATATCTTTTCTACTCTCTTTAAAATTAAAAAGGGTAAAAAACAAATTACCTTCTTGCTCTTTTTCTTCAACAAAATTTGCTTCTTGTTTTGCCTTTTCCCAATAACTTTCTTTAATGTGGCCATATTTATAATAAAAACAACATTGCTTCCCATTGTTATTGGGCTTGAAACTTGCTTTATCACTATTGTTAGTTTTTTCATGGTTCCAATTTGACCTTCCTCTCCCTCTTCCTTTGCCTCGACCATGATAGCCACCTCTTCCTGCATTTCTTTGTTGAGAAGTTCCTTCACTATTATTAGATTTGTTAGTAATTTTTACTTTGGACTGAAATGCATGCTCAATATTTTTCTTAGATGACCTATTGATTCTCTACACAGGACTAAAAGGGAACCCATGAATTCATTGAGAGATTATGTAGATAGGTCTTTAGACTCTTCAATGGCAATGACTATATGATCAAATTTTGGGAAAGACTTCTCAAAACCTTCTTTACTATCTTTTGATCTGAAATATCATCATTAAATATCTTCATTTGATTAATAATGACAGAAACTCTACTAAAACACTCTTGAATAGATTCTGAATTTTTCATAAAAAATGTCTCAAATTCTCTTCTAAGAATTTGGAGTTTCATAGTTGTTGCCTTGGTATCTCCATGGAATTCTTTTTTTCAAGATGATCCAAGCTTATATGATTTGGTTGATTTGGTTGCATTTCCAAATTTGAAGAATTTGGAGTTTCATAGTTGTTGCCTTGGTATCTCTGACATGGCTTGCTATAGCTCCTAAAAGAGACTTTGTGTCTGATACAGTACAAAAGCTCTGATACCAAAAATGATGCAGAACAAAGAACAAAGAAGCGTATGCGGAAGTAAATTTAGGATTAATTTCTTTTTTTTTTTTATATTTCAGAAATTGGCTTGACTCAAAGTAAAGCTAAACTAAGTTGAAGGAAACTAGGTAAGGATCGAAAGCACAATTTAGAAGAAACTCAATTATCAGAGTAGTTCAGAAGTAACGGATCACTGGGGGTTGAGAAACTCCCAGACCTAGGGTTTCGCTCTGAACTTTCAACAGGACAGAAATAGAGAGGAGAGATGGTTTACCAACCAGACAATGATCTTCTCAGAATTTGGGTGGAAGAACTCTCTCGAGCAGATTGTTGGATCCTCGGATTCGGCTATCTTTGCAATGGATCCTCCAATACTGGTCTTGTGGTTTGGTCGGCTTCTCCTGGACTCAAGATCTGGGAAGAAGAAAAATAAGTGAGGGATTCAGAGACTCAGGGAAGAATTTACCAGTTCGAAGAACTTGAAGGCTGATGTCGCTGAGATCCGGATTCTCTTGAAAGCTGATTCGACTCCCACTGGAAAGAGCTTTGGATCTGAAGTACCCGGACTGTAGCTGGATGCTGGTGGTCGGCCTTGACTTGAAGAGGGTGGCCGTGAGAAGTAGGATAGGCTAGGGCTTGGTAGAAAGAAAAGAATGATGGGCGGCTAGGGTTTGGGAGTGGAGTGGCTAACCTAGGGTTTGGGTTTGGAGATCTCACACCTCCTCAAGGTTCCTGGGGAACCCGGATTTACTTTCTCACGGAGCTCAACACCTGGATGCAAGTGCGGAAGAGAGAAAACACAAAGTTTGCTCACAAAAAATTTGTTTCATTCATCTGATTCTTTTCAAACTTACATGGGTTTAATTTATAGGCCATTACAAGAGAGTAGGGTTTTACATCTTCCCATGTGGGACTAAAGGAGGGGATCTTCAAATTAGGATATCAATCCCTACTCATATGGCCGGCCAATTAATTCCAAAGTTGATTGAAGCTTCAAAAAGGAAAGTGGGTGGCGCCTCCTTGTCTTGACCTCCAAGAAAATATTTTTTTCCTTCTATGCTTGGCCTTATCTGGAAGTGTTTGGGTGCCTCTTAACCTTGCCCTCCAAGAGAAAATTTGTTGCCTTTTATATCTGGCTTTAGTTGGAATGATTAGGGCGCCTCCTAACCTTGCTTTTCAAGAGAAATCTCCTTCCTTCCATGGCTCAACCCTTTTTGGATACCTCCTTTTCTTTCTCCCCAAGTTATGGCTCCTTCTAACTTTGTTTTGAGTATTTCTGGTAGGTAATGGGCGCCTCCTTGAATTCCTCTCCAAGAGAATTTCTTTCCTTTTATAGTTTGGTTCTTTTGGGAAGTCTTGGGCCGCCCCCTTGATTTGTGGACCCCTGGTGGATTTCTCCTCAATTGGCGCATGAAAGAGGGGAGCTGCTATCTGTGGTGTGGGGACCAAAGCCTGCTGGATGGAGATGTGGCACCCCCTGGACTCAGGCGTCTGGCTGGGAGTGTGGCTGGGAGTGTGGCGCCCACTTGCTTGGCCTTGGGAGAAAATGTGACAGCCCAGGTTGAAGTCCTATACCACTACTGAGTCAACATGACTCAACAAAATAAACTGCAGGGAATACAGACTCAAGCTAAAATTGAGTTGATCAAGTCAACCCTTATTACAAACCAGAAAACCCTAATTCTTCGAGCAAGGTCAATCAGAGA
This sequence comes from Areca catechu, assembly GCA_021397845.1. Classification (NCBI taxonomy): domain Eukaryota; kingdom Viridiplantae; phylum Streptophyta; class Magnoliopsida; order Arecales; family Arecaceae; genus Areca; species Areca catechu. The sequence continues at coordinate 207,561,641 of CM038039.1, read as the reverse complement.
TCCAGATGGAGCTCTGAAGTCTTCTTCTGAGTCTGGTGCCCGCACCAGTGTCCTTCTTATGGAATTCCCTCAACTCATTTTTGTTTAAAAAATTAATCTGTTATACCTAGATCGTGCTTCTATGTTATGTAAAATCAAAAATGTAAAAGACATACCTTGCATTATTGCCCCAAGTACATAGACCACATAGTCTTCGAGGTGTTTGATTTTCATCCTGAGGTATTTGATCTTTTCTCTCCCTAACCTCCTCCCTTAACATGGATGATCGATGAAGAATTGTTCACCACTTTTTTGAGAGTTAGAGAAAGAGACTAGAACATCTCTATATTTATGCCTGTACATGTCTGTTGACTCTATTATTGATTTTGATGATTAACAAAATACTTAAGTATATTTGAGTACTAACAGTTCTTTAAAGTGTGTTTCTGTTAAAAAAAGGTACTCATCAAGTTGGCTAAAATGAATTGCTTGTCAAATTATTGAAGAAGCTCTTTTTATGAATGAATATTATAGATTGATGGACTTAAGTATTTGAGAATTGCTTGAAAGGATTTAAGAGTTAAGTTCAAAGAAGATTCAACATAATTTCAATCGAATTTTGAAAAGTTTCAGCAAGTATCGACTCAAAGTGTCGACTCAAGTCGATATGCAGAAAAGAGTTTCAAATGGCATGCTTGAAGTGTCGACTCATGATTCACAAGTGTCGACCCTAAGTGTCGACTCAAAGATCGACTCAAAACCTGTGATAGATTTTTTACAGAACATGCTGAAATTCAAGACTCACTTCAAGTGTCGACTCACAAGATGAAGTGTCGACTCACCTGAAATTTCCAGAGAGCTTCAAAGCAAAATTTTGAACTAGTTGTCGATTCATGAAAATTAAGTGTCGATCCTAAGTGTCAACTCACAGCCTGAAGTGTCAACACTTGGAGTTCTGGAAACAGTAACGACTAGTTTTTTCAAATGCAGAACTCATCCTTTTCAACCTCAATGGCTAGTTCCACCTCTCTAATGGTCACAAACCATCATTTAAGCCTTGGAATGGTATTTAAGTGGAACAAGAGAGAATGAATAGAGGAAGAGAAAGAAAAAGAAAAATAAGTGCATTCACTCAAATATTTATTGAGAACAACTACTTCTAAGTAAAAGAAGCCTCCATTATTACTTTCATTATTTAGAAAGCTCTATTGTATTCTTTACTTTCATTATTATTTTGTTGTATTAAGGTTTTTGATTAGCCTAGTTGGAATTCAAGAATGTTTTTGGTTAGCCTCGTTGAAAACTAAGGAGATTTTTGATGAGCCTTAGAAAACCAAAAGGTTGTTGGTTAGCTTTTGCGTAAAACCAACATAGGTTGTTGGTGAGCCCGTAAAACTATCAAAAGTTGTTGGTTAGCCTAAGTAAGAAAACTAACAAGGATTTTGACTTATGAGCCGATGAAATAAGTTGAATTTTGATTAGTGAGCCCAGAAAACTAATCGGTTGTAATTGAGAGTGATTATAGTGAATTACTGAGTGGACCTTGGGGAGTGGATGTAAGTGCCTTGGAGAGCACCGAACCACTATACTTGCTTGTGTTTGTGATTGATTATTTTCTCTTTACTTGCTTTTACTTTCATTGCATATAAATTTTTGCTACATACTCTTTAAGAGCACACAACACTTACATCTCACTAGCACTTGAATTGATTATTGAATTGTTACCTACTTGAAAAAGCTTTTAAAAACCCAATTCACCCCCCCTCTTGAGTTGCTTATTGAGCAACAATGTCTCTTTCATCATAAGACTAAAATTCTAATTAGAGTTTGACTCAGTTTAGTTTGATCATGAATATATTTCTTTAATCAATTAGGCTCACTATAATTAATTCAATATATATGATTGATCCAATAAGTTAACCTTGACTAAGTGGTAATTAGGTTACATTAAGAGTCAAAATCAACATTTTCCTACTTGATCTATATTATTACTTAAAAAATAATTTTTTAATTTTTTCAAAATATTTTACTTTAAAATAATAAAATATTTTAATTTTAAAAAATAATAATCCTGAATCAAGATTTTGAAATTAACCTGACAAGGGCACTCATTAAAAAAAAAATCCAATTATATATTTCTTGAAAAACCTTTCATACTTAATTAAGCAGAAAAATATTGATGTAGCTCATGTCAGTTATATATCTCAATTAACATACCGTGCCAAGTTAGCCTACCCAAGAAGGGGGGTGAATTGGGTATAAAAACTTTTTCACAAATATATGCCCTTTTAAAATATTAGTATGGTGAGTGAAGTAAGTTAGGAGTTAAATGCGGAAGCAAACAAATGAGCACAAACACGAGTACGCACAAACACTACAAATTTTATAGTAGTTCGGAGCAACCCAGCTCCTATGTCCACTATCCAAGATATCACTTGGGATTTCTACTATATTCTCACAAGAATATAGTCGGTTTGTTTTACACCGGACTCACAAATCAAAACCCAATCTTGGTTTTACACCGGGATCACCAAGAATCCAATACATTTTAGTTTTTTTGGGCTCACTAACAATCCAAACTTAGTTTTCAAGGCTCACCAAAAACCTTAAACAATACCCAAGCTACAGCCTCTGCTGTACTTGGAACAATTCAAAACAAAGTTACAAATGAAGCAACACTAAAGACAAACCAAACTTTGTCGAATGGTTGCAGTTGAAGCTCTTTGAGAAGCCTTCTTAATTGCTCCTTTAATGCTCTTTAAGGCTTTCAAACTTCTTCAGTAAATGACTGAAGAAATTGATAGGAGTTTGGTGAAGCCTTGAGCTCTAACTTGAATGCTCCTTTGAATATTCAATGCTCTCATAAAAGGTTATATAAAACTTATTCAAATCCATCATTTATAGCCCCCTCACTGTTCCCAGCTGAAAATAGTCGTTGGAGTGCCTTGGGAAACAAGAACTAGCCGTTGGAGCACTTTTTGGATTCAAAAATCAATTCTGGAACTAGCTGTTATACTTCAGAAACTGGGATTCGAGTCGGCTCGGTTGGGTCGAGTCAGCTCGGATTCTCAGTCATGTGGAAATTGCACTCTGATCGAATCGGCTCTTCTCAGTCGAGTCGGCTCGCTTGACTAGTTTTCTCATAACTAAAATTCACTCACTCTGGAAGAGTCGGCTCGGTTGCTTATCGGGTCGGCTTGGATGAGAGATTTCAGAAAACTAAACTTTTGCTGCTCTAGACGAGTCAGCTTGATTGGCAGAGTATCAGAAAAGCTTGTACTGTGTCAGAACAATGAGTCGGCTCTATTTTTTGAGTCGGCTCGAGTGATCTTTGTCCAAAAGCCTCCAGACTTCATCAATCTTCTTCTAACAACTTCCAAAGACTTTCAAACTTTTTTTAAACTTAATCTAAGAAATTTAAACTATAAAATTACATAGAATTGTCCTTTTTTCACAAGAATATACATTTAAATTTTCTTGGGCTCTTCAGTACATAGAACTTTTTCAAAAGAAACTTGATATATTATAATAATTTTTGAATTATAGGAAGAATGGCTGCGCATTTGAATCATCCTACAAAAACTTCTTAAATACTTGAAAATATTTAGTATCAAATTCATGCTCCAATATTTTGTTATCATTAAAATCATTCCAGAGTCAACAATCTCTCCCTTTTTGATGATGACAAAATACTGGGCATGGAAAAACTTTATAATTATGTATCTATGAATATTTAGAAGTATCAAAGTGACTTGTATATAGTTTAAATTGATGTATATTAGTAAGTATCAATATATATCATGTATGTATCAAGAAAGTATCAAAATATATCAAAGCCAATATTGATACATCCAATATTATCAAAATGTATCAAAGCTAATATTTATCAAAATATACTTTTGTTTTAGAATGTACCAGAGCCAATTAAGTATCAAAAAGTATCAAAGCTTATTTTCATTAATTTAGTATTAAAATGTATTAGAGCATCCAAAATATATCAGAGCTAAGTTCCATTAAATTGCATGCATAAATAACTTACTACTCCCATAAAATGTTTTCCATGAAGTTGTATTTTCCATGCACATCATTAGTACTACTCCCCTTTTTTGTCATTAACAAAATATCATTCTTTATAGGAATACAAATCAATGATTTTTGAAATAGAGTAAAAATATTAAGATGTTTTGAGATAATTTCACATTCTCTCTATTTTTTTTATATTATTGTTAACATTCTCTCCTTTTCTTAATATCAATTGTTTGAATTCAAGCTTAGATACATCACACAAAAAAAATTACAACCATCATACATTGACTGGAAAATGTATATATCATTACTTCAAAAAGATACATTACATCATTAGATGTTACAAGACCATACAAAAGCATACAAAAAGTGATACAACAAAATGCATAACATTAACCAAAAAGATCCTACATCATTACTTACTTTCATCACTACTAGAACCTACATCTAAGGTTTCGGTAGCATAAGTTCTAGATCTCCTAATATGTGGGGGAGGTCCTCTAGAAGTTCTAGTCCTAGATGCTGGTCCAGTCCTAGGTGATGGAGGTGGCTGTCTAGCATGTGATGCAGGCTGTCTAGGTGTGGGTGAAGGCTGTGGAGGTGGTTGTCTGGAAGTAGAAGCTCCAGATCTAGATTGCACTCTAGTGACCAGAAGTAGAACAGTCCTGAGCTCTATCCCCATCCTGTGTACCTCCTGCTGGATATCATGCAATTTTACAACCTGATCTCTAGCAAAAGAATATGCCGCTCCCCGAAGTCTGCCGAAGTTAGAGTGCAACTGTGTAAGATCTGTCCTGTAATCATCCTGCATCCTCTGACTCATCTCTATAGTCTCCATCCTCAGAGTCAGCTCTCTCATCTCAGTGCGAAATTCCTGTAGGCCTGTCTCAAGTATCTGGCGAAGATCGCCAAACATCGATCTAAATGTGCCAGTCAGGGTCTCAGTGAACTGTAAGAGCTGCTCAAATGTAACAGCAGTCTGAGTAGGACCAGCCGAAGTTGAAGGTGCAGAAGGAACAGTAGATGGCCCTGTTGAAGTCCTCGGACTGCCAGGCTATCTATCCATCTCAGCCTGTCCCTCAATCTCTTTACCTACAGAGTCATCATCACTATCACCAGACTCTGTGCCAGCGTCTCTATCTGACTCAGCCTCTTCAGTAGTAGCAGTAGCAGTAGTAGTAGTAGTACCAGGCTCAGCCTCCTCATCATTAGAAGAGTGATGCACTAACCTTTGACCTGAAGTCTTCTTCACCCACTGACCATCAATCTTGTGGTAACCCTGATGCAGAACGAATGCTCTGATACCAAAAATGATGCAGAACAAAGAGCAAAGAAGCATATGCAGAAGTAAAATTAAGATTAATTCTTTTATATATATATATATATTTTAGAAATTGGCTTCAACTCAAAGTAAAGCTAAACTACGTTGAAGGAAACTAGGTAAGGATTGAAAGCACAATTTAGAGGAAACTAAATTATCAGAGTAGTTTAGAAGTAACGGATCGCTGGGGGTTGAGAAACTCCCAGACCTAGGGTTTTGCTCTGAACTTTCAACAGAACAGAAATAGAGAGAAGAGATGGTTTACTAACCAGACTGTGATCTTCTCAGGGTTTGGTGGAAGAACTCTCTCGAGCAAATTGTGGGATCCTCGGAGTCGGCGATCTTCGCAATGGATCCTCCAATACTGGTCTCGAGGTTTGGTCGGCCTCTTCTGGACTCAGGATCTGGGAGAGAAGAGGAACAAATGAAGGAATTCAGAAACTCAAGAAGGGATCTTACCAGGCTGAAGAACTTGAAAGCCGAAGTTGCTGAAATCGAATTCTCCTGGAGGCCGATCTGACTTCCTCTTAGAATTATCGTAGATCTGCAGTATCTGGACAGGAGCTGGATGCTGGTGGTCGGCCTGGACTTGGAGATGGTGGCCGTGAGAAGGGAAATAGACTAGGGCTTGGTGGAAAGAGAAGGGTGATGGCGGCTAGGGTTTGGGAATTGAGTGGCTAACCTAGGGTTTGGGGTTTTGGAGATCTCTCACCTCCTCAAGGTTCCAGGGGAACCCGAATTTACTCCCTCATGGAGCTCAACACCTGGAAGCAAGTGCGGACAAGAGAAAACACAAGTTTGCTCAAGAAAAAATTTCTTTCATTCATCTGATTTTTTTAAACTTACAAGAGGGGTTTAATTTATAAAGCTTTACAAGGGAGGAGGGTTTCACATCTTCCCATGTGGGACTAAAGGAGGGGATCTACAAATTAGGGCAAATCCTTCACATATGGTCTGCCAAAGTACCAAAAAAACTGGATTTGGGTTATAAAAGGCAGGTAGATGGCGCCACCTTGCTTGGATCTTCAAGAAAAATTTTCTTCCCTTCCATGGATCAACTCTTTTGGACTCCTCCTTTTCTTCCTCCCTAAGTCAAGGTCCTTCCCATCTTTGTTTTGGTTGTCTTTGGCAGGTAGTGGGCGCCCCCTTGAAATTCTCTTCCAAGAGAATTTCTTCCCTTCTTTGCTTTGGGTTTCTTGGGAAAGTCTTGGCCGCCCCCCTTGATTTGTGGTCTCTTGGTGGACTTCTCTTTATCTGGCGCATGAGAGAAGGAAGTTGCCATCTGTGGAGTGGGGACCAAAGGCTGCTGGATGTGGATATGGCGCCCCTTGGACTGGGAGTGTGGCCGGGAGTGTGGTGTCCACTTGCCTGGTCTTGGGAGAAAATGTAACATCCCAGGTTGAAACCCTAGTCCACTACTGAGTCAACATGACTCAACAAAATAAAATGCAGGTAATGTAGACTCAAGCTAAATTGAGTTGATCTAGTCAACTCTTATTACAAACTAAAAACCCTAATTCTTCGGGCAAGGTTAATCAGAGATCCAGATGGAGCTCTGAAGTCTTCTTCTGAGTCTGGTGCCCGCACCACTTCTCCCAGGGTGGGAGGAACTCGACCCTGTCGAGTATGGATCAAGTTGGCTCTGGTATCTCTCTAAGAGGTCTGGGTCCAGCTCTTGTAACTCTTCTCGGGAGATCCAAGAGTCATCAGAATCTGGCCTTCCTAGCCAGCGGACCAGGTATCTTTGGTATCCTCGATTACGAGTAGAGATAACCTGATCATCTAGGATCTTTTCAATCTGCTCTTTCCTCACAGGCCAATTTGTTGGTGGACACACAGGATCAGGTTCACTCTCAAGAGCAGGATTAGGTTCAAAAGCCTTACTGGGAATCACAGCTGGCTCCCTATACTCTACTAGGTCTGTAATGTTGAAAGTGGAGCTAATGCCTAGTTCTGGAGGCAACTCGAGCACATAGGCATTGGATCCTACTCTCTTTACCACTCTAAATGGTCCAGCTCCCCTAGCATGTAACTTTCTAACGGTTCCAGGAGGAAACCGTTCAGGCCTTAACCTAATCATTACATAGTCTCCTTCGTCAAAAGTTTTGACTCGCCTTTGAGAATCAGCCAATCTCTTATAAGTCTCGTTACTTAAATTTATTTTGGCTTGAATTTCTTTATGCAAGTCTTTTATATGCTGTGCAAAAACTTTGGCAGACTCGGAGACTCGCGTGTGGACTGGTAAAGGAGCTAGGTCAAGAGGTGTGTGGGGTTTGTAACCATGCACAATTTCAAATGGACTCTTACCCATAGACCTATTGACCGAGTCATTATATGCAAATTCAGCTCTAGGTAAGTACAAATCCCAGTTCCTAATATTTTCACCAACAAGACACCTTAGCAGATTGCCTAAACTACGGTTCACTACTTCGGTTTGGCCGTCAGTCTGGGGATGATAGGCAGTTGAAAATTTAAGTTTCGTCCCTAACTTATGCCAAAGGGTTTTCCAGAAATAGCTGGTGAACCGAACATCCCTATCTGAAACAATGGTCTTGGGTAGGCCATGGAGTCGAACTATCTCATTAAAGAACAGGGTGGCTATCTTAGACGCATCAAAAGTTTGGGAACAAGGCAAGAAATGGGCCATCTTGGAAAATCGGTCTACTACAACACAGATAGAGTCATGCCTCCTCTGGGTCTTAGGCAAACCTAACACAAAGTCCATGCTCACATCTTGCCAAGGACGATCTGGGACAGGGAGTGGGGTATAAAGGCCGGTGTTCTGTTTTCGCTGTTTGGCAACAGCGCAGGTCCGACACCTAGCCACAATGTGTGCTACATCTCTTTTTAAGCTAGGCCAAAAAAATAGTCTTCAATAGCCAGGGTGGTCTTATCTTTTCCGAAATGGCCAGCTAAACCTCCAGCATGAGTTTCCCAAATCAAGAATTCCCTAAGAGAGGTTCTAGGGATGCAAAGCCTATTCTTAAAGAACAGAAAGCCATCTAAAAGGGAATAATCCTTATGTTCACTAGATGGTCCTTGAGTTAGATCCTGGTATACAGTCTTGAAATCCGGACACGACTCATATTCTTCTTTGATTTGCTCAAACCCTATGACTTTAGCCCTAACAGAATTCAACAACAAAGATCGACGACTAAGGGCATCAGCTACCTTATTTTCAGATCCAGCCTTATGCTTCAGAACAAAAGTATAGGACTGGATATACTCTACCCACTTGGCATGCCTAGGGTTAAGCTTCTTCTGAGAATTCAAGAATCTAAGAGCCTCATGGTCCGATAACAGCACAAATTCTTGCGGTAGTAAATAATGTCTCCAGTAACGCAAAGCTTGCACTACCGCATAAAATTCCTTATCATAGATAGAATACCTAAGCTTAGCATCATTAAGTTTTTCACTAAAGAATGCTACGGGATGGTTCTCTTGGCTTAGGACTCCACCTATACCTACTCCTGAAGCATCACAGGCAACCTCAAATACTTTTGAAAAGTCTGGTAGTCTCAAAATGGGTGCCTGGGTCATCCTATCCTTAAGATCTAGGAAGGCTTTATGGGCTGCTTTGGTCCACTGAAATTCTCCCTTCCTGATGCAGTCTATGATAGGAGCAACTACGGTACTAAACCCCTTGATGAATCGCCTATAGAAGGTAGCCAAGCCATGGAAACTTCTGACTTCATGCACACTGGTCGGCTCTGGCCATTCTACTATGGACCTAATCTTTTCAGGATCGGCAGCCACGCCGTCAGGGGTTACAACAAATCCAAGGAAGATAATCCTACTGGTCATAAATTCACACTTCTTGAGATTACCGTAGAGACTATCATTCCTCAAAACTTGACAGACTTGTCTAAGGTGGCCTAGGTGATCTGCAGGGGTCTTACTATAGATCAAGATATCATCAAAATAGACCACTACAAACTTCCCTATGAAAGCTCTAAGTACCTGGGTCATAATCCTCATGAAAGTACTAGGGGCATTGGACAACCCAAAAGGCATAACAACCCATTCATAGAGACCATCCTTAGTTTTGAAGGCTGTTTTCCACTCATCCCCTGGTCTAATCCTAACCTGATGATAGCCGCTCTTGAGATCAATTTTAGAAAAAACCATTGCACCGGCCATCATATCAAGCATGTCATCTAGTCTAGGGATGGGGAACCTATACTTGATTGTGATTTTATTGATGGCACGACTGTCAACACACATCCTCCACGTGCCATCCTTCTTCGGGGTTAGAAGTGCAGGGACTGCACAAGGGCTAAGACTCTCTCTAATGAACCCCTTCCTCAACAATTCGCCAACCTGCTTTTGCAGTTCTTTATGCTCCGATGGATTCATCCTATAATGGGGCAAGTTGGGTAAAGTAGCTCCTGGGACTAAATCTATGGAATGCTGAATATCCCTAAGAGGTGGAAGGTGGTCTGGCAGATCCTCGGGAAAAACATCCTCAAATTCTTCTAATAAAGGCTTAACTTCCTGAGGAGGCTCTGAGGGTGTAGGAGTCCTAAGTTCCTTAGCAGTCAACATCCAAATGGGTGAACCACTATGAATCTCTTGTTCTAGATCCTTGGCACTAATTAGGTTCACTCCAGTCTTCATTTCTCTGACCTTGCTAGTTCCTTTAGCTACCTTGTCCTTAGGAGGGACTGAATGGATTGTGATTTTCTTCCCATTGAAACTAAAGACACAGGTGTTGGATTTTCCTAAGAGGGTGGCATCATGATCATACAACCAAGGTCTTCCAAGAATTATACTGCTCACCCCCATGGGCAAGACATCACACCAAATCTTTTCTTGATAGGATTGCATTTGGATTTGGACCTGACATCTAGACTGGATGGGTATAGAGGTAGAGTCTACCCAAGAAACCTTATAGGGGTTGGGGTGGGGAACTGGGGTTAAGCCTAACATTTTGATAGTGCTAGTAGAAATGGCATTCACACAGCTCCCACTATCTATGATGATTTTACAAACCTTATCCCCTAGTTTAAGGAAAGTCTGTAGGATGTTGGTCCTACGCCAATCTTCCTGAACTTTAGTCTGGGACAGGATGCATCTTACAACCCCTAAGTGGTCAGATTCAGTGAATTCTTCCTCTCCTTCATACTCATCAACCAAATTCATTCCGGCCTCATAAACTTCTTCTTCAAACTCCTCATTAGGCTCGGAATTCTCTTCTCCTCCCTCTTCTATATATAGAGAGATCTACGAGGGCACTGGCTAGAAACATGACCTACCTTATGACACTTAAAACAAGCTATGGTTGTGCACTGAGTGGAGATATGACCGGGCTTCTGACACTTAAAACAGACGATACTAGGGGTTCTCTGGGTGTCAGGTGCCTTACCTTTGTCCATGGGTCTAGGGGTGGGGATACCCTGATTAGGCTTGCTAGGGGTAACCTGGCTAGGTCCATTTCTTGGGATTGGGACACTAACCCTAGATGGCATGGGTCCTCTCTGAAACTTCTCAGTGTTCAGTGCAATTTGATAGGCTTGGTCTAGGTCGGTAACCTCTCTCAGAAACAATTCTCTCTTAATATCTTCCCTAAGCCCAGCCCTAAATCTAGACAAAGTGACTTCATGGGCTTCACTCACATCACATCTCATCAGGTATTCATCAAAGGTGGTTATGTAGTCTAAAACAGATCGGTTCCCTTGTTTCAAAGTCTGCCATTGGTCTAACAGATTCTGCTGGTATGAAATGGGTAGGTACTTGTCTCTAAGTTTCTCTTTCATACCCTGCCAAGTGGTTATGGGCTCTACATTTCGTCTTCTAGTGGTCAGCTCAATGTTCCCCCAGTATAACCTAGCTTGACGTATTAATTTCATTTTGGCAAACTTGAATTTTCTCTCCTCAGACATGGCATACCACTCAAAGTACTGGTCCATCTCACCCTCCCAATCAGAATACACCTTAGGATTTAGGCTACCATCAAAAGTGGGTGCATCTAACTTGATGTTCCGAATGAACCTATCATCTCTATCCTCAGGTTCTGGGTCAGGTCTCCTATGATTAGGTTCAGGATCTCGGTATAAAGGTCTTCTAGGCTCTTGGTATGGGTGAGGTTGAGGCACATTAAAATCTGGATCAGGAGTCCAATTCCGATGCCTAGGTTCCTCAAGTACTTGGACTCGATCCCTAAGCTGGGCAAAATTCTCATTCATATCCTGACTTAATTTGTTTATACTCTCAGTAAGAGCTTTAACCATGGCCTCTAAATCAGGTTGGGCTTGACCAGGTTGGTAGGGTACTCCATTCCGGGTAGACATGATGCAATCAGGAACACACAATGCGACTCAACTGAACGACTATGGGCTAACTAGACCTAGAGCCCAAACTAGGTACCCAATCAGAGTGGCAAGCTAGCCTGTAGTAACTCAGGACTCAGCCAGGCAGGTGTAAGGGGAGTGTTAGGTCCCTAATTGCCAATCCTAGACACCAATCAGTGATTGGCCAGGTAGGCGGACCAGCACACAAGTCCTTCGGGACATAGTCCCTGAACCACCGTTCTAGACACTGAGTACAAAGCACACACAGAGTAACTAGACAAACTGACTCAACACTAGCCTTGACCCGACTTGTTGATGTCCCTAGCCCACTAGGGCAAATTAGGTCTAATCAATTTTAGATTAAAGGCTTAGGTTCGAATGAGGGGTGGTGGTTTTGGGCTAAGGAGAGGTTATCAACTCCTCCCCTTATCTTAGATGCTCAAATGCCCTTAAGTTGAATTAAGTGATGAACACTCAAAAATAAAAGGATTGCAGAACACAAAAACAGAGTTGCAGTAATTTAATTCTCAGAAATCGCACGGAAACCAATAAATCATGAAAAAATTATGTAAATTAGTTTCAATTATACTGGTTTCAGCAAAATAAAAATCACTAAATTTGGAGTTACCTGCAGTGAGAAATAATTCCTGTAACAAGGTAATTACGGGCTGAAAACAGAGCACTTCCCCGTTTACAATTTCTGCTACGAAGTTGTAACCCAACGGATCCCCTACACGCCCTAGGAACACCCCGTGGAATGGGAAGAGGAGGTTTGCACCTCGCTTCATTCCTAGGACCGGACGTCCTGGGAGTCTACTTCGAGCAGACAAAGTAAAAAGAGAGAGACTCAAACAAGCAATCAAACAGAAACCCTAGACAGGGCTCTGATACCAAAAATGATGCAGAACAAAGAGCAAAGAAGCGTATGCGGAAGTAAAATTAATATTAATTTTTTTTTTTATATATATATATATATTTTAGAAATTGGCTTCGACTCAAAGTAAAGCTAAACTACGTTGAAGGAAACTAGGTAAGGATTGAAAGCACAATTTAGAGGAAACTAAATTATCAGAGTAGTTCAGAAGTAACGGATCGCTGGGGGTTGAGAAACTCCCAGACCTAGGGTTTCGCTCTGAACTTTCAACAAAACAGAAATAGAGAGAAGAGATGGTTTACTAACCAGACTATGATCTTCTCAGGGTTTGGTGGAAGAACTCTCTCGAGCAGATTGTGGGATCCTCGGAGTCGGCGATCTTCGCAATGGATCCTCCATTACTGGTCTCGAGGTTTGGTCGGCCTCTTCTGGACTCAGGATCTGGGAGAGAAGAGGAACAAATGAAGGAATTCAGAAACTCAAGAAGGGATCTTACCAGGCTGAAGAACTTGAAAGCCGAAGTTGCTGAAATCGAATTCTCCTGGAGGCCGATCTGACTTCCTCTTAGAATTGTCGTAGATCTGCAGTATCTGGACAGGAGCTGGATGCTGGTGGTCAGCCTGGACTTGGAGATGGTGGCAGTGAGAAGGGAAATAGACTAGGGCTTGGTGGAAAGAGAAGGGTGATGGCGGCTAGGGTTTGGGAATTGAGTGGCTAACCTAGGGTTTGGGGTTTTGGAGATCTCTCACCTCCTCAAGGTTCCAGGGGAACCCGGATTTACTCCCTCACGGAGCTCAACACCTGGAAGCAAGTGCGGACAAGAGAAAACACAAGTTTGCTCAAGAAAATTTTTTTTTATTCATCTGATTTTTGTAAACTTACAAGAGGGGTTTAATTTATAAAGCTTTACAAGGGAGGAGGGTTTCACATCTTTCCATGTGGGACTAAAGGAGGGGATCTACAAATTAGGGCAAATCCTTCACATATGGTCTGCCAAAGTACCAAAAAAACTGGATTTGGGTTATAAAAGGCAGGTAGATGGCGCCACCTTGCTTGGATCTTCAAGAAAAATTTTCTTCCCTTCCATGGATCAACTCTTTTGGACTCCTCCTTTTCTTCCTCCCTAAGTCAAGGTCCTTCCCATCTTTGTTTTGGTTGTCTTTGGCAGGTAGTGGGCGCCCCCTTGAAATTCTCTTCCAAGAGAATTTCTTCCCTTCTTTGCTTTGGGTTTCTTGGGAAAGTCTTGGCCGCCGCCCTTGATTTGTGGTCTCTTGGTGGACTTCTCTTTATCTGGCGCATGAGAGAAGGAAGTTGCCATCTGTGGAGTGGGGACCAAAGGCTGCTGGATGTGGATATGGCGCCCCTTGGACTGGGAGTGTGGCTGGGAGTGTGGTGTCCACTTGCCTGGTCTTGGGAGAAAATGTAACATCCCAGGTTGAAACCCTAGTCCACTACTGAGTCAACATGACTCAATAAAATAAAATGCAGGTAATGTAGACTCAAGCTAAATTGAGTTGATCTAGTCAACTCTTATTACAAACTAAAAACCCTAATTCTTCGGGCAAGGTTAATCAGAGATCCAGATGGAGCTCTGAAATCTTCTTCTGAGTCTGGTGCCCGCACCAAACCCATATGGTGAAGACTTGTCAATATACCTGTTAGTATGCAGCAATGGTCTGGCATCCTCATCTGTAAGGTCCACTCCATAATCTCTGAAAATCAGTGTAAATGCCATGCCATAAGGAAGGCATGCTCTGGCCTTCCTGGCAGCATCTCTCATTTGAGACAACATAATAAATGGGAGGTTGATTTGCTCCCCCTCAATAAGATAACTCATGAATACCATGTCTCTTTCACTTATCTAGTCAAATTGACCAGTTCTGGGCAAGTAGATTCTGCTGATAAAATTGTAAAGTAGCCTCATTTCTAAAGATAGCTGATTTGCCTGCAAATTCACAATTCCACTGACATTTTTTCTTTCTAAAATTGTTCTTAAGGCTACCTGTTTGTTCTTCAAAACTAAGTGACACTTTCCACTAGTGGGGAGATGAAGTACCCTGCTCAAAACTTCTTCATTTACAGTGATATCTACCCCTTTAACAGAAGATGTTATTTGATTTGCCTCCAATGTTAGATTCTCAAAAAAACTTCTTACTAGAGCGGGGTAAGTAGGTAGATCCAAGGAACTAAAGAACTCCCAGCCCTGTAGTTCAATCCAATCACCTATCTTAAAACCCTGACTCTCGAGAAATATGAAATTGATATGCCTACCAGATGTTACAGGATGGTTACCCATTGAAATAATCTATCTTTGAGGTGCTGGGGACTAATCTTGAGGTTCATTTTAAGCTTCACGAAGAGTTGGCTCCTCATGACGAGCCTTTGTTCTTCTTTCCATTGTGCTTGAGCTTGGAGTCTTCCACTTTCCACATCGACCGGATGCTTTATTTGGAGCCATGGATTGAGGATCTAGTGGAGAAAGAGAGGTGTGGTCCTAAGGGTTTGGAAGGGTATTTCTCCTGTTTGGCTAGGGTTCAACAGAAAAGAAATATGCCCTAGTTTGGGGCCTACGGGTTTTTAAAAAATAATATCTCGATAGCCGAGTTGGCTCGGCCAGAACCTTGTCTACTCGAGTCGGCTCGAGCAAGGATCAAGGGAAAAGGTTCAAAAGTTCACCAAAAAAGACTCCTAATCATAGAAATACACTAGATAAAGTGGTTATCTACCTTAGATTAGAGATGGAGATTTTCTAGATTATTTTTTCTTAATTTTGAAGAAATTAGGTTAAGAATTCTAAAATGGGTTACACAGACCTAAGTCTCCTCTAATCAACTGAAATCTATCTTTATTAAGTGGTTTAGTGAAGATGTCAACTAATTGATTTTCAGTTGGAACAAATTCAAGTTTAATATTACCATTTTGTATATGATCCCAAATGAAATGATGCCTAATTTCAATATATTTTGTTCTAGAATGCTGAATTGGATTCTTTGTCAGATTAATAGCACTTGTGTTATTACATTTAATAGGAATTTTAGTTTAAATAATATCATAGTCTTCTAGTTATTGCTTAATTCAAAGCACTTGAGCACAACAACTTCCTGCAACCACATACTCTGTCTCGGCAGTAGATAGTGCTACGTAGTTTTGCTTCTTATAGTGCCATGAGATTAAGTTCAACCCTAGAAATTGACAAGTACTAATAGTACTTTTTCTATCAATTTTACATTCACCATAATCAAAATCAGAAAAACCAATTAAACTCAATGAAGATTGTTTATAATACCATAGAAAAAGATTATTTGTTTCTTTAAGATATTTTATGATTCTTTTAAGAGCAAGTATATGTGATTCTTTTGGATTAGATTAAAATCTAGCACATATACAAATACTAAACAAGATATCAAGTCTACTAGAAGTTAAATACAATAATAATCCAATCATACCTCGGTAAAGCTTTTGATCAACGTTGTTTCCATCTTCATCTTTGTCAAGTCTGTAGGAAAGGCTCATGGGTGTGCCAATTTTTTTGACCGACTCCATACCAAACTTCTTAATGATCTCCTTGATATACTTAGCTTGGTTGATAAATATTTATTCCTTTGTTTGCTTGATTTGGAGTCCAAGGAAATAGGTCAACTCATCCATTAAGCTCATGTTAATGCCCTACATAAGCTCAACAAATTCTCTACACAAATTTTCATTAGTTGCACCAAAAATTATATCACCTACATAAATTTGTATAACTAACATATCATTTTCTTTTCTTTTAATGAATAAAGTGGTGTCTATATTGCCTCTAATAAAATCATTAACAAGTAAGAACTTACTTAATCTATCATACTATGCTTTAGGTGCTTGTTTTAAATCATACAATGCTTTATTAAGTTTAAAAACATGATTAGGAAAAGCATGGTTTTCAAATCTGGGCGGTTGTTCTACAAAAACTTCTTCAGAAATTAAACCATTTAAAAATATACTTTTTACATCCATTTGAAATAATTTGAAATCCATGTAGCAAGCAAATACAATTAATAGTCTAATGACTTCTAGCAGGGATCGCGGTACCGTCCTGTACCGTACCGGCTAGCAGCCGGTACGGTTCAGCCTATTAAAACGGTCTGGCATCCGGACTGTTAAAAAATTTTAAAAAATTAATTTTTATACCGGTACAGTACGGTACCATATCGGTACGAACCTGTCGGTTCACCTCGGTATGGGCTCGGTTTAGCTCGGTTCAGTTCATTTTTATATTTTAAATGCTTTTTTGGGAGGGGAAGAATATTTTTATATTAAAAAAAGGATCGGTATGCCTGCTAGTACGGTACGGTATAGACCGTACCATACCATACCTGCCTTCTGTCGGTATGGCTCCCGGTACCAGTACCGGGAACCTTGGCTTCTAGTCTTGCTACAGGTGTATAGGTTTCATCAAAATCTATTCCTTCTTCCTGATTATATCCTTTAAAAACTAGTCTAGCTTTATTTTTAATTACATTGCCTTTTTCATCTAATTTATTCCTATAGACCCACTTAGTGCCTATAACACGATGATCAGAAGGTCTTGCTACTAATATCCGTACATTATTTCTTTCAAATTGATTAAGTTCTTCATGCATGGCCATCATCCAATTCGGGTCATTTTGGACTTCTTCTATGCTATTTGGTTCTACTTGTGAAATAAATACTAGATAATCATGTACATCTCTAAGTAATGACCTAGTCCTAACTCCTTGTGAGGGATCACCTATAATTAAATCTTTAGGATATGATGTTACATACCTCCATTCTTTGGATAAATCATCATAATCTTTGCTTACCATTTCTTCTCCTTCTTCAACTTATTTGTCTTTTAAGCTCATATCCTTCATAGCTTTATCAACTGTACCTGCATCATTATCAATACACTCTTCTTTTCTAGAAGATGAGGGATTAGTTTCATCAAATATAACATGTATAGATTCTTCAACAGTTAATGTTCTCTTATTGAATACTCTATATACTTTGCTAGAAATAGAATAACCAAGAAATATTGCTTCATCAGATTTAGCATCAAAATTTTCAAGGTTATCCTTTCTATTATTCAGTACAAAGCATTTGCAACCAAAAATATAAAAATAATGAATATTAAGTTTTCTATCATTCCAAAGTTCATAAGGGATTTTCTTTATAACGATCAAAACACGGTTCAATATATAATATGCAGTGTTACAACTTCTGCCCAAAAGTATCTTGGAAGATTGCCTTCAGATAACATAGTTCGGGCCATCTCTTCCAATATCCTATTTTTTCTCTCTACAACATCATTTTGTTGTGGTATTCTAGGAGTTGAGAAGTTATGATCAATGCCATACTTAGTACAATACTCTTCAAAATATTGATTTTTAAATTCAGTGCCATGATCACTTCTAATTGAAACTACTGAAAGATTTTTCTGATTTGAAACTTTCTTATAAAATTTTTGAAATACTTTGAAAGCTTTATCTTTATGTGCGATAAACAAAATCCTTGTAAATCTTAAAAAATTATCTACTATCACAAGTCCATATTTTATACCTCCTAGGCTTGTGATCGTAGTTGGTCCAAATATGTCAATGTGTAGTAGCTTTAAAGGTCTAGAAGTTGAAACAATATTTTTTGATTTAAAACTCTTCCTAGTTTGTTTACCAAACTAGCATGCATAACAAACATGTTCAAAATCAACTTTAAACTTAGGTAAACATCTAACTAGATCTTTGAAAATTAATTTAGCTAAAGTATGCATGCTAGCATGACATAATCTTTTATGCCAAAGTAAGCTAGATTCCTTGGTTTTAGCATTCATTGCCACTAGACGTGACTACTTTACATGGCTAGATCATTTAAATCTACCACATAAATATTTTCAAGTCTATGACCAACAAACTTAGTGCTAGAATCAAGTGAGCTAGTTACTATACACATTGAAGATTCAAAGACAACCTTGAAACCTTTATCACATAATTGACTTATACTTAATAAATTGTGCTTCAACTTGTCTACTAGCAATACATTTTCAATAAAAGTGGAAAGGGTGATTCTTATCTTACCAATGCCAATGATCTTTGTCTACTAGCAATACATTTTCAATAAAAGTGGAAGGGGTGATTCTTATCTTACCAATGCCAATGATCTTTTCCTTACCGTTGTCACCAAAAGTAATCGTTCCTTTATTTTTTATTTTCAGGGTGATGAATTATTTTTTGTCACCCATCATATGTCTTGAACAGCCGCTATCTAGATACCATCTTTTCTTTGGATTCTGGGCTGCAAGATATTCCTGCAAAATAATCAAGTAATACTTTTAGGTATCTAAGTTTTCTTGGATCCTTGAAGGTTAGTAGGAGTGGTTCTTTTAAGAACCTAAATCTTTTTCACTCTATTTTTATTTTTCTTTCTTAAATTACAACCAAAAGCTTTATGACAAACCCCATTGCAATTAAAGCAAACTATTTTTGATTTTTGATAAGAAACAAGTGCTGAAAATTTTGATGCATGAAATTTTGTAGTTGAAATTATATTTGTATGCATTGAATTATTTTCTGGTATGCACAAAATTGAGAGAGGGCACACCAAAAGTTGGCACCCCTCTCTTGGTCTCTATCCCCTTATCTAGATAAATTCTATCCTTATCTCAAGTTCTTATCTTAATTACTTTGAGTTAGGATAGGATTTATCTTGTTTTGGGATGTTCTAATATCTTTCGTGTGCAAAAGAAAGGAAGAAAAGAGAACTAGCACACATAGTTTCTTATCTTGTCGTAGATTTTTTTCTAAGCTCATTTTTATGCCCACTTGAATTTGATTTTGAATCAAATTATGATAAGATAAGATCTTATCACATTGAGGCATGAAGAGATGTGGGAGTTTCACATGTTTGTGCAACAAATACATAAAAGGAAATTAATTGGCATGCAGATTATGATTAGAATATACTGCAACCTATTTCTTCCCACCGCACCTCTTCTATTTTTTCATTTTGATTCCATGCCAAAGCTCTGAAAACCCATAGAAAAAGAATGTCTAAAAGAGATTTAAAAGGAGATGAAAATTAGTTTTCTCCTCCCTACGTGTTCACGGAATAGTCTCAATTTATTTTATGAAGGTTTCGTGAGAAGGCTGCAAAGGGCTATAGCCTAGTTTCTTTGAGAACGTCTCAAAAAAAAATTGACATTCAAGCCGGAGGAGAAGCCTACAAAGAGCTAGCACTCTGGGGATCTCATAAAGTCGATCAACGTCGTCCCCTTGTAGATACTAGTAGAGGTCAGGCACTTGTACAGCTTCGACAATAACCCCGATGATTCGTCGATCCAATCATGGTTGAAGGAGAATAGCGATCGAGGTAAGTTGATCAATTTCCTATTCTATTTTTATTTTTATTTTTCAGATATGAGTTCATATGATGAATACCTGATCAGCATGTTAATTAGATCCTAGGGTATTATTTTTTAAATAATTTAGCATGCCTTTTTATAAAATAGTTTCATAGATTGCATATGTTAGGATTTTAGAAATCTTGATTTTCAGCATGCTTGCAACATTATTTCTTTCATGAAGGTGATTGAGTGGGAGTAGGTTTATATTTTTGATTCTATATATAGATAATATCTTACTAGCCAATAGTAATTTGGATATTTTGTATGAAACTAAAAATTTTCTTTACTAGCATTTTGACATCAAAGATATGAAAGACTCTTTTTATGTTCTTAGTATAGAAATCTGTCATGATAGGAGTAAGAGATAGCTTAGTTTATCTCATAAGACTTATATTACTAGGGTTCTAGAAAAGTTTGGAATATCAAGCTATTTATCAAGTAAAATACTAATTATTAAGAATGATAAATTCAATAAATTTTAGTATGCCAGAAATGAGATTGAGAGAAATCAGATGATGGATATATCCTATACATCTGCAATAAGTAGTCCGATGTATGCTCAAGTATGTACTCATCGTAATATTAATTTTATTTTAGAAATACTTAGTAGATATCAGAGTGATCCAAATATAGACCACTGAAAGGCTGCCAAGAAGGTGATGCACTATCTTTAAGGGATTAAGGACTATATGCTCGGTTGTAGGATAACCAATCGGTTAGAGAAATATGTTATTCAGATGAATATTATGTCGATTGTCTCGATGATAGGAAGTCCACAATAGATTATATTTTTATATTGACTGGTAGAGCAATTTCATGGAGAAGTACAAAACATTACATTGTTGTCATGCTATTATGGAGCTAAATATATAAGGTACTATGAGACTTCCTCACATGCTTTATAACTGAAAAAATTTATCTTAGGGCTTGGAGTTATGAGTTTTATTTCCAAGATGCTGAGAATTTATTATAACAATTTATTGTAGTTTCCTAGTTTTTCTAATAATGGCAAGATCACTAATGCAAACAAGCACATCAATATTAAATATTTTGTTATAAATAAAAAAATTAGTAATCATCAGGTATCTATTAATTTTATTAGTACTGCTTTTATAATAATTGATTCTTTGACTAAGGGTTTAGTGCCAAAAATTTTTAAACAGTATATAAAATTTATAAGCATTTGTCATTAGGATATTTAGTTTATAATAGATGCTCATTTTGAGATATCTTAATAGTTTAATAATTACTATTACTTCTGTTTAATTATTATTTGTATATATTATAGTTGATTTTTTATCAAAATTAAAGTAAATAGAGGAGTCATTTATATGAGTTAACAGCAAGAGCATTATGATAGATATTATGATTTTAATAGCTTATGTACTCTAGTATATAAGATTAGGTTAAGTGAGAATTATCGATGTCATGATATATAAAAAAGAGTATGTGTTGATCCCTAGAATGATTTTGATGATAACAAAATATTGGAGCATGAATTTGATACTAACTATTTTCAAGTGTTTAAGAAGTTTTTGTAGAATGATTCAAATGCACGGCCATTCTTCCTAAAATTTTGAAATTATTGTAATATTTCAAGTTTCTTTTGAAAAAGTTCTATGTATTGAAGAGCCCAAGAAAATTTAAATATATATTCTTGTGAAAAAAGGCCAATTCTATGTAATTTTATAGTTTAAATTTCTTAGATTAAGTTTAAAAGAAGTTTGAAAGTTTTTAGAAGTTAGAAAAAAAATGATGAAGTCTGGAGGCTTTTGGACAAAGATCACTCGAGCTGACTCAAGGAATAGAGCCGACTCATTATTCTGGTATGGTACAAGCTTTTTTGATACTCTGCCAACCAAGTCGATTCGATGAAATTAGAGCCAACTTGTCTAGAATAGCAAAAGTTCAGTTTTCTGAAATCTGTCATCCGAGTCGACCTGATGAGCAACCGAGCCAACTCTTCCAAAGTGAGTGAATTTTAGTTCTGAGAAAACTAATCAAGTGAGCCAACTCGATTGAGAAGAGCTGACTCGATCAGAGTTCAGTTTCCACATGACTGAGAATCCGAGCCGACTCGACCCAACCGAGCCGACTCGAATCTCAGTTTCTGAAGTATAACGACTAGTTCCATAATTGATTTTTTAAATTCAAAAAGTGTCCAATGGCTATTTCTCGTTTCCCAAGGCACTCCAATGGCTATTTTCAGCTGGGAATAGTTAGGAACGCTATAAATGATAGATTTGAATAAGTTTTGAATAACCTTTTATGAGAGCATTGAATATTCAAATGAGCATTCAAGCTAGAGTTCAAGACTTCACCAAACTCCTATCAATTTCTTGAGTTATTTACTGAAAAAGTTTGAAAGCCTTAAAGAGCATTAAAGGAGCAATCAAGAAGGCTTCTCAAAGAGCTTCAATTGCAATCATTCGACAAAGTTTGGTTTGTCTTTAGTGTTGCTTCATTTGTAACTTTATTTTGAATTGTTCCAAGTACAGCAAGGGCTGTAGCTTGGTATTGTTTAAGATTTTTGGTGAGCCTTGAAAACCAAGTTTGGGCTGTCAGTGAGCCTGGGAAAACTAACGTTGTATTGGGTTTTTGGTGATCCCGGTGTAAAACCAAGATTGGATTTTGGTTTGTGAGCCCGGTGTAAAACAAACCAGATGTATTCTTGTAAGAATATAGTGAAAACCCCAAGTGGTATCTTGGATATGGACATAGGAGCTAGGTTGCTCCGAACCACTATAAAATTTATGGTGTTTGTGCTTGCTCATGTTTGTGCTCATTTGTTTGCTTCCGCATTTAACTCCAAACTCACTTCACTCACCACACTAAGATTTCAAAAGGGCACATATTTGTGAAAAAGGTTTTATACCCAATT
Source organism: Areca catechu (assembly GCA_021397845.1). Taxonomy (NCBI): domain Eukaryota; kingdom Viridiplantae; phylum Streptophyta; class Magnoliopsida; order Arecales; family Arecaceae; genus Areca; species Areca catechu. The sequence continues at coordinate 207,538,877 of CM038039.1, read as the reverse complement.
CACCCTCCCTCTTGGGTAGGCCAACTAGGCAACAACTGGTATCAGAGTAGTGTCTCTGTAAGCCAACTACTTAGAGAAAAGATCTATGTCAAATCCCATGAGTATCTCTTTGGCCAAAGGCCAATCTTCAAATAAACCTCCACTTTTCACAAGCACCAATTATACATACTGGAAAGCATGAATGAAGATTTATATTCAGGCAGTAGATTTTTAACTGTGGAAAGTAATTTTAAAAGGCCCTCACACACCCACTAAAAAGGTTGATGGCATAGACGTTCTAAAACCTAAAGAGGAATGGGATGAATATTATAGGAAGATAGGTGAACTAAATGCCAAAGCAATGAATCTTTTGTATTATGCTTTGGATGCTAATGAGTTTAACTGGGTTTATACTTGCATTTCTACAAAAGAAATTTGGGATAAACTTGATGTTACCCATGAAGGAACCTCTCAAGTTAAAACTTCAAAAATTAATATTCTTGTGCATAGTTATGAATTATTTAAGATGGAGCCCAATGAAATAATATCTGTCATGTTTTCAAGGTTTACATATATTATTAATGGTCTAAAAAGTCTTGGCAGGATATATTCAAATGCAGACCTTGTGCAAAAAATTCTAAGATCATTACCGGATAAATGGGATCCAAAGGTCACTGTGATTCAAGAGGCCAAGGACCTGAACACACTACTATTGGATGAGCTTCTAGGTTCCTTGATCACACATGAACTTACAATGCAACACCACAGTGAAAATGATATCAAAAAGAAAAAATCAATAGCCTTCAAAGCTACAGCTAAATTAAAGAAGCAAGAAGATGAGATAGATGAAGAAAGCCCCTCCTCTGATGAAGAACTTGAAGATGACGACATTGCTCTAGTCATGAGGAGATTCAAAAGATTTATGGACAAGAAAAAGTCAAGGTATTGGAAGAAGAATCTTAGAAAGGGGAAACATAGCAAAGAGAATGAGAAGGATAAAGAAAAAGATAAGGAGCAACAACTGATATGCTACGAGTGCAAGAAGCTAGGGTATTATTGTTCTAAGTATCCTACGTTAAAGAAAGGATATAAGAAGAGAAAGAAGAAAGTAATGGTTGCTATGTGGAGCGACAGCGACGAATCCACATCAAATGAAGAGGAAGAGACATCCAAAACAGTAAACATATGTTTAATGGGTCTCAAAGACGAGGTAATATCTCCTCAACCTAATGATGAATTTACATATGAAGAGTTAAATACTACATTTTATGAGTTTTTGTCAGAATACAAAAAGGCTACTTTAAAAATTAAAACTCTAAAAAATAATTGTGATGCTTTGACAAAAGAAAAGAATGAGATTTCTGAAAGGAACAACATTTTACAAAAATAATTGAATAGCATTTCTGAAAAATGCAATGTTTTGAAAGTTGAAAAGAATGAATGTCTTGAAAAGAACAAAAGTTTACAAAATGAAATGAGTCAACTCAAGCCCTTAGTTGACAAATTAACTTTAAATTTAAATAAGCTTGAGCTGATTTTAAAAAATCAAAGAAATTCAAATAGTAGAGCTAGAATTTGTTATAATTCATTGCACAAACACAATATAAACTCCAATTCCATGAGATTAAGAGAGTAATTAAGCCCAATCCAATTAGGTTTATGTGTCCTATTTTATTTGGATTTAATTTGATCAGAGATTGGTAAGAAAGGGTTAGGGTTTTTCTTTTAAGTTAGCAATGGACTATAATTCTATTGTAATTTTGTTGCAAATCTATACCATAATTTTTCTTTCCAAATTAGCAATCAGCATCATGCTGTTTCAATTTCATTATAAATTTTTTAAATATTTAATCAATGCTTAGCAACAAAAAGTGGGTCCGTTGTTATTTTGTTTCTAATATATTATAATTTTATTGTTAATAATACGTGAGAACCTCCTACAAAATTTAGTAACTATTTTCATGTTCGTTGTTATTTCATTGCAAAATATCCATTTCTAATCCATTACAATTCCATTGCCAATAATATGCAAGAATCTTTTGCAAAATTTAGCAATTATTTTTAGGTTCGTTGTTGTTCCATTGTAAAATGTCTATTTCTAATCTGTTGCAGATTCATTTCCAATAATACACGAGAATCTTCCACAAAATTTAGCAACTATTTTTAAGTCTATTGTTACTCCATTATAAAATGTTTGTTTATAATCCATTACAGTTCTATTATTAATAATATGTGGGAATCTCCCATGAAATTTAGTAATTATTTTTAGATTCATTGTTATTCCATTGCAAAATATCTATTTCTAATTAGTTGCAATTCTGTTGCTAATAATATGCAAAAACCTCTTGCATATTATTAGCAATGATTTTAGGTCCATTATTAGTTCATTATAAAATGATTGTTTCTAATCTATTACAAATACGTTGTTAATTTATTTTTTTGAAATTATCAAGTAATTAAGCATTCTATTGCAAATCCGTTGTCGATTAACAATAGATTAGAAATGGATTCTATCTGTTGTAAAATTTTCATTGTTAAATTAACTTTTTCTTGTAGTGATTGCGATCCTCTAGGAAGTAAAAATAGTATCCTAATGATTCTTTAGGATACCCTATGAAATGGGTTATGGTAGACCTAGCCTCTAACTTGTCTGCCTGTTGTATTTTGACATGGACAGGACATTCTCAAATCCTAATGTGATCAAGATTTGATTTCTTATCATGCCACATCTTAAATGATATGCTAAGAATGGATTTAGCGGGAACCCTATTTTGAATGTAAGCTACAGTAAGTAGGGCGTGTCTCCAAAGATATAAAGATAAATTAGTGAAGCTCATCATAGACCAAACCATATCCAATAGGATCCTATTTCTCTTTTTCGATATCCCATTGAGTTGAGACATATCAGATGGAGCCACTATGAGACTATGTCATTATTCTTGAGATAACCTAGAAATTCTTTACTAAGGTATTCCTCTCTCCGATATGATCGAAAAACTTTAAAAAAAATTTCTATTTTCTTCTCTACTTCATATTTGAATTCTTTGAACTTTTCAAATATTTCAGACTTATATCTCATAAGAAATACATATTCGTACCATAAGTAATCATCGATAAAGATAATGAAGTATTGATAACTATCCTTAGCATGCATGTTAAATAGCCCACAACATCAGTGTGTATCAGGACAAGTACCTCAGTGGCCCTCTTTCCATGTCCTACAAAGAGTAACCTGACCATCTTGCCTTGAAGGCATGATTCATACACTGGAAATGAATCCGAATTCAATGGATGAAAGACACCACCCTTCTATAGTTTATTTATCCTGTCCTCACCAATATGACCAAATCTGAGGCACCACATATACTTATGTTCAGGTCATCTCTAGGTCTCTTCTGACCTATGACACTCACTAATTAGCACTCATCAGCATGATCAGCATGTAAATAGGGACTATAAATTATAAAGCCATGTGCAACCACATTATTTTTCAAATAAATGAAATAGTGGTTCCTTATTGAAATTAAAACTATATTCTTCCTGTACTAGTACAGATACAGAAACCAAATTTTTACTAGCAATAGGTACATAGTAACAATATCTAAGCATTAAATAATATTCTGATGATAATTGAAGAGGATAGGTATCTATAGAAATAGCCATAACTTTTATGCCATTACTGATCTGAAGGATTACTTCGCCTTCCCTCAACCTTTTATATCCTACTAGACCTTGCATTGAAGTGTACAAATGCGCACTAAAACCAGAGTCTATGATCCAATTAAAAGTAGAAAAAATAGTTAGGTTTATTTCAATAATGAGCATCTTTGACATACCTTCTAAAGGTATGTCAACCATTTTCTTCAGGCTATCTAAGTATATAGGATCCCTTGACCTCTTCAAGATCCCTTCTGTATCCTGGTCTAAGACATGTCCTAAAACTTTAGGCCAATCTCTGTGATTGGGTTTGGTCAAATGATTAGACTCAAGATTCTAGGCTAAGGTAATAGAAATCAACGTTATTATTTGAAGAGAGAAAACATTCAATTAAATGTTTATACCTAATCATTTATTTATTCTAGGAGCTTTTAAAAATAAATAAGAACTCTCACTATTTTCTTGGATCTCTCATACTTCTTAGTGGAGATGCGAAAATCCTTATGCAACTAGGGTTCCTAATGGATATTGCAATCCCATTGATCTACATGCACCTCACCTAACAGTTATTAGTAACATGCAAACCAATGAGTGTACAACTCTTATCTAATACTTCTCAAGCAAATTGCAACGACTCAGTCTCTAAGTCATGTGGGCTCATCTAATAGTTACTGTCCATACTTCTTAGTTAATTCAACTCATCATTCAATATAAAAGTAAAACCATCATTGGATCCCTCACCTAATAGTTATTGGATCCAATTCCATCTTCATCCTGCAATATCTCATGTTTAATAAAGTAGTTGTGCCCCCCGATGCAACTGAAGCACTATATCCAATCGAGAACAATAAATATCTAAGAGATGCTTGCACTCTACAACGGTGGAAGACCTACGGATTTAATATTTATGAGAAGATTTGGATTCAGGTCTCATCTAAATTGGTCAATATATCTCACATTTGATTAACTCGATTTAGGTTAGTATATCTTATGTCTGATTAACCTGGATTAGATTAGCACATCTCATGTCTGACTCATCAAGTTTGGGTTAGCACAATTCATGTCTGATTAGCTTGGTATATGTCGGTCCATCTTATATCTGACTAACCTAGTTTAAGTCAACCCATCTCATATCTGACTAATTAGGTTTGGGTCAGCATATCAAATGTCTGATTAACCTAGTTCATGTCAGCACATCTCATGTCTAATGAATCTAAGTGGTATGGGTAAACTTGAATCAACAGGCAATATAATTCAAAACTTAATGACCAAATTGGTCAGGTAAGTAAGATCAATGGGAGGGTTCAGCTATTTAACCTTTTTTCTTAAACACCAACTAAGTTGGCTAGGTAAGAGTTAGCCCCAATTAACAACCATGACTTAGACTTGTCTTAGATACCAATTGGTTCATAAGAATCAAATAAGTTAGCCTAGCGACTAAGGCTTGAACCATTAAGCCAAATTATGTCTTAAATGAATCAATTCATATAAAGTATGAATTGATGTGACCAAACTATAACTAAGATCAGTTTCAAGCTCCTTTGATCCAACCCTAATCCATTATCGATGGATTTGATCAGCTGCTCAAAATTAAAATAGGATTATAACCTGATCTAATCAAAACTCTAATATATAGTCTAATCACTGAACCTAATTATTCTACCCATATCTCATGCACAAGCTAAAAATTTAGATTCTAAAAATGATTTTTAGATTAGGTTTAAGTATATGAAATTAATGGTTTATGATCATGAATTAGGTTTTAATATTTAAATCCTAATTCATGTATCTTATACATCTTGTTTTAGATCAAACTGATTAATTTATGTATATCATGTAATTAATTTTAAATCTAAAACATGAACTCAATTTTCTTTTCATATTCTTCTTCATGAGTTAAACCATAAGCAGCACCTCTACACATCATAAGAGATTTCATCGAATGAAAAGAGAGGGTCTTTAAATCCAACTTAACTCTTATGACCAGATGGACATGGTGATGCACCCAATCCTAGTACTGATCGAAAAGGTTCAAAAGAATTATGAAATTAATTTTAATTTTTATTTTTAGACCTTAACTTAATATAGCATGTTAGACTAACCTAGGCTCTAATACTATTGAAAGAAACAATGTTGGAAACATGCTAAAAATTAGGATTTTGAAAACCTTGATGGATGCAATCTATCATAAAAACACATTCTAAATTATTTAAAAATAATACCCTAGGACCTAACTAACATGCTGATAAGATATTCATCACATGAACTTAGATATGAAAAATAAAAATAAAAATAGAATAGAAAATTGATCAACTTACCTTGATTGCTATTTTCATTTTTCAACCAAGATCGGATCAATGGATCTTCAGGGTTGCTGTTGGAGTCGTACAAGCACCCAGCCTCTATTGGTATTTATATGGGGATGACACTGATAGATTTTTCAAGGCCTTCGGAGTGCTAGCTCTTTGTAGGCCTCTCCTCTAGCTTGGATCTTGAACTTTTTCTGAGACATTCTTGAAGAAACTAGGCTGTAACCCTTTGTAACCTTCTTACGAACCCTTCATAAAATAAATCAAGACTATTTCTTGAATACCTAGGGAGGAGAAAACTATTTTTTTCTTTTTTTAACTCTCTTTAAGACATTCTTTTTCTCTAGATTTTGAGAGCTTTGGCATGGAATCAAAATGAAAAAATAGAAGAGGTCCGATGGGAAGAAATAGGTTATGGTACGTTCTAATCATAAAATCACCGCACACCAACTAATTTCCTTTCATGTATTTGTCACACAAACATCCCTCATCTCTTCACTCATTGTGATAAGATCTTATCTTATCATAATTTGATTAAAATCAAATTCAAGTGGGCATGAAAAAGAGCTTAGAAAAAATTTGCAGCAAGATAACAAACTATGGGTGCTAGTTCTCTTTTATTCCTTTCTTTTGTCACACAAAAAATATTTGAAGTCTCAAAACAAGATAAATCCTTTCCTAACTCAAAGTATTTCAAATAAGAACTTAAGATAAGGATAGAGTTTATCTAGATAAGGGGATAGCGACCAAGAGAGTTGGCACCCCTCTCTTAATTCTGTGCACACCAGAAATTTTTTATCACACGAACACCATACAAACTTCAATTCTACAAGATTTAGAGAGTGATTAAGCTTAATCCAATTAGGCTTAGATGTCTTATTTTATTTAGATTTAATTTTATTCAAATAAAACCTAATTCGAGCCCAATTCAAATAGAATTTGAAATGGCTATTATCCTATTCATAATAGAATTGAAACCCTAGTCTAACTAGGATTGTTAAATCCAATTAAATAAAATCAAATTACAACTCTTGTAATTAAGTTTTTAGTGCCAAAATTTGTAGGTACCAAAATTAGTATGTACCAAAAATAGCAGGTACTAAAAATAGTAGCTACTAAATTTATAATATTTATAAAATTAATAGGTGCTAAATTTAACACAAGTCTTGATTAGGTCAAATCCCTATTATATATGACCCCTCAAGTTTCATTCTATCTAGTATGAGACATACTATGATCTCTATCATAGTATTATCGAAACCTTTTCGATGGACAAGAATCATTCCAACTCAAACCTAATATGGATCATTGATATGAAAATGATCCAAGTGACTTTTTACAATCCACCAGTGATACTTAGCAGTATATGGTGGTAATCTAGTAGAATACAAAGATGAACCCCTCAATATAGTTCTCGTATGATTAAGTTCTTCTATTAAAAATCATGACAAGATGCAGGTCATGGATTTTCGTCAAATCCTAAGCATTCATTATTGCTAGACTTAATCAACCCGAGTCCAATCATGCTTCTCATGAAAACTCTTTTCTATTATCATGCTGCCATGCCATAGATTCAAAGACTCAGCCTCTTAAGTTGTATAGAACTATTCCTTTACTATCGAGATTGATAGGTCCCCTATAGGTACACTTCCATCTCCTACAATAAATTTATTATATTCAACATATACTACAAGATCCCATATGACTAGAGACTATGTTAATGAGCTTGTCAAATTATAGCAACCCTATTGTAAGTGATTGAGATACTACAGGTCAATGAACTACTCACATAACTATAGCTTGAAAAGTCACTAACAAATGAGTAGACATCTACATGACTGCTTATTCTTTGGTCACGCTCAGTATCGTTATTTTTTAACCACTTGCACTCTTGCTCTAGTGTCCCCATAATGTAGATTTAAGACTCATCTAACTGAAAGGAAAGTGATCTATGCATTGATTTTGATAGATCGATCACCGTTCCTATTATGATCCAATGATCGAAAGCATTTAGGAGTTAACCTATAATGATACATATTTTAAATAATTCTTAATTTTTTAGAATATGTATCATTGTCCATTAACTGTATGAATGATTCATAGACATAAAAAAAAATATAAATAAAAAATATTTAATTTTATTAATAAAAATTTGATTAAGTATAAATTGATATCCTAAAAATTATAATGTGTCAGCCAACTTGGCTTTCAGGGCATACACATCAAATACTTTATATATATATATATATATATATATATATATATATATATATATATATATATATATATATATATATATATATATATATATATATATATATATATATATATATATGTTTGTGTATATATATATTGATCATCAATGTTTTTTTTTAAATCGGAAAGAAGCAATGACATGATTAAATTTTAAGTACTATTGTCTAGAAACAATGATATGATTAACATCTAGGATATAGGAAACTTCCATTTTGAACAAAACAACATTACGTTGGCTTGCATGCTGGCTTGGCAATCTAGATAGTCAACAAATCTATTATATGTTTATATATCTAAAATAAAGGCAACTAGTGCAAAACTCTCTAATTGTCATAGATGTTAATATTAATGATATCAATATCTACATGCAGACTAATTACTTGATAAATAACAAATATAATGTACCTTATGTTTTTAAGAACAATTGTAGAAAGGACATAAAAATTATATACCATTTGGGTCAATATTAATATTGAAAGTTTCTATATAAAGACTAAATTTTTATGTAGATTTTTTTGTTCACCATGTGGATGCTGGTATTAATAATGAGGGTTTTTGCTCATTCACTCAGCTTCTACAAAATTTCTCATTCATCATGTGATTGCTGGTGTTAATAATGGGAGTTTTTGCTAGATCACTTAATTTATATAAAATTTTTCAATCATCAAGTGGACACCGACATTAATGTGCTGGCCATCATTAAAAGGGTGACAATATTGAGAGTAACGATTAGGTTAAAGTCCAACTTAGCCCCAATCTACTTAACGAAATGACCTGTCCCAATCACAGATTTTTCATGCCAACATAATTGGGTTTGGTGTTAGGCTATTCCTAGAGGATAGAACTTATTTGCCTTCTATTTGTAGGCACTGATTAAGTATGCTGTTTAGTGAGATCGAGGTATTAAGAAGAGAGACTATTACTAGTTAATTCGAAACCAACAATATTCCTGAATGATGTCACTTCATTTCTATATTTTTTTAATAAAATATTTAAGAAGATGGGCCTCCCTCAATATTATTATTAATGAGTATATTTATATAATTATTTACAGAGCGTGAGGGGAGAGTAAGTGGGAGAGTGTCAAATATGTGTGAAGGCCGATGCAAAGGGTGCCTCAAGTAGGTTAGAACAATTAATGGCTACTTGGAGCTTCACAATTTCCGTCGCATAGAAAAGGTTTCTTATTAGTAGTCAATGAGGCCTTTGTTTTCTCGGGTTGCTGCATGACGGTAAGCAAGCCTCATGTCCTTTCAAGAAGTACGGATCTCCTGTAGTGTGCTGCAGGGTGTGTGGTGCACGCATACACTGTAGAATGTGGTTTATCCATTGTTGCCGTCCATCCTACGATGGGATGGCATTCATGGATGCACCGCATTTTATGGTGCAAGCACACCATAGAAATTCCAGTCTTTTGTTGGAGATATTGTAATGGTAGAAACTTGAATTCCTATTCAATTATGCTTGGGATTCATCCCATTAAATAGATACTTGATAATGTATATAAGGTTATTGCCTATCAAAATATTCTAACTAGGATTAGCTAAACATGGTTACATATCATTATATCCCATACATGAATATCTAAATATGGAAGAGTATTTCTTAGATGGGAAATATGTTTAACACCCTCCCTCAAACTGAAGGTGCTTGCTGATGAAGTTTGGAGAGAAGGTAGCGGAAGCGCTCCTTGGCATGGGACTTTGTAAGTAAATCAGCAATTTGATTGGTGAAGGAGATATGATGTAGATTAATAGTCTACTGCTGATAGTGTTGGCAAGTAAAATGACAGTCAATTTCAATATGTTTGGTATGTTCATAGAAGACAGCATTGTTGGTGATTTGTATAGCACTATGACTATCACAATAAATGGGCATTGGAGCAGATAGTTGTATGCCCATATCATTAAGTAGCCAGCGAAGCCAGCCAATCTCAGCAGTAGTATGAGCAAGGGCACGGTATTCAGCTTCTGTGCTGGAGCGAGATATAACTGATTGCTTTTTACTTTTCCAGGCAATCAGTGAGTTTTCCAAAAATATGCAATATACAGTGGTAGAGCGTCGATCAGTGATATCTCCAGCCCAATCCGAATCAGAGTATGCATGAAGATTGAGATCAGAAGGGGAAAGAAGAAGCCCATAATATAGTGTGCCTTTGATATATCGAAGTATCTGAAGCACAGAAGCATAGTGAGCAGAGCGAAGTACAGACATAAATTGACTGACAACATGAACTGCATGAGAAATATCCAGCCAAGTGATAGTGAGGTAGTTGAGACTACCTACAAGTTGGCGATATCGAGTAGGATCAATGAGAATTTTGCCATCAGTAGGTTGAAGCTTCAGATTAATCTCAAGAGGGGTATCAACAGTTTTATTATCAAAAATGCCGGCATGAATGAGTAGATCAGAGGCATATTTAGCTTGAAAAAGGAAAAGACCATCAGATTGATGGTTAACTTCAATGCCAAGAAAGAATCGTAATAAGCCAAGATCTTTCATTTCGAAGCACTTGTGTAAGTAGTGCTTGGTATCATAAATGCCTTGTTGGTTATCTCCAGTGATAACCATATCATCAACATAGAGAAGAAGTAAAACTATCCCATGAGAGGAGCGGCGATAGAATAAGGCGGAGTCATGAAGGCTCTGAAGAAATCCATAACCAAGAAGAGTGGTTTGGAATTTTTCAAACCAAGGACAAGGTGACTATTTGAGACCATAAAGTACACGACGAAGTTTATATACTTGATGAGGCTGGTGAGGTAAGCCAAGAAGCGGCATCATGTATACTTCTTTAGATAAATCTCCATGAAGAAAGGCATTCTTGACATCAAGTTGATGTAAGGACCATCGTTTGGTAGCAGCTATAGCAAGTAGAGTCCAGACTGAAGTCATACGGGCAACAGGAGCGAAGGTCTCTTTATAGTCGATGCCATACTCATGTATAAATCCTTTGGCAACAAGACTAGCCTTATAGTGCTCGATGGAACCATCAGCCTTAGTTTTGATCTTGTATATCCATTTGCAATCCATAATTGATTTTCCAGGCGGCAGATCAACCAGGTCCCACGTATGGGTTTTTCGTAGAGCCTCAAGTTCTTTTGACATGGCAGTCTGCCAGGAAGGATTAGATGATGCCTCTTGATAGGATTTAGGTTCATGTAAAGGCAAGATAGAGGACAAGTAGCAATGATAATCTATTAAATAAGCCGGTGGATTATGATGATGAGTAAGATATCGCCCCTCAGGTACTGCCAGATTACTCGCAAGAGGAGTGTCAGTTGGGGAGACAGTAGACTGGCCAGGTTGTTCGGAATGTCCATTTTCTGTAAGTAGTGGTGCATGAGATGGAAAATGATCAAGCAGAAGTTCTTGACATGGAAATGAAGATTTTTTATGGGGTAAGGAAAAGAAAGGAATCTGTTTTCAAGAAGGTGACATGCCTAGAAATGCGTAATTTTTGAGTCTCGAAATCGTAACAATGATATCCTTTTTAATGGATCCCATATCCTAAGAAAACATAGATTGCAATTTTTTTGGATAATTTGTCATATTCATGCTTGGGGAGTGAACAAAGCAAGTACAACAAAAAACACAAAGATGGTCATAGGAAGGCGGAGAGTCATAAAGTCGTTCAAAGGGTGAGAGCACCTAGGACACGGGAAGGAAGGTGATTAATGATATATACAGCAGTATTCATGGCTTTTCTCCAAAAAACTTTCGGAACAGAAGAGGAAATGAGTAAAGTACGGGCAGTTTCAACAATATGACGATGTTTTCTCTCAGACACACTATTTTGTTGAGAAGTTTCAACACAAGATAACTACAAAAGTGTTGCATGAGATTTAAGATAATGGTTGAATGCTGTTGAAAGATATTCGCCACTAGAGTCAGGACGAAAGATTTTTATGTGTTTAGAAAATCGTGTTTTGATCATGGTGGCAAATTCAATATAAATTTTTAAAACTTCAAAGTGAGCATGCAAAAGATAGAGCCAGATATAGCGAGTGAAATCATCAATAAAAATAACATAATAAGCAGAACTATCCATAGAGGATATAGGGGCAGGACCCCATATATCAGAGTGAATAAGATCAAAAGGAGCAGAAGTAGTGGAATGACTTAAAGAAAAAGGTAAGGTGGATTGTTTTGATAATTGGCAATGAACACAATATGGGTCTTTTATTATAGAGACAGAACCAAGCAAACCTTTATTAATTAATTAAGATAACTTTAAAAAAGAAGGATGACCTAAACGATCGTGCCAAGATAAAAAAGAAGAATTATTAGAGGAAACAACAGCGACATAGTGAGTACCAAAACTAGGAGGAACATAAAGTGTATCCAAAACAAAAAGCCGACCAATCTTATGGCCTATCCCAACTTCCACCCCGTCGAACAATCATGCACAACACAACCAGAAGGAGAAAAGGTAACGGTAAATCCTTTGTCTCATAATTGGTCAATGAAAATAAGATTCATAGAAAGTTTAGTAGTAAGAAGAACATTAGAAAGGTATAGGTTAGGAGAGTGAATGGTTCCACGATGGCTTGCAGTAATGAGTGATCCATTTGTAGTTTGAATATTGGGTAGAAAAGGAAAAGAGGAAACATGTTGGAAGATGCCAAGGTTGAAAGTCATATGATTAGAGGCACCTGAATCAAAGAGCCACTTACTTGGTAGAATGGAGGTGTCAGAAGATGAGGTAGCATGATTACCAATAGAGAGAGCCTGATAAATCATTGTCTGTATATCATTGGGAGTAAGTGATGTGGTGGCTTGGTCTGTAAGCTCGGGCATAACAGTAGTAGCAGCGGAGGATGAGCGATCTCCAGAGTTTCGAGCTTTGGTTCTCATGTTGTTGGAGTTTGGATGAGGGCAATTCCAAACAATATGTCCGACTTTCTTATAGTAGGTACACTGCATGGAAGATGTATCCTGGAGTCGAGAAGTAGACGCCTGACAGTTGCAAGCAATATGGCCAAACTTCTTACATGAGTGACACTGAATTTGAGAGAGGCATTTTGATTTAATCCGAGTAGACAATATGAGAGAGTCATCATGGTTGGAGGAGACGATCTTCTTCCGGGTTTCTTCAGCAAGTAACTCGAACAATGCAGTGACAACAGATGGAAGAGGAGATCGGTAAAGAATAGAGGCCCGAACAAACTCAAATTCATCGCGAAGAGCCATTAAGAATTGGACAAGATGAAATTCTTCTTAAAATTGATAATAAAGTTCTGCATCATGGGTCCACTTGGGTTCCATCAGGGCAAGTTGATCCCAAATCAGAGACATCTGAGAGTAAAAGTCAACCACAGACTGCTTTGATTGTTGCTTGAGATGATGAATATCCAGTTCAAGCTTATATTTGAGAGCAAAATTTGTATGATTATACCGCTTGGCGAGAAAGTTCCACACTTCCTTTGCAGTCTCAAACTTGCAAAAATGTAGGCTGATGGAGGGACTGACAGTGTTAGAAATCCATGTCATGATTTTATTGTTGTCAATCTTCCATGTCACAAAAGACTCCTCGGGGGCAATTTGACATGAAATTTTGCTAGTAATATACTGCCAAAGTCCACGTCCTTTTAAAAAGATCTTCATCATAAAGGACTGTTGCCGACCTTACCGTTGTGGCCCGTAGCTATGAGTTGGCGCTGGACATCCGTCCCTTTTTTTCCGGAATCCTAGCATTCCCGAACATGCAAAACAAGGTTAGAGACCCGGGTCGGGGATCCCGACAGGGGCACTCCGACGATCAAGTCAGCGAGCGGCAAGGTGGAACAGACCCACCAAGGCGGATCCCAACTGGGTCTCCGTGCTTAGAGGAATCCTTGATGAAGGGATTAGTGAGAATGAAAGAGAACGAGAGGGGGTTAGCACTCCAGTTCTTGCGACTGGGCTCGCAGGACTCGCTCCTGGGAGTCCCCTCGAAGCCTTTGCCTCTGAATCGCTTATTTTCTCCTTCATGCATTTTCCCTCTTGATCGCTTATCTTACTCCTCGCCCGTTGATGCCTTTTTAGCTTGTCGGGTGCTTCGGTGCCTCGATTCTCCTCCTATGGGGGGCTTGAAGATCAACGGTGTTCATTGGCCGCTCTCCCGAGGTTGCTTCCTCTCACGATTGGGAGTTAAGTGGTGAGCTTGTCTTATCCGCTGTGCTATCATGAAGGGGGGAACTAGGCGGGACCTCGATCCAGGCACAGGCATCCTTGGGTTTGAGACGTTGGCCGCGGCCCTCCCCTTCGGGGGGGTTCCAAGTCATCGATCGCAGGATTTGGTGCCTCGATCAGGGCGTCCCTTTTAAACTGGTACAAATAAGGTTACACGCACCGTTACAGATCTGGGGGTGCTGTACTAGGCATGCCGCATCGTGCACGCTGGCCTCAGCAGCATCTTCAAGGTTGGTGCCCTCGGTCCTCCTGATGCTCCATGGAGAAGGCGTGACTTCGGTCGAGGTGGACCCATTTGGGGGTGCCACCTGGAGAAGGAGCAGGGACAACGCTCAACTTCGATCGAGATGGACCCATCTGGGGGTGCCACCTGACAAAGGAGCGAGAGTACCTGGCTCGACTTCGACCGAGGTAAACCCATCTGGGGGTGCCACCTGACGAAGGAGCGGGAGTGCCTGGCTTGACTTCGGCCAAGGTGGACCCATCTGGGGGTGCCACCTGGCGAAGGAGCAAAGGTAGCGCTCGACTTCGGCCAAGGTGGACCCCATCTGGGGGCGCCACCTGATGAAGGAGCAGAGGCCAACTCGACTTCGATCGAGGTGGACCCCACCTGGGGGCGCCACCTGGCTAAGGAGCAGAGGCCAGCTCGACTTCGACCGAGGTGGACCCCACCCGGGGGCGCCACATGGCGAAGGAGTAGAGACCAGCTCGATTTCGATCGAGGTGGACCCCACCTGGGGGTGCCACCTGGCGGTGCCACCTGGCGAAGGAGCAGAGGCCAGCTCGACTTTGATCGAGGTGGACCCCACTTGAGGGTGCCACCTGGCGAAGGAGCAGAGTAGGCTCCATTTCGGTCGAGGTGGATCCCACCTGGGGGTGCCACCTGGTGAAGGAGCAGAGGTGGCGAGCTCGAGTCGAGTTAGGCGTGACCATTGATCAGGCCACCTGGCAGGGGAGCTTGGAAGGGAACAAGGTGCGGCACTACTTGCCTGCTTGGCTGCCAGATGGGTCTGATGCGCGCTCCACGTCAGCGATCTCGTCATATCAAGGACCATTGGGGATAATTAGTCCCATTCAAGTGAACCACAATTAGCTAAGCGATATCCGTCATGATGAACCAAGTGAATTCGGAAGAAATCCACAGCAGGCTGGTGGAGACGCAGCGGTCACAAGCAGAGAAGAAGGATTCCAGTGGATGGAGAGACTCCCAGTAGTGAAATCGATGGAGTTTACGCTGGTGTCCTCGACCAAGCCATCACAAAGAAGGGTAGCATGGGTGACGGTTGGCGGCACGGGAGAAGGTGGCACAGCAACACGGCAGGGACTGTGATTCTAGGCGTGGCTGTGGTGAGATGGGATTTCGGCTGGATTCAGGAAGTAGGTCGGTGCAGAGATCTGAAGGACAAATCTGGAGGCCAGTGCATGGGGAGAGGCAGAGGCCGGTGCACAGGAACCGGAATTGGAAAGTGATGGCTAGTAACAGAGAAGAAGAGTCTTACTAGGGAAGAAGAGTCCAGAGAAATTCGGGGTCGTCGGTGTCGATCGGCTACTGGGACCGGTGTAGGGGTGGCGGGAGGCGGCTGTGAGGGCAAAGGCAGCGAGAGGCGATGGACGGGCAGGGGCAGATGGTCGATGGTGAGAGCGGGGGTTGGGGTGGTGGGATCGGGGGATGGTGGATGGTGGAGAGCGGCAGCGGGAGGCTGGGGCTAGGTGGTGGGATCGATGGACGGTGGATGGTAGGGAGGGGCAGCAGGAGGCGAGGCGGTGATAGCTGGTGATGGGAGGCAGCGTGACTGGGGCCGAGAGAGGAGGGAGGTTCGGCGGGAGTCGTCGGGAGGCGTGGGGGCGGTGACGGGGTCAGGATTGAGCGATGATGGGGAGATTAGATCATTCCTCCAGAGAAAAGGGAAAAGGGCCGGAATAAGGTGGGATTAATATTAAAATATGTTTGGGATAGGCAGGGATAAGATGGAATAGCAACCCGTTCTGATACCATATAGAAACTTGAATTCCTATTCAATTATGCTTGGGATTCATCCCATTAAATATACACTTGATGATGTACATAAGGTAAATGCCTACCAAAATATCCTAACTAGAATTAGCCAAACATGATTACATATCATTACATCCCATATATGAATATCTAAATATGGATGGGTATTTCTTAGGTGAAAAATATGTTTAACAGCAATGTCTATCAATGAATAGAGATAATATATTCCGTAGTCTTGAATTATGAGATTCGACTTCAAAGTTGAAGATGTGCTTATTCCACTCCTTCCCTGCAGATTAGCAACTGACTATAATTATAGTGCTGGGATGAGATCCTCCAGTAATGAGGATGATATCTATATGGTCCAAATTTGTTGATAGGTGACTAAAGGAGGCCGGCATGTTTTGCAAGATTATAACCTAAATTGCGATTGCATGTTAGCATGCGGTGAATGAGTGAACATTTGTCAGGACTGCTGATGTCTTTTTTTAATGCAATTGCCTATGGTTAAAATTTTATTGCTCAGATAAAAATATGCAAACATCTTTGAAAATGTTTGATTTGCTACTGAAATTAGAATCATAATCAAAGTAGGTTGAAAAAAAAATTAAAATGGTTATATTCTTCAAAGAATTTAATTTATAACTAGAATTGGAACCAAAATGAAAACTTAAATCCTTCCGAAGAGAATCCAAAAAGAATTTTAAGAGAATTGAACCATTCTCGTTCCATCCCTGTAATCATAATCGAAATAAAACTATGCTCAACTAAACGGTTGGATGGAAGACATCTATTTCCATTCTCATTCTAAGGCCCCAACTCTCCCGATCCAACACCCCCTAAGCTTTCTTCTTCGACAGGAAGTTCATACGGTGATTTTCCAAGCAAGGATGCGATGCCGCTATGGATCGGGAAGTAATAACAGCAATAGACGTCGAAAGTTCTTGTGGCTCTCCATTTATATGACCTAGCATCGACGATATTGGAGCGATGAAGTGCGTTGGTTGGCTGACTAGATTCCGTAGCTCTTTCAATGCTGTAGAGCTCATCGGACTTCTAAGGCTACTCTTGTTAAATCCAGGTCGCGGGTTTGAGATGAAATTTTATGGATAACTCGATTAAATCCAAGAATTAATTTTTGAGACCCGAGATAATTAAGATGTGTAAGAAATCATGATCCATCTTTTTTATTTTCCTGTTCTACTAGTTAGCATCTAAGTAATGTTAGGTTAATGTACTTTAGAAAAAGGTTACAAAAATTTAAATATCTTGAGTCACCGGATGAGGCCTGCTACCTTAACAGTGAAGCTCCGTTGAAAAAAGTCCTGTACTTCGTTTCTATATCATATAATTAAAGTTTCTCGATCCAAGGGAGCCTGATCTTGAACCCACCATCATCGTTGCCATATATCCAGCTTAGGTGGAGACTCGAGAGGTTTATTTAACATCCTTAGATGACGACGAATTGGAAACCTATTGTATATTTTGTGTAAGCACCGGGACTTACTGAAGCATGATTATCAAACATCGAGATCTTAATAGATGCCAAAAATCGCACCTCCATTGACATCTAGAAGACCAGCCATGGAACATTTCATACGATTGCCCTGGGGAAGTGGTTAAGGCAAGTTACAATGGGCGAAATTGCTGGACTCATCCATGTACTACTCTGTGAAGTACGTTAACAGAGAGTGCAATGAGAGCAAGTACACCCTGCCTAAAGGGCAAGGCTTTGATGAATGCCTACCACTATGTATGCCCTAAGCCCCGTTACAGAGAGTGGGGAACTACCATGTAGCCTATTGCTTAAGAGAATAGGAGAATCCAGTGATCAACAACCTTGTATTCCAGGGAGACTATCTCTACCGGGAATCAAGCAAATGCTGTACAACAGCCATGGTTACTGCAGCAGTTGATCTTTTTTTCTTCACGCATGCAGAAGGGCTCCGAATGACTAGCAAAGCGCGAAGATGGAGAGGAAGAAGACCACGGCCCTGCGGAAGAGCATTTCCCGTCTGCCATCGGCGCTGCTGATGATCTTTACCAAGATTGTCGGTGTCGGTGGGCATGACACTTCTGGCGGCGGCGGCGACGACGGCGGTCCTTCCTGAGATGGTGGTGGCGGCGGCGGCGACGGCGGTCCTTCCTGAGATGGTGGTGGCGGCGGCGGCGACGGCGGTCCTTTCTGAGATGGTGGTGGCGGCGGCTCTGGCACTTCCCGCGGAGGGCTCGGCGAAGGACTCGGCCGTCGTGGTGATGGCGATGGCCTGGGGGGATTGGGCCGTCGGCCTGCACACCCAAAAAAGACATACATTGTCCTAAATGATCACAAGCTTTTAATACCCATAACGATTTAATCCAATTAGATGAGTCTCGTAGAAGAGTTAAAACTTGGTCCATTTCTTCTGTTTTTTTTTTTTTTTTTTTTTTTTTTGGTTTTTTGATTTCTTTTAATTTTTAAAAACCCTTTCTGGCAAAATCTGCTGTGGTATTAAAATTAACCTCTCTTGGTAAAAATAGTAAACGAAAAAGCTTACCGCCACCGCCACGGCGCTCGGGGCCCTCCGAGCCCGACTCAGCATCGTAATCGTCTGCAGAAATGAAGGCAGCAATGGAATTAAAATTCTGAAAAAACTTATGGTTAAGGGTAGACCTGTCATTTCCCAGAACGATCCGTACCTGCGGTGGCTGTGGAGTTGAAGCTGTGCGTCTCAAACTTCGTCTCGTTTTTTGCCAAGGAATCTTTAAAAAAAAAACGAAGAAATATAAATCCAACATCGGCCAATCACGTTATAAAATAATCTGGACCGTCCAAATGGTGCATTCAAGGTAGATCGACATCTTACGTTCAAATTTCCAAACAAAAGAAATGTAGAAGCTCGAAAAAGAGAACCAACAGAAAGCAGTTGCGATTCTGTTACCGTTCGCAACGGAATCACAAGGGTGCAACTGTGCAAGAAGAAGACACTCTGGCGTACGCTAAGTAAATTACGAATTTTTATGTGAGAAAAATATGAATTAAAGAATACATATTAATAAATAAGGAGTAAAAATAATTACTTAAGATAGCGTGGTAGCATTTGGCGTAGGTCAGAAGATTATAAAAATCGAAGCCCGATAACTTCCTCAGAAGAAAATGGAAGAAAACTCACGTAAGAAGGAGGACAGCTAAGGAAGCGAAAAACCGACATGAAAAAATTAAACAAGAAAACAAAGATCCAAAAGCTTCACGTACTCACGGTCACATGATGGCGCAGCAAGAATTTCCTGGAGAATATTTTGATCAAGAACGGAGATGAAATAGACCGAGAATAGAACAGCTAAATTATCGATGAAGCAAAGAAATCCCATAAAAACGAACTTCATTGAGGACGAGAAGATCAAAGAAAAACAAATATAGAGTATATCACCTGGAAAAGAACAAATAGTTCAAGTATAATTAATACAGCAGATCAAAGACAGAGGCGAAGACAAATTCACGTTAGAAATGAGATCTAAACAAATACTATGACATAGTTTTGCTGATGCAAGAATGCGATCTTATGTTATGACATCAACCATACATCATAAAATCGACGAGGAAAAATTAATAAAGTAAGAGAAATCAAGAAAGGAAGCCACAGAGAAGCAAACCGATCGAAAGAGCAGGGCGTACGAGAGAGACTGGAAGAAGCTCGCTTAGCTCGCTCAGTGAACAATACGACGATACGAAGGCGCACGTTAGCCATACAGGTACCAAAAAAAGATCGAGAAGAAAGAACCATGAATTCAAGTCATAACAAAAGAAGAACGAGAGCGAGCGCGCAGGGAGTGAGAGCGAGATCGGACCTTGGCAGATCTCGGCGAAAGAAGAAGCTTCGACACTAATTGATTTCCCGCAGGAGGAGAGGAGAGAGACGAGGCGGGAGGCGTCGAGCCGGGATCCGTGAAGAAAAGGCCTGCGGACCAGGTCGCAGAGGCAGCCGGCTCCACCTCCAGCACCGTCGATGGCGACGGCGAAGGCCTGGCAGCAGGCGGCGGAGGGCGTTAATGTGGCGTTTTCAGGCAACGCCGCCACCGCCACGTAAGGGAGGCACGAGGACATCGCCGCCAGCTTCGCCGCGCACTGCACAGGCTGCGGGGAAGGGGCCTCGCCGGTGGATCGGACGGCGAGGTGGATGATGAGGAGGGCGAGGGGGAGAGCTAGGGGGCGGGCGGGCTTCATCTCGTCCTGGAACGGAGGGTTCGTTATATTTTGACCGTAATGCCACCGAATGGAGCCGGTTCTCGCATTTATAAGCGCCGGCGCAAGCGTCGGAGCGAGCTCCAGAGACGCAGGGATAGATCCTGACCGTCCACTAGCTGGGAAACGCCGTCTTGATTACTTGTGGAACATCCGGCAACTTGGTACCACGGAAATTTATGACGATAATGTAACCGTAATACTTGAGACGCAACCACAGCGCCGTGCTCGAATCCTGAGTTCATGGAAGCGCATTTAGTGGTCCAGCGTGGTTTATTTCATAGGGTTTTTTTTTTCTTTTTTTGACAGGAGTTGAACCTATATGCGCTGACGAGCCATTGGACGTCTAAATCCTAATATGCGGTAATTAACTAACGTTTCCCATAAAGATAGCAATCTAGACTTCTGTCCCGTCTTCCTTTCTTTCTCCTCCCTCTCGCCCCCTTCTCCTCCTCGTCTTCCTTTTTTTTTTTTTTGAAATTAATCGATACATTTAATTAAAAAATCTAGAATGAATACATTTTAAAGAATCGGATAGGATGATATCGTGAAGAGTCCTGGAGCATCCCCAAGTCCGTCCATAACACAGGTTTTGAATAATCTACAACAAAGGAGGCTACACAGTCTGCTGCTGAGTTAATCTCCCTATAAACATGTCTAATAATAGAGAGGGATGATCCAAGAAGGAGGGCAATATCTCCAAGAAATGGATGCGTCGCTGGTGTCCTCCTAGCTTGATGAATTCATGCAATAATAGTGGCAGTCTCTCTCAATGATAGGTGATCGGCTCGTAAGATCCTCCGGGCATAAACTATCCCCTCTCAGGTGCCTCGAAGCTCAGCTCCCGGAACAGTCGGATCATGGAGACAATGACCACCCGCAGCCAAGATGCCGGAACCTAGGTCCCAGATAACAAAATCAGCACTACTAAAGTGACCCTTACCACTTCCATCAAAGTTGATAGTGATAAACCTCAAAGGTGGGGGCTTCCAAAAATGAATATCTAAGTAGGCGCTGCAGGGGAAGCATAGGAGATCCAGGACTTGGAGGTCATCACAGTCAATCTCAAGTACTCTAGAGCCCCACAAACAGGACAACCGATAGGCACATTGACTCTTCTGTTATTGAGAAAAATAGCTGTAGGAAGGCGACCCCAAGCTAATTTCTATAAAAAAAGAGAAACCCTTGGATGGACTTCTGTCTAATTCTTTGGAGGCTATTAAATAGGTTAGGATTGGACTTTGAAAGTAGCTTTCCACGGTTTGATTGTATTAAAATTGTTGCCAATCTCAATTTCAATATAATCTAATTCAATGATAAAAATGGCGTAACGTGCTCTATCATATAGTCCAATCCAATAAATTATACGACCGGATCATTTTGGATGTCTTTGTATTCACGGCTGCAAATAGTTTGATCATGCCTGCAAAGCATATTTTTAGGCAAATCTCCATTGGGAATTCGTCGTGACATCATTTTCTCTCACTTATTTTATAAGAACCTTCCCTTGGTAGCCATGATTACTGTTGGGATATCTCAGTCCAGGTACGAACCAGCTACCGGTTCGACCTGCTGAAGATATTTATTTCGAACCACAAGCTTCGGACCAAGGTATTCGAAAAAAGTCAGACAACCCATGGGCAAGCCAAAGTTCTTACTGGATTTACGATTTGTCTTCAGGTTACGTCGAAGACCAAGTCCTACGGTTCCCGAAGATAGGACCCTCAGCCTAAATCAAAGAACGATCTTCATCAACTCCCGAAGACATGGTCTCCGGTTTATGCCGAAGACATAGTCTTCGGCCTATAATAAAGATCAGGTATCTTCGGTCTATGATAAAGATCAGGTCCTCGATCTATGCCGAAGACAGGTTCTATAATTTGTCTCGAAAGGATCCGAGAACGAAGACATTTCCTGATTCAACCACGGAAATCTTTCTAAAAGGAAAGTCTGGAGACAAGCTCTCGACACGTTTCAAATCTCTATGAACAGGGCAAGCAACGGTTATCATCGACTATTTTTGGAAGAAAATTATGGCGTGCAACCCCAGCAGCAACACCTCCGGCTTGGCCGTCGGAATCGCCCATTAACTATCCATGATCCCAGATTATGGGAAAGAAATTAACTCCTCCATCATAATCGCTGGAGGAAGAATGGAACCCGCAGGCTGACAACTCTTTATAAATAACGGTAAGAGGGAATGCTCAAGGTAAGGCGCAAGATATCCTTGAAAATCCCAGAGTCCTTATCCTCTCCATTGAATCCTCCTTAGAATCTTTCCCATTCTATGGCTGGAGCCCGTCTCTGACTTAGGCATCGGAGTGTCTCCCGCCGGAGCAATTCCACCAAAGATTTGTTTTGCAGGTGAACCAGAGGCGGGCTTGCGATCCAGTAGCTCCACCCGATCAGAAAAGGGATTCTATGCCAATAGATTGGCACGCCAGGTAGGGAGGAAGCTCATGTGCAATTTGCTTTGTTAAGCTCCCCTCCTCAATCAAGGGGAAGTAAGAAATCCTCAATGGCGAGAGGGAAGACTCAGATCGCCTCGACGAGCCAAAATCGTGCTCCATCTCAGGGGGATGCACCCTCGATGGAGAATGATGTTCCACCTCCCACAATTGTCGTGGGACAATAGTAGTTTGAAGCCCTCTTGAACCAAGTCACTAACCTCACGGCTATGGTTCAAGACTTCCAAAATAGAGCTCTTCATGTGGTGCATCTGCTGGCCGCCTCTAGACATAGCTCTCGATCCCAGAGGAAGAGAGCCCCTAGAGAGGGGTCCACATATCACTCCCCCCATCCTCGGCCCTCTCCTGAAGGCCGAAGTTCAAGAATGCCTAGGCCCACTGATTTCCCATAGAAAGGGAAAAGACTTAGACAAACCTCCTCATACTCTTCTAAAGACTCTACTCCCATAGAGAAAGCGCCAAAGCAAGCTCTCCCTGACTACGATGGAAAATTTAAGGCCATCGAGTCGGAGATGGCAAAAATACGGGAGCAGAGAGACTACAATAATTTGGCGGTGTGTGATCTGCGCCCGCCCTACACCGACCGTATCCTGGCCGAAGTCATCCCTCGGCACTTCAGAGTTCCCCAAATGGAATCCTATAATAGCACCTCTAATCCTCTTGACCATCTGGACAGTTTTAAGGCCTATATGATAATCTAGGGGGCTTCGGATGCGATGTACTGCCTCGCATTCCCAGCCACCTTGAAGAAAGTGGCTCGGATATGGTACTCGAGTATACGCTCAAGTACCATCGATTCTTTCATCGAGTTAGAGAAATTATTTGTCTTGTATTTCAGGACCTGCCGTAAGATCCCCCAGAATACGGACACATTATTCCTTCTTCACCAAAATGAAGGAGAAAGCCTACGAGATTACATCTCCAGGTTTAATGCGGCCACGCTCGAGATCCCTGATCTCAACGAACATGTAGCCATGTCTGCGCTGAAGAAGGGACTTCGTACATCCAGGCTTACCTTTTTCTTGAATAAGAAGTTTCCCAAAAGCTATGTTGAGCTCCTATCGAGGGTTCAAAAATATGTCGACGCTGAAGAGTAGGCGGCAAATCGATGACTGATCGAAGGGAAACCCCCTCAAAGAAGAAAAACAATAGGGGACAGGGCCCCCTGTTTCCAACAAGAACAAATATACTGATCGACGAAGAAGTCCTCCCAGGCCCAAAGCATCGAGCGGGAGATTCGACTCCTATACCCCCCTCAACCTCCCTCATGAGAAGATTCTCTTGGAGATAGAAAAAGAAAATTATCTCCAACGGCCACGTCCTATGAAGGCATCATCTTCTGCAAGGAACAAAAACAAATACTGCCAATTCCACCGGGACCACAGCCACAATACTGAAGAGTGCATCCAATTGAAAGATGTAATAGAGGATCTCATCAAGAGAGGGTATTTGGGGCGATACATTGGTCACCACGGACCTCGATCAGAAGCTACTGTTCCCTAATCAGCCCCTGAGGAAGTTGAACTACCAAATCAACGACCCACCAATGGAAGTGTGGGGCTGATACATCAACCTGTCAACTAGGAAAGAAACGAAGATGATGTCTCGAAGCGACTCAAGGATAACAATGCCATTATCTTCTCCGATGACGACCTTGCAGGAGTCCAGCTCCCGCATGGCGACCCTATTATAATCTCGGTCGTTGTGGCCAATTATGATGTACAACGAATAATAGTTGATAATGGAAGTTCGACTGATGTCTTGATCTACGATGCATTCTCTCGAATGTGTTTGCCTAGAGGCAAGCTACGAAGGTCCCCTATACCACTTACCGGCTTCGGAGGGAATCAGGTCGATGCCAAGGGAGAAATAGTACTGCCTGTAACCCTCGATACTGAGCCTCGATAAAAGATACTGCCAATCAACTTCACGGTAGTTCGAACCCCTTCAGCCTACAATATCATTTTGGGACGACCTGCCCTGAACAAATTCTGGATCGTGGTGTCATCCCACTACCTCCTGGTACACTTCCCCACCAGAAATGGTGTTGGAGAAGTAAGAGGAGACTAGAGAGCGACACGACAATGCTTGATAATCCAGGATAAACACTCTAACGATCCAACTTGGGATCAGCTAGATCCAAGGGACTCGACTATAGATTATGGCGAGCCTATGGAGAAAACTATCTCAATACCTTTAACTAAAGAGGACCGCACCAAGGTTGTGTAGATCAAAAGTATGCTTGATAAGAAAACTAGAACGGAGCTGATATGCTTTCTCAGGGATAATGCTGATGTCTTCACCTGGTTAGCTTCAGACATGCCAGGGA
This sequence comes from Areca catechu, assembly GCA_021397845.1. Lineage (NCBI taxonomy): Eukaryota > Viridiplantae > Streptophyta > Magnoliopsida > Arecales > Arecaceae > Areca > Areca catechu. The sequence goes on along the minus strand of CM038039.1, from coordinate 207,513,487 downwards.
TTCCCGCCGAAATAATCACTCATCGGCTAGAAGTTGCCCCTGGATATAAACTAGTCTGGCAGAAGAAAAGAAGCTTTGCCCCGGAGAGATAAAAAGTAATAGATGAAGAAGTGAGCAAACTCCTCAAGGCAGGGTTCATCCGGGAAGCCCATTACCCCGAGTGGTTGGCCAATGTGGTAATAGTGAAAAAAGTTAAGGGCAAATGGAGGATTTGCATCGACTATACCGATCTCAATAAAGCCTATCCAAAGGACAGCTTCCCTCTCCCAAAAATTGACCAACTGGTCGATGCCACCGCCGGCCACCAATTGTTAAGCATCATGGATGCTTTTTCTGGCTATAATCAAATCCGAATGGATCCCCGGGATGAAGAGAAGATGGCCTTCGTCACTGACAAAGGCCTATACTGCTACAAGATGATGCCATTTGGACTCAAGAACGCTGGAGCAACCTTTCAGAGGTTGATGAACAAGGTATTCAAGAAGTAATTGGGAAAAAATCTGGAGGCCTATATGGATGACATGATAGTCAAAAGCCTCCTTAAAAAAGATCACATCCAGGACCTGAGAGAATCATTCGACGCCCTGCGGCGTCATCAAATGAAGCTAAACCCAGTGAAGTGTGCCTTTGGGATTACTTCGAGCAAATTTCTAGGCTTCCTCGTTATCAAGCAGGGGATTGAAGCAAATCCTGAGAAAATTCAGGCCCTCAGAGACATGAGGCATCCATCCTGCAAGAAAGAAGTCCAGCAGTTGATAGGGAGGATCGCCTCTTTAAGCAGGTTCATCTCCCGTTTAGCCGAGAAATGTCTTTCATTTTTCAAGATACTTCGGCAGTCTCGAGGTTTTGAATGGATCAAAGATTGCTGTACTGCCTTTGAAGAGTTGAAGAAATACTTAGAGACCCACCTTTACTTTCCAAACCTCAAGATGGGGGAGTACTTTTTCTATACCTTTCTGCTTCGGATGAGGCAATCAGTTCAGTCCTTGTCCGAAGAGAAGAAGACGACTCCCACAAGCCGATCTACTATCAGCAAAGTTTTGCATGATGCTGAAATGAGATATTCGAAGATGTAGAAGCTGATATACTCTCTAATAATTATGGCAAAGCGACTATGGCCCTACTTCCATGCCCATGCCATCATGGTGCTGACCGATCAACCCCTCAAGGCCGTTCTCCGATGCCCTGATACCTCTGGAAGGATAGCAAATAGGCTGTGAAACTAAGCGAGTTTGACATAGCTTCCAGCCTCGATCGGCTATGAAGGCCCAGGTACTCTCAGATTTCCTAGCTGAATGTACCTGAAAGTCCGAAGACGAAGTGCCTCTCACAGAAAAAAAAAAAATCGAAGAATACAGAGCCCGATTGGATGTTTCATGTAGACGGAGCTTCCAATTCTGCTGGATGCGGAGCCGGCCTCATACTGGCTAAACTTGACGGCCATACGGTGGAGTACGTACTTCGGTTCTCCTTCCATGCTTCAAATAATCAGGCCGAATACGAAGCCTTACTTGCAGGTCTTCAGATCACCAAGAGTTTAGGAGTTCGGAGATCCAGGCTTTTTCGGATTCACAATTAGTGGTAAATCAGGTTAAAGGAGAATATGAAGCCAGAGATCCCACCATGGTGCAGTTGCTAGAGAAGGTACGAATCTTATCTTCTCAACTAGAATACTTTGAAATCATTCATGTTCCCCGATCAGAGAACTCCAGAGCAGATGCGTTGTCTCGACTTGCAACCACAACCCTAGAATCTCTCTATCGCACCTTTGTTGAGCACCTTGAAGCCCCAAGTATAGCTGAAGAAGCTATGGAGGTTCACCAGATTAAGATCGAGCCAAGCTGGATGGATCCCTTTATCAAATTCTTAAACAAAGGTGTATTGTCGGAAGATAAGGCAGAAGCCAAAAAGATTCGCTGGATGGCATCTCAATATGTCATCCTGGACGGAGCTCTTTACAAAAGGTCATTCTCATAACCCCTGCTGAAATGTTTGGGATCGACGGATGCTGATTATGCCTTGAGAGAGGTCCACGAGGAGATTTGTCGAGATCACTTAGGAGGCAGGTACTTAGCATATAAAATTATACGCCAAGGGTATTATTGGCCCTCCATCCAAAAAGACTCGATCGACTTCGTATGAAGATGTGATCAATGTCAGAGGTATGCCAACATTCAGAGGCAACCAGCGAGTCACTTGACCCAACTGACAGCCCCCTGGCCTTTTGCTCAATGGGGGATGGATATTCTCGGCCCATTTTCGCCCGCATCTAGGTAGAGGAAATTTCTCCTTGTGGCTATTAATTACTTCACTAAATGGGTCAAAGCCGAGCCACTGGCCCAAATCACGGAGGATGAGGTTGAGAACTTTGTAAGAAACTCTATCATATTTTGGTTCAGGATTCCACACACAATAATCACTGATAACGGGAGGCAATTCGACAATCCGAAGTTCAAAGTCTTTTGTGCTTAGTACCATGTGCAACACAGGCTGACTTACGTTGCCCACCCATAGTCCAACGGAGAAGCCGAAATAACTAATCGGACCATTCTCCATGGTTTGAAGACGAGGTTGAACGCTACCAAAGGATTTTGGGCAGAAGAGTTAACCTCTATCCTCTGGGCATACAGAACTACTCTGAGAACAGCCACGGACGAGTCTCCATTCGACCTGGCATACGGTACCGAAGCCGTTCTTCCTATCGAAGTCTCCTCCAATCTCTAAGAATTGATAAATATGAGGAGCCTGAAAATTTTGACCGCCAAAGAGTCGACCTTGATCTATTACAAACCACCAGACTCCAGGCCCAGATGAAAATGGCGACATATCAACAAAAGGTCGCCAAGTACTACAACTCCAGTATAAAGGAACAAACTTTTCGCACGGGGGACATGGTGCTACGAAGAGCCGAATTATCCAGGCCAACTGAACAGGGCAAGCTTTCTCCCAATTGGGAAGGATCGTACCAAGTTGAAGAGGTCATACATCCAGGAATGTATCGACTCAAGACCTTGGACAGTAAAATGATGTCCCGGTCATGGAATGTGCAAAATCTTCGCAAGTATTATCAATAAAACCCCTAGAATCTTTTGTGCAAATCTATTCAACTTTGAATGACCTGTCGCAACAGCAATGATTTTTTCCAGCCTGATCGGAGAGATCAACAAATGATGCAAGGGAGAGTTTGATCCACTCACCTTATCGGTATGTCCGACGAGCGCAACGGCCGACCCAATCAGGCTGCCAAAATGATCAAAGGCATAGGAATGGTTCATGTAACCTACCATACGGAAAACCCGAATATGTGCCGGGACGGGCCTAACCAGCCTACCTTATGTTAAAAAGGTGCAGGGATGGTTCCTATAACCTACCCTATGAAAAATCCGAAGACGCGCCTGGACGGGCCTGACCAGCCTACCTTAACTATAACAAAAATGCATAGGGGCGGCATATACGCTATCCCCTACGGAAAACCCAAAAATGTGCAGAAATGATTTCACATCACTCTACCAGCATTAAGCTTTGAGTTCAAACTTCATGGGATTCAAAGAAGTATCATGCACAGAAAAAGAAAAAGCGGGAAGAAAGTCGGTACTTTAATTTCTTTTGTATTTTTACAAAAAAAAAAGAAGAAGAAAGAAAAAGAGATTGCAGGAAGCAGGAAAGCACATCTAGTGACCGCCCGTCGGCCCTTTCCCAAGTTGGTGGGGGGTGTCCTATAGGGAGGATGATGAGGGGGCCCTGGGTTTTCCATCTGAGTTAGAGTCCGACTCCTACTCAAAGTCAGAGTCGAACTCATGTCCAGGAAAGGGAACGGAGGGTTTGATGTTGCCAAGGCCCTTCAAGTTATAATACTTGGAAGCCTTATCCCTACACTCCCAGAACCCCTGGTGATAAGAGTCCAGAGCCACCTCGGCGACCTCCTCCTTGAAAGTAGAAGACGCCTTGAAGTCCGAGATGGCTTTAGCCACCTTTTTCTTGGCTTCCACTGCCTCCGTGACGGCCGCCTCAGCCCGGGCCCTGGCCTCCTCCAATTGAGCCTCCAGGACATGGACTTTCCTCTCCAAGCGATCGACAACTAGGTCATCATTGTCGCTCAGCCCAAGGAACCCTGGGCTGCCCTTTGCCCCAGTGCTGATGGCCCTCCTCTTTGCCACCCTTCGAAGCTCGGGAACACTAAACTTCATTTTTCTGGATCGCTGGAGAAAGGAGAGGAACTTCTGAAATAAGAGTCTGAAACCGCGATGGCCTTCAGCAGGGAAGGACAAGGTCCCATTTATAAGGACCTTACACCCATGACTGGCCACAGGGAAACGTGCTCCATGCCCTTTTCCAGACCCATCAAAAGATGCCACATGTCAGAGCGACACCTCGAGACCCAGGTGACCATTCGGAAGCGGTGCAATTACCAATAACTACTCTTGTAATGGTGACCACCGGTACTTTAAATCCAGAAAAATCTCCATCGTGCGGCTATGACATTAATGGCTCCCTTTCGAAAAGGAAGGATATGGCGGCACCTGGGGCGCATGAAAATGCGACTGTTCGAATATCAACACACTCATTACTGGCAACAAGAATCATAATCAATGTTCCTCGATCATTGATCAATAGGAAAATGACACCTGTCCGTTGTGTCTATTCCTAGATGGATAGGTTAAGTTTGAAAATAGGCTGCCTAGTCTGACCATGGACGGTCTTCGGCAACGACATTCTAATTCGCTTAGGAACTCGTCTTCGATATCAGCCGCGAGCTGAAAGGTCTTCGGCTTCGGCTCCTCGATCAAGAAAGAAAGAAGAGGAATGAAATTTGAGTCATCATCGAAGCCAGAAACCCTGCGCAAACTGTATTAAAAACTATGGCGTAGCACGTGCAAAAAAAAAGAAAAAAAAAAAGAAAGTCATTTGAAACTTCAAAATAGTTTGCTGGTTACATTCAGAGGAAAACAAAGAAGAAGTACAATGCCTAAAGATACACGTATCCCTAAGCATTGGCTGGAGAAGGCCCAGGATCACAAGATTGGAGCAATTTATCGATTTGCATGGAGGGGGTTTCTTGGAATTGGGTTGAGTCCAGAGGATCTTCAACCTGGACCTCCTCCTCGGCTCGAATTTCCTCTTGGGCCGAGATCGAGATCACATCCATGTCTTCGGCTACGGTGAGAGTTTTTCCCTCCAAGTCCGACACTTCTTCGGCCTCCTCAACCTGGGCCAAAACTATGCTAGGAATATCCTTCCTTGGACTTGGCATCCCTTTGATCTCCTCTCCAGCTTCGGCTTCTTCTTCTTCTTCTTCTTCTTCCTCCTCCACAATGTCGAATGCAGGGATGATGGAAAGGTCCAGATTAGGGAAAACCTTACTGACCTTGGCAAGTCCGTCATTGAAACCATGTTGATAACTGTACAAGGTAGCCTCATTCATCTCCTACTGGAAATCTGAGGACCTCCTAAAATCTGCTACATCTCTACCTGCCAACTCTTTCAAGACTTCGGACTCTCTCCTGGCTACTTCAGATTCCAAGGCTGCCTTTTTGGCCTTTCTGATTGCCTCCTCGGCAGCCTTGGTAAGGCTCTCTGCCTTTTCCTGGCTCTCCTTGAGGGATTGTTCCAAGGAGTTGGCGTGTTCTCTGCTCTTCCTCAACTCAGCCCCTCGCCCCGCGATTGTCAAATGGGCATCTTTCAGCTCATTCCTCAGGCCTCGAATTTTAGCATCCGCATGAACTAAATGATTCTCCATAGATTGCTTCAATTCCTCGGCCACCTCTTTTTCAACCCTGGTCGTATGGAGCTCCTCCTTAAGGCCATGATGAGACTGTCGATGTTCCCTAGGCCCTCCCCCATAAAGGTGATGTGATAAACTAACTACATCAGCAAAGTGAGGTTATGAACCAAACAACCTTCTGGGCAAAGAAGACATGATGAGGATCTCACCTGTTGTAGGAAAGAAAAAGCAGAGTCAGATATCCTAGCCAGACTTCGACTTCGGATCACTGCCAAATCCTGAGGTAGCAACGTATCCTTGAGCGCCTGCCTAGCCACGGCAGGGACCAACAATCCCACCATGGGGGAAAGCTTCGAGGAGTCTGCGAGATGGCTCTTAGCTGGAGAAGTCTCGCGAATGGACTCTCTCTCGACTTGTGGTGCCTTGCCCCTGTAACTATAGGGGGGCAAGACGCTGGCTCATCAACCATTAAAGGCGGACTCTCCCTTATATGAACTGGAGAGGTAGCCGCTGGTGAAGGCTCAACTAGCTGAGCCCTTGTGGGGGCCTCCGTCATTGGCACCGTGTTCCCTTCGGAGGCTCCTCTGGAGGACGAAGTGCTCCCACTCCTCTCAGGACCATCCTCGAGCTCTCTTCCGAACCACTGATCTTATGGGGGGGCAGGAGCTACCCTCTTCTCGGAGGATTGACGGAACCAGCTCAAGTTAGGCCTCATCCCGTAGTCTACAAACAGAAAAACCTCTCTGAGTCAACTGAACTACAACAAGAATGGGAAGAGAGAGGTAAAATTTTCACTATTCGTACCTAACACAGAAAACTTGCTAATCCCTGCAAGATGGAGGTTCCTCTCCTTCAACAACTCACGGATATGAACGACCTTCGAATCAGTCAATAAATCATAACCGGACTGATCGGCCACCAAGACCTTTTTTCCATCATTGGTGGTTAAGCACGGCTCCTAATCGTTATTGAAGCCCCACGGGTCAATAAACAACACAAAAACAAAGATGGGTTTCCATCCATGGATGGTGCTGGGCATATCCTTAATGATCTTACGACCTGGTCGAGGGCCGATCACCCACCATCTGTGCCCGTGGAAGTCCCTCTTGAGCACAAAAAGGGTAGTAAACAGATTGGTCCCGGGCTCTATGTTGGCTATACGGCACCGAACCAAGAACCCGCAGATATTCTGAATACTATTCGGAGTCAACTGCACGGGCACCACCTGGTACAGACGAAAAATTTTGACGAAGAAAGGATGTAGAGGAAATCGAAGGCCAGCCTTCAAATGGTCTTCGTACACAGCCAAACACCCGGGAGGAGGTTTGTTCACCCGTTCCTCAGATGCGGGAAGAATCAAAGGAAATCCCTCGAGAACATGATAGCGTTCTCGAAGGTGAGCAACCTTTCCCGGTGAAATAGAGCTGGGAACCAGCTCCAGACTCACTGCATCATTGGCCCCCGTAGGCCCAACTTGTTCCCCGCGGCTTCCTACAGACTCAGCCATGATAAAAAGAACGAGGCAAAGAGGCGGAAGGAAGATTCTACCTGCAGAAGGGACTGATGGCCAAGAACAGAGAAAGCTAAGTCAAAACTGAAAGTATGAGATTAAAGAAGCTTTCTCAGCAGGCCCCTTTTCTCCTTCTGAAAAAGAAACAAAAAGACCCTAAAGTAGCCCCGAGCATATTTGACACAGAATAGACCTAAGGTCATAGTCTATTTGAATCAATGGCCAGGATGAAACACATTCATCATCCAATAGGCAGGAAGGAACCACGATAGCCGCTCGAATCCCAACCAAAAGATTGGTTGAACCGTCGCACAACGGAAAAAGGAGAGGTAGTCCCTAACCCGCCCACTCCTTTTTCACCCCTCAATCAGTGAATGACAACTGTCCATCATCTGATTTTCAAATCAACCGGCAGTTATGATAGACGGTCTAATCAGAGATTTTGTAATCATCCATTGCAATTTACCTTAAGAGGAAAACGACAAACTAGTAATACTCTCACCTTTCGAGGCAAATCTTTACTTCGAAAACTGAGAGTAGGGGGGCAACTGTTGGGATATCTCGGTCCAGGTACGAACCAGCTACCGGTTCGACCTGCTAAAGATATTTCTTCCGAACCACAAGCTTCGGACCAAGGTATTCAGAAAAAGTCAGACAACCCATGGGCAAGCCAAAGTTCTTACTGGATCTACAGTACCCGAAGACATCGTCTTCGGTTTACGTCGAAGACCAAGTCCTACGGTTCTCGAAGACAGGACCCTCAGCCTGAACCGAAGAATGACCTTCATCAACTCTCGAAGACATGGTCTCCGGTTTATGCCGAAGACATAGTCCTCGGCCTATGATAAAGATCAGGTCCTCGATCTATGCCGAAGACAGGTTTTACGATCTGTCTCGAGAGGATCCGAGGACAAAAACATTTCCTGATTCGACCACGGAAATCTTCCTAAAAGGAAAGTCCGGAGACAAGCTCTCGACATGTTTCAAATCTCTATGAACATGGCAAGCAACGGTTATCATTAACTATTTTCGGAAGGAAATCATGGCGCGCAATCCCAACAGCAACGTCTCCGGCTTGGCCGCCGGAACCGCCCATTAATTATCCACGATCCCAGATTATGGGAAAGAAATTAATTCCTTCATCATAACCGCTGGAGGAAGAACGGAACCCGCAGGCTGGACAACTCCTTATAAATAACGGTAAGAGGGAATGCTGAAGGTAAGACGCAAGATACCCTTAAAAATCCTAGAGTCCTTACCCTCTCTATTGAATCCTCCTCAGAATCTTTCTCATTCTGTGGCTGGAGCCCATCTTTGACTTAGGCATCGGAGTGTCCCTTGCTGGAGCAATTCCGGTCAGGGATTTATTTTGCAAGTGAACCAGGAAGTGGGCCTGCGATCCAATAGTTTCGTCCGATCGGAAAAAGGATTCTACGCCAAAAATTACTATTGATTTTTTACATTACTCTTCATCTTTTGAACCTATGTGATATAGACCATACGGTGTAAATGGATGGACAGGAATTGCTGACACTAAAGGTGAAACTTCCTACTTTGAACATTCACATCGCAAATGAGGATGCATGTATCAGGTTAAATAACCATATATTTGAATCAGGAAAAAGTTTGGAACTAACAATATATATAATATATTTTATATCTATATTTTTTTTTATTTTTTGATAAAATAGGAAGCCGGTGGTTATGAGCTAAATACATTAGAATACATATAAAGAGAGAAAATAAAAAAAAATCTCCTAAAAAATAAAATCAAAATAATATAAGCATCTAAACATACCTCAATATATAATAAATAATTAAAAAGTATGACTAGAAACTAACAAAGTTGTAAAGCATAACAATATATTTCATTTCATCCATTTATTTAAGTCCTATCCATCCGTGTCACGTATTGTATGTAGGATATTTTTATTTTTTTAATAGAATAAACAAAAGTTACGAAACAATATCTATTTCATCCAAATCCTATCTATGTATCATATTTTATTTTTTTAATAAAATAAATAAAATGTTTAAACTTTTTTCTTTTCCATGCATATAATATAATCAACTTGCAAGAAATTCAACGATTACCGAAAGTCAGCAGTAATATCCTACTAGCTCTCTATCATTGAACGTCAAGCATCATCGCACCAATCGATCAAAGAATGTGCTATCAATCCAATAAAAAAAATTAAATTAAATCATTTTTAAATAATTTATATTCTATGTATACTATTTTAATCATGTAATTAAAATTTTCTGGCTCCATCACTATCTACATATAATCCAATATTGCTTGTTGGCATGTTGCTTTTTTAATTTTGAGGACAATTGGTTATAAGGGAATATATATTGTTTCGATTACCAGTATCATTGCACCAAGGAAGATAGGCAAAAGAAAGTCAATAAAGGTCTTTTGCGCTCGTATTAGTAATTATCATGAACTAGAAACCAATGTCATCCATATGCAATCCAAAACAACTCATATTCTTGATCCACGCAACACGACTTTAGCTGTGAATAAAGTGATGAAGAGGGTCAATCCACGCAACACGACTTTAGCTACGAAGAGGGTCATTTCCCGGTAGATTCAAGCATACAGAAAACAATATTTTAGTAATCAATTTTACAATCAATTTAGCAATCAATTTATTTTTTTAATAAATTTTAATTTTTTTTAAATTGTACAACATAAAATTCGTTTGTAAAAAAAATGATCATTTAAAAATAATTGTTTAAGTTTATTTTTTAAGTTTGCAACCTTTCGGTTGCAAAATTTTATTTAAAATAAAAAAAAAATGATCATTTAAAATAATTTTTTAAATTTATTTTTTAAGTTTGTAATTGAATTTTCGATTGTAAAATTTCATTTAAAATAAATTCTAATTCTTTTTAGAATTTTGCAACCAAAAATTCGGTTGCAAAAAAATGATCATTTAAAAATATTTTTTTAAGTTTTTTTTTAACTTTGCAACCAAATTGTCGGTTGCAAAATTTTATTTAAAATAAATTTTAATTTTCTTTAAAATTTTGCAACCGAAAATTCGATTGTAAAAAAATGATCATTTAAAAATAATTTTTTAACTTTATTTTTTAAGTTTGCAACCGAATTTTTGGTTGAAAAATTTTATTTAAAATAAATTTTAATTTTTTTAGAATTTTGCAACTGAAAATTCAGTTGCAAAAAAAATGATCATTTAATAATATTTTTTAAAATTTATTTTAAACTTTGCAATCAAATTTTTGGTTGCAAAATTATTTTTAAAATAAATTTTAATTTTTTTTAGGAATTACAACTAAAAATTTGATTTAAAAAATATTTTTTTAAAAAATTATTTTAAAAATTTCTTCTACAAATTTAATTTTATAATATATATTAATCTATTTTATTTGTTGCAATTGAAAAATTGGTTGCAATAATTTATTTAAGTCCGTCCCAGAATTTTGCAACCGAAAATTCGGTTACAGAAAAATGATCATTTAAAAATATTTTTTTAAGTTTATTTTTTAACTTTGTAACCGAATTTTCGATTACAAAATTTTATTTAAAATAAATTTTAATTTTCTTTAGAATTTTACAACCGAAAAATTGGTTGTAAAAAAATGATCATTTAAAAATAATGTTTTAACTTTATTTTTTAAGTTTGCAACCGAATTTTCGGTTGCAAAATTTTATTTAAAATAAATTTAGTTTTTTTAGAATTTTGCAACCGAAAATTCAGTTGCAAAAAACAGATCATTTAAAAATATTTTTTTAAATTTAGTTTTTAACTTTGCAATCATATTTTCGGTTACAATTTTTTTTTAAACTAAATTTTAATTTTTTAAAAAATTTACAATTGAAAATTTGATTAAAAAAATAATTTTTTTAAAATTATTTTAAAAATTTTTGCTATGAATTTAATTTTATAATATATATTAATTTATTTTATTTATTGTAATTGGAAAATTGGTTGCAACAATTTATTTAAGTCCGCCCCCCGCCTCTTCCCTTTCGGTCTTTGATTAAATCCCAAAATCCCTTCAGCCTTGATTAAATCCCCAAATCCCTTCGGCCCCTCTCCAGTCCAGATCACCGGTGGTCCGGTCTCCGGTATCACTGCATCACCCCTCTCCCTGTCCGGCCATCACGACTTCGGCATTGTCCTGGCCGCTGCTGCTCCGATATTGGCCTACACCTCCGGCTCTCTCTTTCTCAGATCCGAGCTTCACCGGTCGCTGTTACTTGGACATCATCCTCCAGCAGCACTGCCTTCCTCGAATTCGAGCCCCGCCGGCCGGCACTACCCCGACATCGACCCCCCGCATCAACCTTTCTAGGATCCGTGACTCCTCGTGCAGAGCTTTCCTCTCTCTCTCCCCGCTCGAGTTTCTTGATTCTGCATCTCCTCCTCTCCCTCCTTCCCCTGTTCTCAGCCCAAGACTATGACCTCCAACCATGGTGACCCTCAAGCTCAGGCACATCCCCAGCATGCATGAGAGGGTTGAGGACACCCTTTCTGCCCACCCCAACGATCTCGTCTTCCTCCTCTCCATGTCCCTCTCTCTCTCTCTCAATCATTCACTTCGTCGATCGAATTCTACCCCTAATCTTGATCCTGACCCTGTAAGTTGGGAGTACCATCACCGATTCTCGATGAATATATCTCTTCGACCATCACATGTACATGGCCAAGGGGAAGGGAATCCTTCAGCCCCAAGACCTCCTCAACGCCCTCGCCACCATCGACAATCACGACCGCCACCACCTCTCCGAGGGCCCCTTCTTTGAGGTCCTCAAGTCCGCCCAGGTTTCAACCAGCATCCCATTTCATCTACACATATAGAAAAAGGTATCTTTGTAGTAATTTTGGTGTTCAATTGTTTGGTTGGTATCGGGAAGCTATTGTTCTATCCCTGTTTGTGGCCATCGCCATGCGGCCGAGGCCTGGAATGTGGGAATACGTGCAGGTTAATGTGTACGAGCTCAGTGTCAAGCAGCTAACCATCTCTGAGTACCTCCAATTCAAGGAAGAGCTCGTCGACGAGCGGTAATGATCCATAGAATGGTCAAGAAACTTTATTTGTCCCTGTAATGCATGACATTCGATTGAGTCGGATATATGTGGTGCGGCAGGTGTTGATGCTAAATGATAGGATACAGAGTGTGTCCAGGCTTCTGTCTGTGCTGGCAAAGGTCGAGGAGCATCTGTCCAAGCTCCCACCTACAACGCCATTCTCTGAATTTGCTCATGTGTAAGAAAATAGCTTTCTTCTCATGTACAATGTTGATACAATAGAGATATCTTGGTTTAGTAGTCTTTATATATGAAACAGTTATAGTCAATTACTAGCTTGATTTAAGAAATATGGTGGTTGTTGCAAACTATGCCTTTTTGCATGGAGGTAGGGTTGATATAATCTTGAAATATGTATGCAACCGACCCTGGTTTAGTACCATGCAAAATCATTTGACCAATTTTCATTTTTCATTCAAAGGTGTGTGAATTACAGCAGCCATGTGTGAAATATCCATTTGCTGTAAAACCAGTATGTCAGCGATTTATCACCTCCATGGAGGAGAGAAGTCTTTTTTTTTTCCCTATTTCTTTCTATCTAATAAATCCTACCTGTCATCGCAGGTGTTTCAAAACTAGACCTCTATAATTCCCAATATTTTAGCTGAATTTTATAGTTCTGCTTAACCAGGGTATATTAATTCTCTGTGAGTTGATCCTAAATCATGACTTCCACTATCGACAAACTGTTTCTAAGGTTTTCATGTCAGGAACAGCTCATGCAGCATTACAAAAAGGAACCTTCAAAATCAGTACTTTGGAAGATTTAAGCCAATTCGTGTTGACAACCTCATTAATAATTAATTTGCAGGTTTCAAGAGATGGGCTTGATGTGTATTTTTGATGAGAAACTCGACAAAGACATATTGGAGAAACTTCAGGATTTTGAATTTGCGGTATGTAGTTATCCGATGCTTGACTTAACCATCCATACTTAATTATAACATGAAACTCAATCAGTTTTCAGAAGATGGGGATGAGAAAAAATATTTTTATCATACTTCAAAGACAAGAGAGCTTGACAACCTTCTTGGAGATATTTATCATAAAATTCTTGGTATGGTTTACTTCATTCTTTTCTTTTTCCCTTCCATTTATCTATTGCAGAATTATGTTTTTAGAACAAATTAATTACACATTACTTTGTAAGATTATCAGAAAATGCTTCAACTTCAAGTTTTTCAGGTACTATCCAAAATCATATGTTATTTATGAAGAAGAATATATATATATATATATATATATATATATTATTGTGAACCCTGAAATTATTGAAAAGCATAAACAGTTCATGACTAATTCATTCAAAATGTCTTCATGTCTGTACCTTGATCGAGCAATATAAAGGGGTGTTGCTTAATATTATGATAGATATTATTGGTATTAACAGATCATAGTAAGTCATAAAAGATTATTTGATTTCTTGAAGTTTAATCTTCACCTACATCTTGCTCTTGCTACTCTGGCTATTATTTTCTTTGTGTACATATGTAACACATGAGTAATCAAATCTGAAGAATGATTTGATGATGCTATTACTTTCTGCTTCTTTATCATATTAGTTGTGATATAACATGGATCATAACAAAATGGCAGGTTAATGTTTCCTCTTCCATAGGAATGGACTTATCAGTGATATAGATTTTTTCCTTTCCTTCTTTGCTTATTGACTTTTGGTAAAAAAGTTCCGGTTTCTAATTTTAGGTTTATGGTATTTGAGTTACCAGTGTAATTGGTCGCTAATTATGTCAGCATACCAGACATGTTTTGTAGGAAATGACTATCGAAACTTTTGTTCCAAATGATACAAAAATTTTTAATACTGGTAAGTGGTAACCAGTGACATGACCTTCTATGCTTGCTGAACCACATTAAACACTTATATGGTAGCTGTCCTGTCTTCTGCAGGGAGAATAAATATCATAACTGGTCCTAACTACTTAGGGAAAAGCATCTACATTAAGCAGGTGTAATTGTCATAGCCATTGTAACATTTATGATGACTCCTCTTGTTATTATATTTGCATGTCATAACATATTTAATACATGTTATGCTTCTATTATATGTGTATGCATTAAGTGTTTGGGTGGTTGTCTCAATGAATCTTTACTACTACTATTATTAGCCTAGATTTACATGTTAGACACATGGACATGCATGCACACATTTTGATTCAATACTTGGTGATAATTTCACATGACTTGTGCTGTATTCCAAATAGGCCCGAACAAAATGTTGCAGCAGTTGTGAACTTGCCAATTATAGATAAGTATTATTGCATAATTTAACAAAAATAATAAACTCAAAAGTTACTTGGAAGAAAATATTATATGCTATGCTATGATATATTGATCATGTTATGATATAATATATTGATCACCAAGGTATTTCTTAGGTTCCCTCTTCCATTTGCTGCCATTGTGCATAATATTTTTTTTTTTTTTCAAATTTTTATTGATTTGCAACTGATTTTGCA